>BSBK01002059.1:0-600000 GCA_027943335.1 Chamaecyparis obtusa | reverse complement strand
ATACAAAAGTCTACAATTACCGACCACATTGACTTGTTCAATTGAAATCTCTTCTTCATAATAGATTAATGTAACATGCTCAAGTCAATAATATAAAGCCATAGACTCATCAATAAGTTACCCAATGTTTACCATATCCTTATCTATCATATCTATCTTTTCCTTATGTATATATCTTAGCTCTTCATCTTTTCTTCCTTCTACAGATATTTAGATGTTTGTAACTATCATGATAAGTACTGTCAAAACTAGTTGACATCAATGACAACATATTGACTGATTTAATCATCTTACATATCACTTCAGTAGCTCAGTGATCTCTAATCACTATTTCTTCATTTCATCCAGATATTCAATCAGTTGTACTTCATCAATCTCTCCCTTTGGCATTGATGGTAACACAAGCAATATGAAAATATGCCATACACATACCAAACATGTATTCTACAACTATGTAAGTAAATGTTGTAGCTTAGTAAGCTCTCCCTAGCTTGAAATTTAATATTTTTAATCACTAAAAAACAAAACAACATTCTATGTAGACTCTCCGAGAGGATTTAATCTTTTTTAGTTCTTAGATTCTTTCTGTTCTCAGCAATAGATATTCCAATATGAAGTTTGATGCAGCAGTGGTCAGCAGAAGCCTCCAACAGTGAGCAATTTGGTGAGTTTGAATCCCTCAACACCCAAGGTGAAGGGTCTAGTGCTAAAATACTTATCAAAAGTATCAATAAGGACTTTATTTAAGGTTATCACAACCCTACAAGACAATATCACCTAATCACTAGGCTTGTCAAAGTCCCAAGCACCAAGAAGCAAGAATTCACCAAGAGGTCTCCTAGGGAAATAAGTACTCAAACCCCATGAAATGGATACTAAGACCAAGGGTGGCCTACCAAACACAATATTGGCCTATTTAGGTCTTATTTTAATAGTTCAAATGGTTCTTTCACCATTGAGCAACTTATAAGGTTATGTTGCTGCACAAACCTAGGATTCTACTTGTAGCCCTTCCTAGAAGGAAAACTAAACATAAAGAAAAATACTCCAAAATGAAGCAATGAATAGGTCAGGGATTCTGATACACTTTTGGGGTTTACTAAACATGTCTAAACACCAAGGAGTTGAAATGAGTGGAGGTCGTTGTTATTGCAATATTAGACCAGGCTAATAGGCCTAATTAGGGCTCCAAATGCACTACAAGTGTTTTCCCTCCTATGCCAAAACACAAAAAAAGTATGGTGAAATGTGTGGAAATGTGAAACAACTTAAAATCCAAGTTTTTAGCTCCTGAAGAATCCCCAACCACAATGTAGGATGACTGTCCTAGTTACTTGACTGGTGCACACATAGAAATGTACACCTAGGCTCTGGTGGAAAATCCACTCCTCTGCAAATCCACCCCTCTAACCTACATAATATGAAAGTACATTGGAAAAAATTGTATTCCACCAAGGGGCATCAATTTCCCATGGTGGAATGTGCCTAAACAATCAGGCCCTATTAGAAACCCTGCTTTTAAGCCTCAATTCTAAGCGCCTTCACTAAAAGTTAGATATCTTCCAACCTGGGTGGAATCAACACATGAGACCAACTGAAATAGAAAGAAGATTCAAAGGTTCAACCTCTGGGATCATGTCTCATGCCTTCACATCCTTACATGTCCATACAGTGGTCTAGATCATGAAAATATGTAGAGAAATGATGGTTTTTGTATTGATAATTGCCAAATTACATATGGTTATCCTATCACCCGCCTATACGGGCTTATATAGGATACTCCCAATGGTTGCATGAGTGGTTTGAACCAAATATCCATTTGGGAGAGTTAATTACAAGGTTTTGACAACTTTTAGAACTTTCTCAAAAGTTGCATGACAACGTTTTGAGCAACTTTGACAATTTTGCATTTTTTGCAAATCTAATGACCAAAATTGGTCCTAACCTTAGCCAATGATCCAACATGGATCAAAGACCTCAAAACATAAAAAAAAACCTAAGATCCTAAGATTAGAGGCCCATTGACCACTTTTGACCATAGCTAGCCAAGGGCTTATAATTATGCCAATCTTGGAGTTAGGCCTTATAGCTTGGTCTAGCTGCCTGATAAGAAACTCTAAGACTCTAGATGTGTTTAGGATCCTTAGTGGTGTTGTTTGATGATTTAAGAGTAGGTGCTCTTGCACCATACTCCCCTTGAGTTTTAAAACTCAAGTCCCTACTTGAGGATAGGTGGTCTGCCAAAGTGCCATGTTGCTTGATTTGATCTTCGGTGAGCCATGTAGCATCAATGTTAGGGAGACCCTTACATTTTACTAAGAACTACATGTACTTCTTTGATCTGGTCTTCTTGAGTAGCTTGGAGTCCAAAATTTCTTTAATCTCCACCAGTTTGCTTTCTGGAAGATCAATGACATAGTCTTCATCCTCAATGCTTGTGTCCTTGCCTTGCTCATTGCTTGAACTTGCTATAACTTTATATGGTGTGAGATCTACAATGTTGAAGATTAGAGAGATCTGCAATGTTGGAGGAAGGGATATCTCATAGGCATTGTCACCTATTTTGTTAAGTATGTTGCAGGGGCCTACTTTCTTCATTTGAATCTTGGAGTATCTACCCTTAGGTAGTCTCTCCTTCCTTAGAAATGCCCAAACCCTATCTCCTACTTAGAAATGGACCTCTCTTCTCCTCTTGTCAGCATTTTCTTTATACTTCAAACTAGACTTTTGCAAAGCTTCTTTCACTTGTTGTTGTACCTTTGTGATGAGCTCTTCCAATTCTTGGCCTTGAGCACTAATTCTAAAATCAAAGGGGAGTTCCATTAGATCCAATGGTCCCTTGGGATGCAAACCATACACTGCTTGGAAGGGACTTGTACCGGTTGACCTCTTTATGAAGTCATTAAAGGAAAACTCTGCTTGGGGTACTATGGTATCCCAACTTTGTGAATATTACTTGGTTAGACATCTTAAAGGATTACCTAGGGACCTGTTTACCACCTCAATTTGCCCATCTATTTGAGGGTGATAGGCAGAGCTATAGGTGAGGTTTGTACCCAAATTCTTGAAGAGTGTCCTCCAAAAGTACCCTTGAAACTTTACATCCCTATCTGATACAATTGTCTAAGGTAAGCCATGAATTCTAACTACTTCCTTGAAGAAGAGATTGGCTATATGAGATGCATCATTTGTGCTCTTGCATGGCACAAAGTGGGCCATTTTGTTGAACCTATTGACTATGACAAACACACTATCAAATCCTTACTTGGTTTTAGGCAGTCCCATGACAAAATCCATTGAAATGGATTCCCAAGGCCCTGAAGGGATTGGTAAGGGTTGGTAGAGCCCTTGATTTTTTGTCATTCCCTTAGCTTGCTGGCAGATTGTACAAGTTTCAATAAAATTTTTGACATCATTGTTCAACTTGGGCCAAAAATAACTCCTCTTTACCATGTTTGTTGTCTTGTCAATGCCAAAGTGACCTCCTAGGCCACCAGAATGTTTTTCTCTAATTATGTTTTCTCTCATTGAACACTTGGGTATGCATAGTTGTGCTCCCTTGAATAGAAGGCCATTCTGAATTAGATATTAAAAAAAATTAGTATGATATCTGCCTTCCATCTTTATACAAATTTGGTATATCTCTAAAAAATCAAGGTCATTTGGGTACAAGTGTTTGAGGGACTCAATTCCCACACTTTTTAGTTGAAATTCTTCAACCAGACCAATCCTCCTACTAAGAGCATCAATAACTTTGTTTACTGCACCCTTTTTATGCTGAATGTTGAAGGTATAGGCCTGCAATTGCTCTACCCATTTGAGATACTCGACTGAAAGTTTTTCTTGTGAATTAAGGAATCTTAGTGCATGGTTGTCAGTGTAGACTACAAACTCCTTTGGGATCAAGTAGTGCCTCCATTTCTTGAGGGCCCAGACCATAGCATAGAGCTCTAGGTCATTTGTAGAATACTTTCTATTGGACTCATTCAATGTCTCTGAAAAGAAAGCAACTGCCTTGCCTTCTTTGCTTAGGACTGCCCCTATGGCCAAATTACTTGCATCTGTCTCCACAGTGAAGACTTTGTTAAAATTAGGGAGGACCAAGATAGGGTATTGAGAGACTCTATTCTTCAAGTATTGGAATGCATCATTGGCTTCCTTTGTCCATGCAAACTTAGTCTTCTTTCCACCTTTGATTATTTCAAGCATTGGTGCACACACATGACTGAAATTTTTTATGAACTTCCTATAGAATGTTGCAAGCCCATGGAGACTCCTTACATCACCTTGATTATTTGGTGGAGGCCAATTAATGATTACATTTTCCTTCTCAGGATCCATCTTGAGAGTACCCTGTGAGATCACAAAACCTAGGAATACAAGTTCCTTTCTCATAAACATGCATTTTTCCAAGTTGATTACCAACTTGTGCTGATGGAGTCTTCTTAGTACCTATTCCACATGATCAAGATGGTCTTCCTTGCTATGACTGAATATTAGTATGTCATCGAGGTAAACAACAACAAATTTTCCAATAAAATCTATAATATCTCATTCATAAGCCTCATAAAAGTGCTAGGGGCATTGCTTAAACCAAAGGGCATTACTAACCATTCAAAAAAACCTTCAGTAGTCTTGAATGTTGTTTTCCATTCATCTCTAGGCTTGATTCTGATTTGATGGTAACTAGACTTTAAGTCTATCTTGGTGAAGTAGCAAGCACCTCCTAGTTGATCCAATAGGTCCTCAATCCTTGGCATGGGAATGTTAATCTCTATTGAGCATTTAAGGTTGTCATTAGTATCAAAGGATAGTAAGCAGGTCAGTCGGTTACTTATATTGAGATAGTTGGTAACTAGAAGGAAGACAGAGTAGTTGGTAAAGCTTTTACACCAAGCATCACATAGTTAACCAAGCACCAATGACACCGACACTAATGTTCAGTAAACACCAAGTATCGCAGTATATACTGAGAAGTTTATACAGTGTTTACCGATGATCACAGAAAATGGCATAGTAATAAAAAATGACACATTATTCTATGCAGATGGTTATAACAGATTGTAAAATAGTTTACCAAGATCAAGGAGCATTTATTGTAAATAGATACTCATTAAATATAATGTTTATCTTATTGTAGTAGTTGATCTAGGTTATTTTGCACCGTAGATCTTAGGGTTATGATTATTTTTGTAACCTAATTTTTGCTAAAGTGGAAAAACAAAACACTATATATTGTATATGTTCGCACCATTTTTCATGAGGTTTTTGAAATGATATATATGAATCAAGGAGCACTTGAAGAGTTTTCCTATCTTCAAGACAATTATTTTACTGAGCATAACAAAGTAGAGAACCATCACAGATAAGTACCTATCTCTCCTAAATTCCAACAATTGGTATCAGAGCTCAGTTCTCTTGTTGAATAGTCTAACCACTAAAGGGAAAAGATCTAATTCATTGAGAGATAAAAGCTTGACAAGACTATTGAGAATCAGAAGATACAAATGTAGATGTTTGTGGAATAGTATAAACAAGCCAAGGAAGAACTGAAGAAACTACTGGTTGAAAGAAAGAACCTTGCAATTCAGCTGAATGAAATCAGTTATCATGAAGAACCTATTGATGAAATATTTGATCATATTGGATCAAGCTCTGGAAGCATCTCTGATGGATCCAAAAGCATAATCTCTAATTTATCTAAAAATAATCAACATCTATCTAAGCAAGTGAAAGCACTCCAAATCGGTCATGAATCTCAAATGGTGAGAATGGTGGAAATCATGAACAATGGTAGACAAGCTGAACAAGATCAGAATCTGGCTATTGAAGACCAAAGACTAATGACTGAACAACTTCAAGCAAAAGAAAATGAAATACAAAGACTCACTGATCGTCACTTCCAAGTATCAAATTAGATGATGACAGTTAATCAAGAAATGAATAGAGTAAATGGAGAATTATCAAGAAGACTTGAAGATGTTGCAATACTTAGAGAAGATAATGAAAAACTGAGAAATGAAATAAAAACACAAAGGCAACACAATGAGATGATGAAGATAGCTGAGGAAAACTCAAAAAGGATTGATGATTTCCTAACTAATCAAAGGATATTCAGAAGCAGAGCCGGTATAAACTACACCGGTGAAGGAGAATCATCACAAGAAGATGACAAAAATAAAACTTGGAAACCTAAAGTGATGACATGTTACCACTATGGAAAAATAGGACATATATCTAATATGTGCATAAGAAAAGCACAAGGTAAACCTCCTATCATTCCTAAGTTCAATGGATATTGTTATTATTGTGGTAAGTTTGGACATCTAGCTTATGAATGCAGACCTAAGAAGAATGACATTACTAATAAAACTACTGAGCAGAAAATATGCTATACTTGTAACAAGTATGGACACACTACAAGGGACTACAAGGTGAAAATGAAACAAGTCTAGACACCTAAAGAGAAACAACAATGAAATCCACATCAACCGAAGAGACAAGGTAACTCATATGTTTGGGATTATAATACATGGACTAATTGTACTGCATGTGGTCGGCATGGACATATTGCAGCAAACTGTTATAGAAAGAGTTGGATTGGACAATCAAGAAATTGGACAAATGCAAGAATGACATGTATGCACTATCACAAGGTCAGTCATGTAAGAAAGAACTACAAAGACCAAGCACCTAATGAAAACCATATATCTGAGAGTGGATATAACATTGTAGATATTATGAAGTTAAGGAACACAATGTGGAAGAAGGCATCTACTGAGAATGCTGAGTCAAGTAACACTGTCGGTGAAACCTCATCCACTGGATTGGGTGACATCGGTACCTCCACTTAAGATGACAAAGGTATGTATGGAACTGACATTCTTTGATCACATTTTACATACAGTTCCTTATATGATGTACAAATACCAAATCTGCATGAATGAAGATGCACTATGGTTTATGTGCTATAAGTTTGCAAATGTTATCTAGTCGGTAAAAGAAGAAGTGTGAGTTGGTTACCTGTCAGTAATCACTATACAAGGTTAACTGACAATAGTACAAATTGATGAAGAAACTCTATGTTAACCAAGAAAAAGATATTGTAGACATTACCGAGCTGATAGCCATTTCATACCAAAAGTTATGTCACGCATTTAATGCATCAAAGTTTGAGCGGGAATATCAAAAACCCTATAAATATGCAAAAACAAAGTTCATTGTTACATTGTGATTTTGAAGAAAGGAGATTTTATAGAGAAGAGTTCAAGCTAAAGATTTCAAGAATAGATTCAAAGCTACTATAGATTGAACCGACGATAGTTCTTTTATGATAATCAGTAAGTTCATCTGCCTAATGAACACTGGTTATCTATTGTTTTCCGAAACCCTAGAAACAATTTATGGCATCAACTTTGACCCCAAACAAATCATTGAACATTGAGGAGGAAGTGGAATTGATTGTTAGGGCACACTTTGCTAAAGAAAAATTCAAACCTCATCCCAAGGTTGCAGCACAAACAGATGATATGGGTGCACTTTCTAGTATTCCAGATAAGGTTTTGTTAACAGAAGATGTTAGGGCCTACATTCACTACAAGATCAGTGAAGTATGTGACTTTGAGACCATTGTAGCTTATCAGCAAATCTGTGGACCGGATGGAAATATCAAATCTAAATACAAGAAGATTGAAGATTCAGGGTTACGGTGTTTCATATACTTCCCACAAACATTTCACATTGACTGGATAAGAATCATGCAAAGAAGATTTCATGATGGCAAATTTTGGTTAGATAAACCTATTGAGGTCACCAAGAAGATTATCAGTAGGGTTACTGGGTACCCTACAACTGACAAAGCTAAATCTTTTCGAAGTTGGTCTCATCTTGATGTAGAAAAGAACATTGGAGTTCAATGGGATGGTAGGGCACTAAAAATATCAACTATCAAAGATCCAGTGGTAAAGTTTGCAGCTCATGTCATCGAGTACAAAATATTCCAATCAAGCAGACCAAATAGTGTACCCTGAAGCGCTATGGACATGGCTTACAAAATTGTGAAGAAAGATCACCAGGTTGATCTTGCTAAGCTACTATTACACCAACTACATGAAAACATGAAGACAATAAAGGAAAAGAAGTCTAATACATGTAAGTACAGATCACTGCTAGTAGGTTTTGTGTATATGAGGAAGCTAATTCTAGAATCTCAATGGATATAGAGATCAGTAAAATGTCTAGAAGGGAAAAGAAAATGAGAAAAGATCTCTCAGCAAAATATGGAACTACATCTGATTCACCTAAGGAGTCACCAGTTGATGAGATAACTAAAGGTTAGTTACAGTTGGCTGACAAGCCCTATGACAGTGAGGAGACCAAGTCAGATAAAGAAAAGGATAACACATTGGTTCCTCCCACTAATGATGAAGAAGAAATTCAGCTACCCACAACTGATGAACAAGATATGCAGCTACCAAAACCTGAAGGAATGAGGACACATTCGTCAACTGCTGCACAATCTACTAAGAAAGAAGTAGTAAACATAGCAAAAAGAAGAGTAGCTACACTGACGAAGAAATACATAAAGAGAAAGAACAAGAAGGTAGTTGAGCCACCGAAGAAAAGGAGGAAATACATAAGGAGTAAAGAAGATAAAGAGGAGACTGACACTGAAAATGACCTTGATCAATTCAAGCTAGTTCATAATAGGGAAAGTACTATAGAAGAAATTATTGAAGATATAATTGAGAATGGAAATCTTATAGATCTAGGCATAGGCAAATTTGGCATAATGTCAATTAAGGACAAAACAAAGATCAAACATGCTATCGTCCAAATGATGATAAAATTCAAGAGAGTACCAATGGAATTTGCATGTCAATTGCCAAAAGAACTTGATGAAAAAATAAGTGAGAGATGGACTATTGCACTAGAAATAGAGAAAAGGAAAAGAGAATGGTCACTAGACCGAGCAGCCTCACACTTTAGCTATGTTGTGGTCAATGAATACATGACAAAATATCAGGCTAGATTTCTAGTCAAGAATAGAGTGTTGCAGATCATGGATGAGAATGTGGATGATATGGATGTCATATGTGACTCACTATGGACATCAATTTTGAAAGCAGAAGAGAAAGCGGAACAGGAAGCATTCCTAAAATTGTCTAAGAAGAGACACAATTCAAAAGATAAAGGTATTTTCATTGATGATATCAAAGGTAAGAAAATAGAAGACACTGTTATATTAGTTTCGAGGTAATTGATATCATAGGACAAAAGGAAGAAATCAAAATTTCACAAGATGCACCGGATCAAGTTAAGATCCACTTGCAAAAGAAAACCGATAATGATGCACTCATTAAGGACATCAATAACGGTGATCCTAATGATGTGGATGATGAAGATGTGACCATTACATAATACAAAGATGAAACATTCGACACTGCTAGTGTGCTCACATCACTATCGGGTGAACTACATGTACTTGCAGAGGTAGCTAAAATAATTTCACAAGTACAACCCGATGTCTCTCATCCTGAGCCACATAAAGATACTACTAAGATTCAAGCACCCGAGCAACCTGTAGATACAAATGAGCCTAACAAACTAGAGGCACATTCTATAGAACCAAAGGAACCAGAAGAAACCAAGTCAACCGAGGTGAACCCACCTGACACTACAATCGAGACTCCTACACAATCTACCGAGGAGCAAAAGAAGGATGATACAGTGTCAACTGGGAAGGATACTCTGAGGAGTGAAGAAAAAGCTATTGTCATAAGTGAGAAGAATTCACCTCTTTCCCAGAAGAAGAAGAAGAAGAAGAAAGCTAAAGGACCGGTCACCATTGATGAAGTTATCATTATACCCGAATGTGACCTGAGAACCCTAAGCCCCAAGGAACTAAGTAGATATGGGGAATTATGTTCAAGGCAAGCGACACAAGAGAAGTTAAGTAAAGAACACAAACATAAAGAAGTGTTAAATGATCTACGGGATATTCTACAATAGATAGTACAAACACAAATATTGATGTGAATACTCCGATCATAGATCAACTTGCCACACTCATCGACAAAATCAATGCCCCTGATATAGATACAAACAAAAGAATTGAAGAATAGGTAGAATCCAAGATTCAAAATAAATTGGCAGCAAGGATTAGCATAGAAGTGGCACTAAACAAAGTAAAATTATCTGAGGTCATTACTGAGGTAAAATCCATCACTCAGATAATCTCTCAACTGCTAATCAAGCTTTCTTTGTACTTCAGACACCGTCACTATAGAAGTCAGTGAAAAGATAAAAGGTTTAGAAGCTGAGATCAAGTTAAGTACACAAGTAGCTATCGTTGAGCCAACTACTTTCTTAAAGCATATTAACCAAGTTCAGGAACTTCGGCAGTTGATAGCAAACTTAAGGAAACAAGAAGGGCACATCACCGATCAAGTTACAGAGTTACAGAAAGAACTGACTCCTTACCTGAAGATTTTTTAAACACAAATTGTCAAAGCTAAACAACTTGTGCCGACACCAGAGATTTTGGTGTTGGAAAATATCTTTGACATGCATGCACAAGTTGGTCTTGAGCATATTGCTCTTACCAACTTGAAAGAGGAATGGGACAACCTCTTGGAGTCTATAAAGAAAACCCATCCACACATTTTTGATAAGATGTAAGTATACATTATATATTTTTTTTGCATTTGGCATTATTATCAAAAAGGGGGAAAAATGTATATGCCAAATAGTATACTTTGATATGTATATTACATACTACCGGGATCATGTACCGAGGGGGAGTACTTTTTTACTTAGAAGTTTTTTATTGTGGATATGTATATGGTGAAAACATAAGGAATATATAGAAACATTTTGTCTATATACATTCAAAGTTTTGATACTAATGCCAAAGGGGGAGATTGTTAATCTCTATTGACTATTTAAGGTTTTCATTAATATCAAAGGATAGTAAATAGGTCGGTTGTTTACTTATATTGAGATAGTCGGTAACTAGAAGGAAGATAGAGTAATCGGTAAAGCTTTTACACCGAGCATCACATAGTTAACTGAGCACTAGCACCACCAACACTGATGGTCAATAGACACCAAGCATCATAGTATATACTGGGTAGTTTATACAATGTTTACCGATGATCATAGAAAATGGCATAGTAATCAGAAATGGCACATTATTCTATGCAGATGGTTATAACAGATCGTAAAATGGTTTACCAAGATCAAGGAGCATTTATTGTAAATAGATACTCATTAAATATAATGTTTATCTTATTGTTGTAGTTGATCTAGCTTATTTTTCACCATAGATCTTAGGGTTATGATTATTTTTGTAACCTAATTTTTGTTAAAGCAGCAAAACATAACACTATATATTGTATATGTTCGCACCATTTTTCATGAGGTTGTTGAACTAATATATATGAATCAAGGAGCACTTGAAGAGTTTGCCTATCTTCAAGACAATTAGTTTACTGAGCATAACAGAGTACAGAGGATGTCAGATTGAGCAGAATTAGACAAGGCTACCGAGAAGAACAGAGAAGAGAACCATCACAAATAAGTACCTATCTCTCCTAAATTCCAACAGGGAAATCTGTACCTTATTGTGATTTTGTTTAGGGCCCTACTATCAATGCATAACCTCCATTTGCCATCCTTTTTAGGGGTCAAGACTGAGGCTACAACACAAGGACTAAGACTCTTTTGGATGAGTCCTCTTTCCAACAATTCAGTGACCTATTTTGCAATCTTTGCATGCTGCAATGGTGTCATTTTGTATGGTACCTTATTAGGTAGGGATGAGCCTAGTATGAGGTCTATTTGATGAATAATGTCCCTAATGGGAGGGAGGCTAGAGGGCAGGTCACTAATAGTGACATTCTTATACTTTTACAGTAGATTTTTGACTTCATTTGGTATGGGCTCTTGTTGATCAGACTTGATCTTATCTTTGGCTTTTGAAATCAAGACAAATGGCTCACTATCAGATTCTTTCAATGTTTTTAACATCTCCTTTTCCCCCATGATGATCATAGTAGGTTCTTTTTCAGTCTTACTATCAGGTAGGGGCTTCATAGTGAAGATCTTCCCATCTTTGGTGATGGAGTAGGTGTTCTTCCTACAATGGTGGGTGGCATCAACATCAAATTTCCAGGGCCTGCCTAGAAGGATGTGAGCTGCATCCATCTCAAAAACATCACAAACGACCTTGTCCTTGAAGTTAGGAATAGAAAACTCTATCCAAGCTTGTTCTGTGACTAGAGTTTGTTGGCCTTTGGTTAACCATGAGACATGATAGGGGCAAGGGTGTGGTTTCTTAGGCAAGTTTAATTTCTTAACCATTTCACAAGACAGAAAGATTTTTAGTTGAACCAAAAATCAATAAGAAGATTGCATACATTTCCATGACACTTGATCTTTGTCCTGAAGAGATTCTTTCTTTATGGAGGCTCTTGGGTTTGTGGTACTTGAAGGAAGAGTTGCCTCATCATTAGACACACTCCTTCTTCTGGTTCCAAGTCTCTAGCATCAACATTGTCTTCTTTCTTATTTTCTTGGACAATTTGTGCTCTCCTCTCACCTTGGTTATTGTTTTTTCTCTTCTCAGGGCATCTTCCTGCATGGTGTCCCATTTGGTTGCAATAGAAACACTTCAATGGTCCATTACCTCTTCCTAAATTTGTCCTTCCTTGATTGAAAGGTCTTCTTCCTCTATAGTTTCCTCTTGAGTTAGAGTCACTATTTTCCTTGTCTCCTTGGTCAGGGGCCTTGTTGGTACTACCACTATTTTGTCCCTTGTTCCAAGAGTTGTTTTTGCCTCTAAAACTCTTCCCACTATCATTTCTCTTTCCTTTGCCAAAATCTTCTTTCTCTTCCATTTTTCCTCTACCTTAAGGGCCATTTGATAGCACCTATTGACTTTGGTAGGGTAGTGTAGACTTAAATCTTCTTTAATGGATACCTTCAAGCCATTCATGTACCTTGCTAGCTTTTCTTCCTCATCTTCAGCCATATTGGTCTTCATGCACAATTTCAAGAACTCCTCGGTGTATGAGCCTACATCCATGTCCTTTTGTTTCAAATTTTTCTTCCTCCTATGGATTTGTACCCCATAGTCCTCAGGTACATATGTCTCTTTGATAAATGCTATCATTCTATTCCATGAATTGATCATGTTCTTCCCATTCTTTACCCTCTCTATTTGGATGAAGTTCCACCAATTTAGGGTTACTCCCTTCAACTTGGATCTTGCTACCTTTACCCTCTACTTTTCAGGGATGTCTTCACATTCAAAGAATGTTGTCAATGCTTCAATCCAATCCAAGGCTAGATCAACATTCATCTTGCCATTTAAAACTGGAAAATCTATCTTCTCCTCCATGGTTCTTCTTCCCATGGACTTCAAGGCATTAATGAAAGGTCTTTGGTCTATATGGATATGCTGATTAGGATCATCCTCCTCTTCTTCACTCCCTTCTTCATTTTCAAACGCATCTTTGTCCTTGTCATCAATCTTCTTCTCAAGTTCCCGAAGCCTCTTAGTTAAGGCCTTATTTGCACCCTTTTTCTCTCTCACCATCTTTTCTAACTCACTATTTTTAACCCTTGTAGGGATATCCTCATTCTTAGGATCATACATAGCTCTGATACCACTTCATGTAGCAGTGGTCAGTGGAAGCCTCCAACAGTGAGCAATTTGGTGAGTTTGAATCCCTCAACACCCAAGGTGAAGGGTCTAGTGCTAAAATACTTATCAAAAGTATCAATAAGGAATTTATTTAAGGTTATCAAAACCCTACAAGACAATATCACCTAATCACTAGGCTTGTCAAAGTCCCAAGCACCAAGAAGCAAGAATTCACCAAGAGGTCTCCTAGAGAAATAAGTACTCAAACCCCATGAAATGGATACTAAGACCAAGGGTGGCTTACCAAACATATCATTGGCCTATTTAGGTCTTATTTTGATAAATCCAATGGCTCTTTTACCATTGAGCAACTTATAAGGTTATGATGCTGCACAAACCTAGGATTCTACTTGTAGCCCTTCCTAGAAGGAAAACTAAACATAAAGAAAAATACTCCCAAATGAAGCAATGAATAGGTTAGGGGTTTTGATACCCTTTTGGGGTTTAATAAACATGTCTAAAGACCAAGGAGTGGAAATGAGTGGAGGTCACTACTGTTGCAATATTAGACCGGGCTAATAGGCTTAATCAGGGCTCCAAATGCACTACAAGTGCTTTCCCTCCTATGCCAAAACAAAAACAAAGTATGGGGGCATGTGTGGAAATGTGAAATAACTTAGAATCCAATTTTTTAGTTCTCAAAGAATCCCCAACCACAATCTAGGATGACTGTCTTAGTTACTTGACTGGTGCACACATAGAGATGTACACCTAGGGTCCAGTGGCAAATCCACTCCTTTGCAAATCCACCCCTCTAACCTACATAATATGAAAGAACATTGGAAAAACTTATATTCCACCAAGGGGAATCAATTTCCCATGGTGGAATGTGCCTAAACAATCACGCCCTATTAGAAACCTCACTTTTAAGCCTCAATTCTAGGCGCCTTCACTAAAAGTCAGATATCTTCTAACCTGGGTTGAATCAACACATGAGACCAACTGAAATAGAAAGAAGATTCAAAGGTTCAACCTCTGGGATCATTTTCTCATTCCCTCACATCCGTACCTATCCATATAGTGGTTTGGATCATGAAGATCTATAGAGAAATGATGGTTTTTGTATTGATAATTGCCAAATTACATATGGTTATCCTATCACTTGCCTATAAGAGCTTATATAGGATATTCCCAATAGTTACATGAGTGGTTTGAAATAACTAGCCATTTGGGAGAGTTAATTACAAGGTTTTGACAACTTTTAGAAGTTGCTCAAAAGTTGCATGACAACTTTTTGAACAACTTTGACAATTTTGCATTTTTTGCAAATCTAATGACCAAAATTGGTCCTAACCTTAGCCAATGATCCAACATGGATAAAAGACCTCAAAAACATAAAAAAACCTAAGATCCTAAGATTAGAGGCCCATTGACCACTTTTGACCATAGCTAGCCAGGGGCTTATAATTGTGCCAATCCTGGAGTTAGGCCTTATAGCTTGGTCTAGGTGCCTGATAAGAAAATCTAAGACTCTAGATGTGTTTAGGATCCTTAGTGGTGTTTTTTGATGATTGAAGAGTAGGTGATCCTACACTAAAGTCTCTCCCCTTATTTTTGTTCTCACTAACTAATTTTTTCATATTCATTTTCTCTCCCTTTGACAACAATGCCAAATAAAATAAATAAATAGCTCTTCAGTAGCCAAGTAATTCTTTGTTGTTTAGTCCAAATCAAGTACCTTCATGTACTGATAACAAATTCTTGTTCTAGCTTCTACAATCTTTCACAACCTTAAAGAAAACTAAAGTGTAAGCTATGTGCATCAACATGAATGATCTTCTAATAAAGTATAGGTTGATGCAACCTCCTGATCACATTAGTGATCGATAGATAGGGGACGGGCCCCAAGTGTAGTCCTCGAATATTTAAATGTGTCCTTCGGTAAGGGTTTGGAAAAAATAACAACAAGTTGTTCTTTAGATGTTACAAACTCCAGTTTCACCTGCTTCTCTTGAACTTGTTCCCTTAAGTAGTGATACTTAATAGATATATGCTTTATTTTTGAATGCATCACAAGATTCTTGGAAATATTTATAGCACTAGTGTTGTCACAATATATAATCACTGGGTCAGTGATTACCTCATTCATTCCTTCCAACACTTGTTTAATCCAAGCAATATTTGAACAATTTGTAGTAGCAGAAACATACTCTACTTCAGCAGTAGACTAAGACATGCATGCTTGTTTCTTGCTTATCCACATCACAAGGCTTTCTCCTAAAAAGAATGCTCCACCGGTTGTGCTCTTCCAGTCATCAATGTTTCCTTCCCAATCTGCATCAGTGTAAACTCGGAGTTAAAATTTTCCTTCCATTATGTACCACAAACCATAGTCTTATGTCCTCTTCAAGTATCTCAAAATTATTTTAACTGCAACCGTGTGTGAATCTTTAGGATTGGTAGAAAATCTTTCCACAATCCCAGCTACATGTGCAATATCAAGCCTACTGCATACCACATACATTAGTTTTCCAATCATAGATTGGTACAGTGTTTGATTTACTTTTGTAGATTCATCATCCTTTATCAATTTACATCCAGTTACCATCGGTGTTCCTACTTGCTTTTCATCTTCCATGCCAAAAGTTTTTAACACTTCTTTAATGTATTTTGATCGATGAAAATCCCATCATTCTGTTGTATAATCTGCAAACCTAGAAAGAATTTAATCTCTCCAAACATTGACATCTCAAATTCCTTTCTCATTTCATCGGCAAAAGATTTGGAAATCAGATCATGTCCACCAAAGATTATATTATCAACAAATATTTCAGCAATCAAAATATTATCATCAAATTCTCCTTTCATGTACAAATTATTGTTTTCACTAGTTCTTACAAAGCCAATGCTGATAAGATAAGTATGTAGTCTTTCATACCATGCCCTTGGTTCTTGTTTCATTCCATACAAAGCCTTGTGCAGTCTACATACCATGTTCTTTTGATTTAGATTAGAAAAATCTTCCGATTGTTCTATGTAGACCTCTTCCTCAAGAATTTCATTTAGAAAAGCTGATTTCACATCCATTTGATATACTTTGAATCCCTTATGTGTAGCATATGTAAGTAGTATACGGACTCCTTCAATTCTAGCAATAGGTGCAAAGGTTTCACCATAATGAATACCTTCTTCTTGTGCATGTCCCTTGCAAACAAGTCTTGTATTATTCCTAGTGACCTCTCCATTTTCATTTAACTTGTTCCTAAAAATCCACTTAGTACCAATAACCTTTTAATCTTTCGGTCTAGGTACTAATGTCCATGTCTTATTCTTCTCAATCTATTCAATTTCCTCATTCATAGCCTTAATCCATTCCTCATTTTCAAGTGTATCCCTAACATTCTTAGGTTCAAACTCACAAATGAGGCATGTGTTATGTCTTAACTTACTTTAGGTCATCATGCCAGCTTACTTATCTCCAATGATTTGATTTTGTAGATGGTGTCTTCTAAAAAAAATTTCTAGCACTTGTTCTCTTCTTTGCTCATCATTTGTTCTAGGTTCATTTTCATGCTCGGTAGCTTCTTCCTGATTCTTGGTTTGCATTTGCTGATTCTTGGTAGCATTTTCCTAATGCTTGGTAGATTCAACTTGTGGCTTTGGTAGATAACCTAGATCTTCAACATAAGTAAATATACCATAGTCTTCCAGTTCCATCATGCTTTCTTCATCATTCTTTTCAGCAAACTCATCAACTTTTACATTAGCACTTTCTATCATTTTATTAGTATCCTTGTTCAAACATTTATAAGCTTTACTCTTAGTAGAATATCCTAAAAATATTCCTTCATCACCTTTAGATTCAAATTTACCATTCCTATGATCTTTTATAATATAACACCTACTACCAAAGATTCTAAAATAACTTACACTCAGTGTATATCCAAACCATAACTCATAGGGTGTCTTATTTGTGTCTTTCTTCAGTTGAACTCAATTCAGGGTGTATACTGCAATACTAACTACCTCTCTCTAGTATATTTGTGTAACATTTTTCTCAATCATCAATGTTCTAGCACAATCAACAATAGATCGGTTCCTCCTTTCAGTAATTCCATTATCCTACAGTGTAATAGGTGTAGATACCTGCCTTTTGATTCCATGCTCATTATAGAAATTAGTGAATTCATCATAAATGAACTCAACTCCTCTATCAAACCTTAAGCATTTCAATTCTTTTCTAGTTTCTTTTTCAACTTTATCCTTATACTATTTAAACAATTTGAATGCCTCACATTTTTCTTTCAAGAACATGACTGTCATCATCCTAGAGTAGTCATAAAAAAAAAAAAATTGTCATCATAGTAGCTTTGAGTTCTCATTGGACCACATAAGTCAGTGTGTACCAACTCCAAAATACCTTTAGATGAATATTCTTTACTTTTAAAACTATATTTGGTCATCTTTCCTTTTTGAAATTGATAACACGTAACATGATTAGGTTTGGTTAGACTCAAAAATCCTCTAACTTTTCTCTTTCTACTAATCTTAATCATGCTATCAAAGTTTACATGACATAGCCTCTTATGCCATAACCATACATCTTCATTTTTCACTAGTAAACAAGAAGTTTCAACATTGTCAAGATATAATAAATTACCTTTTGATTGTCCTCTAGTACCGACAAGCTTTCCATTTTCATCATAGATTTTTACCTTCTTGCTTTCAAATGAAATTCAGTGACCTGAGTTATTCAGCTATGCTACACTCAACAAATCATAGTTAAGCCCATTTACCCAGTATGTATTATCACATCTAATCCTATCATTCAATAAGATAGACCCTTTTCCTTTCACCTGGCAAGGTGTATCATTTCCCATTTTCACTGATCCTCCATTGTAATTCTCAACATAATCAAACTTATCTTCATCACTAGTCATGTGATGTGTACAAGAACTATCAATGATCCAAGTATCATTCTTACTAACTTTAGAAATAAGGGTTGTTTCTATATACCTTTCCTCCTATTTTGAATCATCTTTCATTGCACCAAATACTACTTCAATTTCATCATCGGTGTCGGTGTCGATGTCGGTATCGGTGTCATCTTCTCCAACAAGGTAACATGCATTTTTTCCTTTGTCTTTGTAATCTTAGTTTTGTTTGTGGTAGTGTCGATTTCCTCTGTTATTCCTTCTACCAAACTTTCCATCACCAAATCGGTCATTGTCTTTATCTTCCTCTTTCCTATTAGGACATCTAGTAGCAATATGACCAATCTCTATACAATTAAAACAAGCTAAAGGTAACTTTCCCGTATACCTTCCTTTACCTTTTTGAATTCTCCAGGCCATAAGTGCTTCAAGCTCATCAAGCTCATCTTCCCTATAAAACACTATTTTCATAATTATTCAACTCAAAAGTTGTTAACTTCCCAACTAGACTATCAAGAGTAAGAGTGATATTAGGTGTAGACCTCATTTCATGAATAGCAGATATTCTGATTGCATAGATAGGCAACACGGTTCTCAGTATCTTACTTACCACAGTATCTTAATCAATAGTACCTCCTACTCCTTGGGTAGCATTGACTACCTCTTTGATTCGGTTTGAGTATTGTGTGATGTTCTCACCTTCCTTCATATTCATGTCATCAAATCTTCCTCTCAATTTTTCAGCTCTGGCTCTCATCACATTCACATCAAGAGGACTCTAAGTCCCATCCAGGAACTAGAAATATGTCAACTCTTTTAACTAGGTCTCTACCCTCTTCTACAGTTAGTGTTTCAATTCTAGGATCATAGGCTTGCAACTTCACAATTAATTCAACAATCTTTTCTTGTGACTCCTCTAGTTTCAAAGAAAGTGTGAACTCATTTTGTTTTACTCTAAAGAGAAAACTTTTAAATTCCTTGGATTTTATGAATTCATCATCTATAAATTCTTTAGCTTGGATGAATTTTTCAAACAATATAGCTACAACCAATTCTAATTCATTTAGGGCCTTCTCACCTCCATATTCCTATGAAGTAATGAATTGTTTCCTTATGCTAGAAAATTATTTTTCTAGTTCCTCAAAGGATTTGTAGTGCCTTTTATTTTTCCTTTTCTAGCACATTCATCAATTTTTGTTTCCTTGTTGGCCCCTGTTCTGATGTCGATGGATCATCTTCTTCTATTTTTTCCACAAACACCACATTAGGCTCAACCTCTTTAGGCTTTACCTTGTATTCTTCCCTTTGTTCAGGGATGAATGGCATTTTTGACATAATATCCTCATAATTTTATAAACATTTATCAATCCTAGGCACATACAAGAGATCAAGGAAAAAACTTGTGAAAGTAGGGTCCACCTTTTTCAACTCTTCTTATACCCTCACAATGTTCTACCACATTAGGGATCTTTCCTCACATATATCTTCATTAACAATATTTATAATGACATCCTCCTCCTCTATAGACTAATTTGGAGCTAGGTTATGGTTTCTCATTTCTTGTAGTGCTCTTCTAATGAAGTCTTCAAGGTCATACATCCTAGCATTAGATGATGGTAGTTTGAAATGTGTTAGGAATTCATGGATCTGATCAACAAAATCCTTTCCTATGGAGAAATAGTTGGAAAATACAATTGAAACAATTCTTATATTTTCATTGATGTCAAACCTTAACTGGTAAGATAGTTTCTATATAGTAGAGTACCATATCTTTTGATTGATGAAGAGGATTTGTAAAAAGAAGATAACAAGATGACCTAAGGAAAGGTTGAGTTATGTGATACTTCAATGGGTACTTGATTAGTTGGCATATTGACAAGGTAATGTGTTTTTTATCTTTAACACTAAGTGAATAAGTCAATTGATTTGAAGCATAGGCTTAACCAATTAAAAGTGAAGAAATTTAGCTTAAGCCGAGTGATGCTAGTGTCGACCGAGCACCAGTAGAGCCAAGCAAATTTAGTGTCGACTGAGCATTAGTAATTGTCAAGCAACAGATAATTAACCGAGTGAAGATAATATTTTTTGAGAAGGAATTTTTTAGCGATGACCAAGATATCTAGTGAAGACCAAGGAGATGAACACAGTATTGACTGAGTGTAAGTAATTTACAATTTGTGAAGGAATTGAGAATCCCAGCTGATATAGTTGAATTCTTGGGATATGTAAAATGTTTTGAAATTATTAATAATTAATATGGAGCATTTAATGCATGGTAAATCATTTTATTATGGATTTAAGGACAATTTTGGAGATGTATCTAGAAGGAAAAAGATGGAAAATAAAATGATGGAAGGATTTGATGAATCTGACCTAAACCTAAGATCTAGGGAAGAGATTAAGTGACAAAAGATTAATCTACTTGATCAAGGAGGTATAAGGATGACCTAATTTTGAGGTTATAGAGACAGGGGAAAAGGTTGATGTTATTGACTAATGAATCTAAGAAGAAGGCTAAGGAGAAGCTGTGTAGAGCTGAACAGAGTTGAGGTGATTGCTTGAAGATATTTCCAAACAGATCAGAGATGAAGATGAAAATGAAGTTCGGTTAGTAAATCAACATATGACTGCATTGGATCTGTATTTTCAAAGTGAGTTTTATATTTTAGATCATAACCTACTATTACTTTCTAACCATTGTATCAGTCAAAATCCTTTAATCAAGGTTGACCTAATAGTCATTTTGTAAACCCTTTAATCAAGGTGACATTCTAATAGAATTTTATTAAGCCCTATAACTAGGCCAATCTTAACAAGTTGATTAAATCCTTTAACAGGATCACACCTAACAATGTGTGTTGTAAACCTTTAACATGGTTGGATTCTCATAGAGCTCACTCCATAAGAGTGAAAATTAGTAGCATGTTACTGGTGTTTTTTCCAAATTGAGTTTCCACATTAAATCCTATTGTTATACTTGTAAGGAGAAAGTTTAAAGGTACTTGAAGCTAATGATCAAGATGTATAAAAAGGAGGTACCAAAGTTGAACAAGGAGAACTTCCCTCCATGGAAGAGTTTGATGAAATTGCACCTAGCTGGTATTGGTGATTCGACAAAACACTATGTGGAAAATGAATATTTACCACCTGCTGCACCCGTGACAACCAAGGAGATGAAGGAAAAATAAAAACATAATCAAGTAATGTTGGAGATTGCATCTTCCCTAAGCTATTCTAAATTTGAAGACATCAAGGATTTTACTAATGCAAAGAAAATATGGGACACGCTGGCATCTCTTTATGGCGAGGACACAAATATATAGAGAGCCAAATCTGAAAGTTTGAGAGGTAAGTTTGATGAAATGAAAATGAAAGAAGGTGAAAACATTGTTCAGTATTGTGGCAGAGTTAAAGAGGTAGTAAATTCTTGAGTAGATGTAAAATAGATTCACCTCTATTCAAATGTGAAGGGGGAAATATGAGATCTATTCTCAAAACCCAAATTCCCCAAGGAAGAGATCTAATTTGATCAACCAAAAGGTTAATGCACAATCGAATCAATTTTATGGAAAAGACTAGGAAGAGAGAGTAAATCTAATATTTCCCTAAATGTGGAGGATTATGTTTAGAATATAGAATAATTGAAATACAACTACTAACCTCAAAATTAGGGTAGATCTGGAAAATATTGAATTCTAATGTCTGTGTGTACTTTCAAGAAAATCTGAAACCTATCTTGGACTGGAAATGCTGAGATAGAGAAAACCCAAAAATCTTTCTTCAAGATGGCTCAGCTCAGGTTTGACCCTCATAAAAGGTCAAATACCACATTCTTTATTTGAAGTCCAATTTGAATTCTATTTGTAGATCCCAGAAGATGGCTGAAAAGGGTATCCAAATTTGCTCTCAAATCGAAAACTCTGCACCTGTACCTAAAAGAAAATGGGGTATTTTGTTGTATGGGGGGTTTGCCTTGGTCAAACCCCAATTTAGGAATTAAACTTGAAATTGAATTGAAATGTATTGTGCATAAAAAAATTAATTGAAACAAATCACCTCACTTATGTTGAAGTCCTTGTAGAGGATTCAAATCCTCAAATCCACAAGTAGGAATGCTTCAATGGATGTAGGATGTCTCCAATCAATGGTATTTGATCTTCAACACAAATCTTGACTTGATCTTTTCACATGAAAAGGCTTGAATGAATGGAGGAGGATGGATCATCAAAGGGGGCTTCAAAGAGATTGAATACTTCAATAGCTAACAATGGATCTCCTTGATGGATGAATTCTTGAACACTTGAATGCTTGAAGACTTGAAATGAGACAGGAAGGCCTCCTTTTATAGTGATCTAGGGCACACTCCTCTAGATGGGCCACCTTGGAGAATTAAATCCCAATTAGGTCCTCAACTTTAGAAAATATACCTAGATTATATGCAATTAAAGGATTTACCATCCTAAAACACGAAATGGCCGACCCGGAAGTGGGAAAATAAATCTCTCGAAAGCCTGAAGACCAAAGATTCTGGAATTTGAAATTTTGGAGAAAGGGGTCAAAGTCAACATTAACCCTAACCTAGTCAGGGTCAAGCTCAACCCTGACCTAGTTAGCATCAACCTAAGACATTGACCTTTTTCTTAGGTTGACTCAAAACTAAATTAGGAGGTCCCAGGGATTCCCATAAACCTAGAAATGATGCCAGAACAGGAGAGAATGTCAGGAATAGACATAAAATCCTATGATTACTAAGATGAAGGCCAAGAGGATCCATTTCTAAATCCTACCTAGAAAATAGATCCATGGAAGAGGGAAATTCAGGAAAATCCTTAAGATCCTAACCCTAATTTCACCTAGAATGAAGAAATCAAGTGCAGGGAAGAAGTGGAAAGCAGGGAGAAAAGCCAAATACATGCAAAGACCTGATCAAGGTGCTTAACATGACCCAAAAACACTTACTCAGAGGGCTAAATGCTCTTATCATGGAAGTCCTTTCATTTTAAGATGATACAATTCTATTAGAGGAGCTAATGGAAACATTGATGATGAAACTGGTATTAGTAAAGTGTTGAGAACCCTACTTCCTATCTATGCTATTAGAGGTTCTAAAATACAAGAATCAAGATGTAATCTTGGTAATGTCCTAACTTTGGAAAGTCTTTTTGGTAGGTTTACTACTTTTAAACTATCCAGTTTTGATAATTTCACTACTCACAACATTGAATCTGCATTCAAGTCTCAAATGGTTCTTCATAAGGCCAAGAAAGGAAATGAAAGATGTGTGAATAGTGACAATAACAATGACAGTGATAGTGATACTTTTTATGATGATCTAGATGATCTTGAGACACTTATGGATAGAAGGCTACCGAGAGGAAAATGAAAATTCAAAGGTAAACTTCCTATAATCTATTTTTCATGTAACAAAGTTGGCTGGATTGCAGCAAGATTCCCTGACATGACTGACAAGGATGAAAGAAGGGAAAGAAAGTATAAAGAGAAAAGAAATGATAGAGATCATAGAAGCTATAGAGTCTAAAAAGACAAAGCTAAGAAATATTGTTATATTTTTGCAAAGGAAACTAATAGTGAAACTAGTGAATCTGATGAATGTGATATAGAAGTTGTTTATGTTTCTATGAAAGATGATTTTGATGAAGATGAGAAAAATGCACTTATTTCATATGTGATTAAAGGTGATAAATGTATTATTGATAGTGGTTTCTCACATCACATGACTAGTGATAAAAGTAAGTTTGAAACCCTAAATCATTACAAAGGTAGAAGTGTTAAGTTTGGTAATGATGCACCATGTCATGTGAAAGGAAAAGGATCAATAAGATTAACCGATAATATCATATGTGATAATCCTTATTGGGTTGAAGATCTTAACTATAATTTGTTGAGTATTGCAAATTTGAATAGTACTAGTTACCAAGTAGAATTTAATCACAAGACGGCTAAAATATTTTATGGCACTGGTGAACTAATTGGAAGTGGAGAACAAACAAGAGGTAATTTGTTCTATCTAGACCTATCTGAAGAAATATGTCTGTTTGCACAATTTGATGATGTATGGTTATAGTATAAGAGGTTGTGTCATGTGAACTTTGACAATTTGGTAAATATTAGTAAGATGAAGAAATTTATATGTTTTCCAAGATTGAAGAGACCTAATAATGTGATGTGTGAACAATGTCAATTGGGAAAAATGAAAAAGTCTAGTTTCAATAGAAAGACATATACTTCTAATAATATTTTGGAATTGGTTCATACTGACCTTCGTGGACCTATTGGTGTGCAAAGCTACTGTGGTGATAAGTATTTCATTTTGTTTGTTGATAACAACACTAGAATGATGATTTTGATGTTTCTAAAAGAGAAATTTGATGCCTTTCAGTTATTTAACTGGTATTTGGAAAAACTTGAGAAAGAAACAGGTAAAACCTTGAAATGTTTGAGATCTGACAGTGTTGGACTACAACTGATTTTGGAATCTGATTGAAGAATCTATGATTACAAGATCACTGAGGAGTTGCTGATTAGATATGTAATATTATTAAATTAGTATTATGTTGTCATTAATGTCAATTAGTTTGACAACACTTATCTTGTAAGTTACTATACCGACACATCTATGGAAAGGTGAAAAAGATGAACAACAGAGAAATCTACTTGAGGAAAGATGTACATGACAGATGAGGATAAGGAACACATTGAGTAACTTGTTGATGAGTCTATGACTTGATGATATTGACTTTATTATGTTGCATTCATCTATGATGAAGTATAGAGCTGAAAGACACAAAGAAGTGTTGTCGGTAAATGAAGCATTTCTAGTATACACCGATGGAGTGTAGTGTATACCGACCATAGTATTAACTGAGCAGTGTAAACTGACACATTTCTTTGCTAACCGAGTAGAACAAAATGAATCAAATGATTAGTTTAACTGGTAAGATTGATGAGCTGGCAAGTATATAACATTCAAGTAACAGATAATATTTGTTACAAAGATCAACAACTGATGAAATTTAGGAAAGATCTAATGGAGAAAATTGAAAAGTGTTATTGACACAAGTATCGAGAAAGTTTGAAGTGGCAAAATCTATGAATATGGTTAAATGGCAAAATCTGATAGTGGAGAAGAAAACAATTTACTTGTCTATGTAAGAGAACAAATTTTCTTTAGTAAGATGCCAAAAGAAGAAGCTATAGGATTATCACGTAAACACACTTTCATGCATTCTGATCATACTGGTTAGTAAGAACCGAGCTGCAGAACAGTTACCGAACTACAAAGAGCAATTACCGATGGACAGTAAGTTGATATAGTATTGAAATTGAAGTGAAATATTGGTTAGAAGGATTTGTATGGACTAAATATTGATCTGTAATCAGCAATTGAAGTTGTATTAAGTCAGATCATTTACTGTTACACATTTAACCATTGTATACAGTTTAAATCTCTTAACTGAGTGGACTCTGAAAGTCTTATGATGTATCATTCATAGAATGAACATTGTCATCCTGTCAACCCATAGTGAATGCTGGTTGGATGATAACTTCTAGTCTAAAATCCTCTAACAAGGTCACACTTGGTAGTGTGTTTGTAACCTTTAACAAGGTTGGGTCTTAACCGACCTCACTTCAGAAGAGTGAACAATTTTGGGTTGTCGGTCCTAGGTGGTTTTTCCCCTTACAGGGTTTCCACGTTAAATCTCTTGTGTTATGTGTTGATTGTGATATTTGTTTGTTATCATACTTTGCATATTTCATGTTAGATTTGATCGGTAAACTATTAAAGTATTAGATTAGTAATCGGTAAAAGCATAGACAGTGAGATTTATTATTGCTTACCGATGAGTAGAATTTAGAGAAGTTGTTTTGAATTATACATTTTGTTTTGGGACACTGGATAACTGATTCACCCCCCTCTTAGTTATTCTAACAATTGGTATCAGAGCATCAGTTGCTTGGAACAAAGTTTTAAGGACTTAAGCATAAAGCTCTCAAGATGTATAACAGGGAAGTACCTAAACTGAACAAAGAGAACTTCGCAGTATGGAAAAGCAAAATGAAGTTGCACATATTTGGAATTGGGAACTCAGCACTAGATCTGATGGAGAATGGCTACATACAACCGCCCACTGGTCCCTTAACTATTGATCAACTAAAGGACAAGCATGAACACAATGTTACTATGATGGAACTGGTTGCTACCTATACCGACGCTAAATTTGAAGATATCTAGACTTTCACGACTACCAAAGGAATGTGGGATAAGTTAACACAAATTTATAGTGGAGATCTAAAT
This sequence comes from Chamaecyparis obtusa, assembly GCA_027943335.1. Taxonomy (NCBI): domain Eukaryota; kingdom Viridiplantae; phylum Streptophyta; class Pinopsida; order Cupressales; family Cupressaceae; genus Chamaecyparis; species Chamaecyparis obtusa. The sequence continues at coordinate 573,101 of BSBK01002059.1, read as the reverse complement.
GTCAAAAGAGCCCGAGTTGAAAGCCTAACAAGCAGATTTGGTGATATGAGAATGAAAGAAGGTGAGAACATTGTCCAATATACAAATAGACTCAAAGAGGTGGTACATGCTCTTAGAGCATCTGATGAAGTGATTGATGATGAAACAGTGATAAGCAAGATTCTCAGAACTTTGCTATCAGTTTATGCAATCAAGATTTCTGCAATTCATGAAACAAGAGCTACATCCAACCTTACTCTTGACACTATAATTGGTAAACTTACAACCTTTGAACTAAACAACTTTGATAATAGTGTTGTTCCTTCTGTTGAATCCACTTTCATGTCTTCTTTGAAGATTGAAAAGTCTAGCAGGAATAGTAAGAATTGTGATAGTGATGGTGATACCAATGATGAACTTGATGAGCTTGAAGCACTTATGGCTAGAAGTTTTCCCAAAGGAAGAGGAAAGTATAGAGGTAAGCTACCTTTAGCATGCTTCAATTGTAAAGAAGTTGGTCACATCCCTGCTAGATGTCCTCAGAAGAAAGATGAAGATAGATCCAAAGATCGATCTGAAGGAAGCTATGGGAGAAGAGTCAACAGAGGCTACCGACACTACAACAGAGACAACTTAGATGAAAAAGGCAAAAAGGTATGTTACATAGCCAAAGATATTGAAACTGAATCTGATTCTGATGATGACATACAAGTTTTATTTGTTGCTATGAAAGATGACTCAGAGGAGGAAGAGAAACATGAAGAGAAAGCACTGATCTCTAAAGTAAGTAGAAATCATACATGGATCATAGACAGTGGCTATACACATCATATGACTAGTGATGTAGAAAAGTTTGATCATCTTGTTGAATATAATGGAGGATCTGTGAGAATGGGAAATGATGCACCTTGTATGGTAAGAGGTAAAGGCTCACTGATGCTTAATGATAGACTACAATGTGAAAATGCATATTGGGTAGATGGATTAAATTATAATTTGTGAAGTGTGGCTCAGCTGAATAATTTAGGCCACCGACTGGCTTTTGAGAGCAAAAAGGTGAAGATCTATGATGATGGAGGAAGACTTGTAAGAACTGGTACACAATCCAGAGGTAATCTATTCTATCTTGATGTGGATTAGTCTTCTTGTTTGTTAATAAAGGATGAAGATGTTTTGTTGTGGCACAGAAGGTTATGCCATGTGAACTTTGACAACATGATCAAGATTAGTAGAAAGAAAAGAGTTAGAGGATTGCCTAACTTGACAAAACCTAATCATGCCATGTGCCATGAATGTTAGAGGGGTAAGATGACTAAGTCCAGTTTTAAAAGCAAAGACTATTCAGCAAAGAAGATACTTGAGTTGGTTCATACCGACCTATGTGGTCCTGAGAGAACTCAGAGTTGTTCTAGTGATAGATATTTTATTCTTTTTGTTGATGATTATACTAGACTGATGACTATCATGTTCTTGAAAGAGAAATCTGAAGCTTTTAAAATGTTTAAGAGGTATAAAGCTAAGGTAGAGAAAGAAACTGGAAAGGAAATAAAATGTTTAAGATCTGATAGAGGAGGTGAATTTATCTTTGATGAATTTACTAATTTTTTTAATGAGCATGGAATCAAAAGGCAGGTTTCTGCACCGAGGACACCTCATCAAAATGGCATTTCTTAAAGGAAGAATATGTCTATAATTGACTGTGCTAGAACTTTGATGATACAAAAGAGTGTTGCTCATACATATTGGAGGGAAGCTGTTAGTACAACTATGTATGTTCTTAATCAAGTAAAACTGAAGAAGGACTCCAACCGAACACCTTATGAACTATGGTTTGGACATAAACCTAGTATAAGTTATTTTAGAATTTTTGGGAGAAAATTCTTTATCTTGAAAGATGAGAGAAATGGTAAAGTTTATTCTAAAGGAGATGAAGGGATATTTCTAGTATATTCCACTACAAGTAAAGCATACAAATGTTTGAATAAGGTTACAAATAAGATTGTTGAAAGTACTAATGTTCATGTTGATGATTTTGATGACAAGTACATAGAGGAAAGTACAAAGGAACCAAAAGACTATGGTAGATTCACTTACATTGAACATCCAGAGTATCTATCGACACCGCAAGGAGTAACAACCGGTCAGCAGGGAAATAATGCAGGACAACAGGCACCACAAACTGATGAACATGAAGAAGCTACCGAGCAAGAGAATGACCCTGAACAGGATGAACAAGAAAGGAGAAATCAAGTTTTGGCTAGTTTTGTCAGAAGAAATCATCTTGAAACATAAATCATTGGAGACAGACATGCTAGAATTCAAACTAGAAGCAAAACAAGACAAGGTACATGTCTAATTTGTGAATTCGAACCTAAAACTATGAAAGTTGCATTAGAGAATGAAGAATGGGTTAATGCAATGAAGGAGGAAATAGAGAAAATAGAAAAGAACAAAACCTGGTCCTTAGTACCTTGACCAAAAGATAAGAATGTTATCAGTACTAAGTGGATATACAGAAATAAATTGAATGAAAATGGTGAAGTCACAAGAAATAAAGCTAGATTGGTATGCAAGGGATATGCACAGGAAGAAGGCATTGACTATGGTGAAACATTTGTACCTATTGCTAGATTAGAAGGAGTTAAAATGCTACTTGCATATGCTACACATAAGAAATTCAAATTCTATCAAATGGATGTGAAGTCAGTATTTTTAAATGGTATACTTGAAGAAGAGGTCTACATTGAACAACCTAAAGGATTTGTTGATCCTGACAATAAAGACATGGTATGTAGATTACATAAAGGTTTATATGGATTGAAGCAAGCACTGAGAGCATGGTGTGAAAGACTGCATACTTACTTGTTAAGTATTGGATTTGTTAGAAGAAGTGAAAACATCAATTTGTATGTGAAAGGTGATACTAATGATACTATTATCATTGTTGAAATATTTGTTGATGACATTATCTTTGGAGGCTCAGATCTTGTCTACAAGGAATTTGCTGATGCAATGCAAAAGGAATTTGAAATGTCTATGTTCGGAGAGATTAAGTTCTTTCTTGGATTACAAGTGATTCAGCAGAGTGATGGAATATTCATCACACAATCTAAATATATAAAGGAAGTACTGAAGACATTTGGCATGGAAGATGCTAAACCTGTTGGAACACCGATGGCTACTGGATGAAAATTGACAAAGGAGGATGAAACTACCGAGGCAAATTAGACACTTTACCGATCCATGATTGGTAAGTTAATGTACGTAGTTCACAGTAGGCCAGATATAGCACATGCTATGGGAATTGTTGCAAGATTTTTTGCTAATCCTAGAGAATCACACATGATAGCTACAAAAAGGATCTTAAGATACTTGAAGGAAATAGAGAATTATGGATTATGGTATCCTAAGGAAGGGAAGTTTGAACTGAAAGTTTACATTGATGCTGATTGGGCTGGAAATGTGGATGACAGAAAAAGCACCACCGGAGGAGCATTTTTCTTTGGTGAAAGACTTGTAACCTAGACAAGTAAAAAGCAGGCTTGTATTTCTCAGTCTACAGCTGATGGAGAATATGTTGTTGCTGCTACTAACTTTTCAAACATTTCATATATCAAGCAAGTGTTGGAAGGAATGAATGAGGTAATCACTGACCCGGTGATTATATATTGTGACAACACTAGTGCTATTAATATTTCAGAGAATCCTGTGATGCACTCTAAGATAAAGCATATATCTATTAAGTATCATTACTTAAGAGAACAAGTGCAAGAGAAGCAAGTAAAGTTATAATTTTTTACATCTAAAGAACAACTTGCCAATATTTTTACAAAGCCTCTACCGAAGGACACATTTGAATACTTGAGGACTAGACTTAGGGTCTGTCCCTTGTCTATCGGTCACTAAGGTGATTTGGTTGTTGCATCAATCTACTTTTATCAAAACATCAATCATGTTGATGAAGCATAGTTCACACTTTGAATCATGTTCAAGGTTGTGATTAAGTTTGAGAACTTGTACCAATTGGGATATCAATATTCAGAGATATAGAGGAAGACAGATTTAATTGTTTCTTTGTTTCTTTGGCATTGTTGTCAAAGGGAGAGATAAAGTAGATATGAAATTAAAAAGGGGAGAGATAAAGAAGATATGAAAAGGAACAAGCACCGATGAGAATTATCAAATGAAGAGACAATCTGAATAAGATAGAGTATTGAAGATTAGTTATAGAGAATAGAACCGGGAATAGGAGAACTGAAAAGATCACAACTGCAGAATGGTAAAGCTGTATTATTTAATGTTGGTTTAGTAATGTAGTGATTAAACATATTAAGTCTATTAGACTTACAACATTTGTTCACAAAGTTGTAGAATGTATGTTTGGTATGTGTATGGTACATTTCATATTACTTGAGTTGCCATCAATGCCAAAGGGAGAGATTGTTGGACTACAACTAATTTTGGAATCTGATTGAAGAATTTGTGATTACAAGATCACTAAGGAGTTGTTGATTAGATATGTAATATGATTAAATCAATATTATTTTGTCATTGATGTCAATTAGTTTGACAACACTTATCTTGTAAGTCACTATACTGACACATCTGAGGAAAGGTGAAAAAGATGAAGAATAGAGAAATCTACATGAGGAAAGATGTACATGACAAATGAGGATAAGAAACACATTGAGTAACTTGTTGATGAGTCTATGACTTGATGATATTGACTTTATTATGTTGCATTCATCTATGATGAAGTATAGAGCAGAAAGACACAAAGCAGTGTTGTCAGTAAATGAAGCATTTCTAGTATACACCGACGGAGTGTAATGTATACCGACCATAGTATTAACTGAGCAGTGTTCACTGATGCATTTCTTTGTTAACCGAGTGGAACAGAATGAATCAAATGATTAGTTTAACTGATAAGATTGATGAGCTGGAAAGTATATAACATTCAGGTAACAGACAATATTTGTTACAAAGATCAACGCCTGACAAAATTCAAGAAAGATCTAACAGAGAAGATTGAAACGTGTTATTGACACAAGTACCGAGAAAGTATGAAGTAACAAAATCTATGAGTATGGTTAAATGGAAAAATCTAATGGTGGAGTAGAAAATGATTCTCATCTATATAAGAGAACAAATTTTCTTTAGTAAGATGCTGGAAGAAGAAGAAGCTGTAGGATTATCACGTGAACAAGCTTTCATGCATTCTTATCATACTGGTTAGTAAGAACCGAGCTGCAGAATAGTTACCAAGTTACAAAGAGCAATGACCGATGGACAATAAGTTGATATAGTATTGAAACTGAAGTGAAATATTGGTTAGAAGGGTTTGTATAGACTGAATATTGATCTATAATCTGCAATTGATGTTGTATTAAGTCAAATCATTTACTGTTACACATTTAACCATTGTATATAGTTTAAATCTCTTAACTGAGTGGACTCTAAAATTCTTATGATGTATCATCATAGAATTAACATTGTTATCCTGTCAACCCATAGTGAATGCTGGTTGGATGATAACTTCTAGTCTAAAATCCTCTAACAAGGTCACACCTGACAGTGTGTTTGTAACCTTTAACAGGGTTGGGTCTTAACCGACCTCACTTTAGAAGAGTGAACAATATTGGGTTGCCGGTCCCAGGTGGATTTTCCCTTTATAGGGTTTCCATGTTAAATCTCTTGTGTTATGTTCTGATTGTGATATTTGTTTGTTATCATACTTTCCATATTTCATGTTAGATTTGATCGGTAAACTGTTATAGTATTAGACTAGTAATTGGTAAAAGCACAAACAGTGAGAGTTATTATTGCTTATCGACGAGCAGAATTTAGAGAAGTTGTTTTGAATTATACATTTTGTTTTGGGACACTGGATAACTGATTCACCCCCCTCTTAGTTATTCTAACAATTGGTATCAGAGCATCGATTTCTTGGAACAGAGTTTTAAGGACTTAAGCATAAAGGTCTCAAGATGTATAAGAGGGAAGTACCTAAATTGAACAAAGAGAACTTCACAGTATGGAAAAGTAGAATGAAGTTGCAAATATCTAGAATTGGGAACTTAGCACTAGATCTAATGGAGAATGGCTACATACAACCGCCCACTGGTCCCTTAACTATTGATCAACTAAAGGACAAGCATGAACACAATGTTACTATGATCGAACTGGCTGCTGCCTATACCAACGCTGAATTTGAATATATCAAGACTTGTATGATTGCCACAGGAATGTGGGATAAGTTAACACAAATTTACAATGGAGATCTGAATGTTAAAAGAGCCCAAGCTGAAAGCCTAAGAAGCAGATTTGATGATATGAGAATGAAAGAAGGTGAGAACATTGTCCAATATACAAATAGACTCAAAGAGGTGGTACATGCTATTAGATCATTTTATGGAGTGATTGATGATGAAACAGTGATAAGAAAGATTCTCAAAACCTTGCTACCAGTTTATGCAATCAGGATTTTTGCAATTCATGAAACAATAGCTACATCCAACCTTACTCTTGACACTCTGATTGGTAAACTTACAACCTTTGAACTAAAAAACTTTGATAATAGTGTTGTTCCTTCTGTTGAATCCACTTTCATATCTTCTATGAAGATTGGAAAGTCTAGCAGGAATAGTAAGAATTGTGATAGTGATGGTGATACTGATGATGAACTTGATGAGCTTGAAGCACTTATGGCCAGAAGATTGCCCAAAGGAAGAGGAAGGTATAGAGGTAAGCTACCTTTAGCATGCTTCAATTGTAAAGAAGTCAGTCACATCACTACTAGATGTCCTCAAAAGAAAGATGAAGATAGATCCAAAGATCGATCTGAAGGAAGCTATGGGTGAAGAGTCAACAGAGGCTACCGACACTACAACAGAGACAACTAAGATGAAAAATGCAAAAAGGTATGTTACATAGCCGAAGATATTGAAACCGAATCTGATTCTGATGATGACATAGAAGTTGTATTTGTTGCTTTGAAAGATGACTCAGAGGAGGAAGAGAAACATGAAGAGAAAGCACTGATCTCTAAAGTATGCAGAAATGATACATGGATCATAGACAGTGGCTGTACACATCATATGACTAGTGATGTAGAAAAGTTTGATCATCTTGTTGAATATAATGGAGGATCTGTGAGAATGGGAAATGATGCACCTTGTATGGTAAGAGGTAAAGGCTCACTGATGATTAATGATAGACTAGAATGTGAAAATGCATATTGGGTAGATGGATTAAATTATAATTTGTGAAGTGTGGCTCAGTTGAATAATTTAGGCCACCGACTGGCTTTTGAGAGCAAAAAGGTGAAGATCTATGATGATGGAGGAAGACTTGTCAGAACTGGTACACAATCCAAAGGTAATCTATTCTATCTTGATATGGATCAGTCTTCTTGTTTTTTAATAAAGGATGAAGATGTTTGGTTGTGGCACAGAAGGTTATGCCATGTGAACTTTGACAACATGATCAAGATTAGTAGAAAGAAAAGAGTTAGAGGATTGCCTAACTTAACAAAACCTAATCATGCCATGTGCCATGAATGTCAAAGAGGTAAGATGACTAAGTCCAATTTTAAAAGCAAAGACTATTCAACAAAGAAGATACTTCAGTTGGTTCATACCAACCTATGTGGTCCTATGAGAACTTAGAGTTGTTCTGGTGATAGATATTTTATTATTTTTGTTGATGATTATACTAGACTGATGACTATCATGTTCCTGAAAGAGAAATTTGAAGCTTTTAAAATGTTTAAGTGGTATAAAGCTAAGGTAGAGAAAGAAACTAGAAAGGAAATAAAATGTTTAAGATCTGATAGAGGAGGTGAATTTATCTCTGATGAATTTACTAATTTTTGTAATTAGCATGGAATCAAAAGGCAGGTTTCTGCACCGAGGACACCTTAGCAAAATGGCATTGCTGAAAGGAGGAATACGTCTATAATTGACTGTGCTAGAACTTTGATGATACAAAAGATTTTTGCTCAGACATATTGGAGGGAAGCTATCAGTACAGTTGTGTATGTTCTTAACTGAGTACAACTGAAGGACTCCAACTGAACACCTTATGAACTATGGTTTGGACACAAACCTACTGTAAGTTATTTTAGAATTTTTGGGAGTAAATGCTTTATCTTGAAAGATGAGAGAAATGGTAAATTTGATTCTAAAGGAGATGAAGGGATATTTCTAGGATATTCCACTACAAGTAAAGCATACAAATGTTTGAATAAGGTTACAAATAAGATTGTTGAAAGTACTAATGTTCATGTTGATGATTTTGATGACAAGTACATAGAGGAAAGTACAAAGGAACTGAAAGACTATGGTAGATTCACTTACATTGAACATCTAGAGTATCTATCGACACCGCAAGCAGTGACAACCGATCAACAGGGAAATAATGTAGGACAACAAGCACCACAAACTGATGAACATAAAGAAGCTACCGAGCAAGAGAATGACCCTGAATAGGATGAACAAGAAAGAAGAAATCAAGTTTTGGCTAGTTTTGTCAGAAGACATCATCCTAAAACACAAATCATTGGAGACAGACATGCTGGAATGCAAACTAGAAGCAAAACAAGACAATGTACATGTCTAATTTTTGAATTCGAACCTAAAACTATGAAAGTTGCATTAGAGAATGAAGAATGGATTAATGCAATGAAGGAGGAAATAGAGAAAATAGAAAAGAACAAAACCTAGTCCTTAGTACTCCGACCAAAAGATAAGAATGTTATCGGTACTAAGTGGATATACAGAAATAAATTGAATGAAAATGGTGAAGTCACAAGAAATAAAGCTAGATTGGTATGCAAGGGATATGCACAGGAAGATGGCATTGACTATGGAAAAAAATTTGCACCTATTGCTAGATTAGAAGGAGTTAGAATGCTACTTTCATATGCTCCACATAAGAAATTCAAAGTCTATCAAATGGATGCGAAGTCAACATTTTTAAATGGTATACTTGAAGAAGAGGTCTCCATTGAACAACCTAGAGGATTTGTTTATCCCGACAATAAAGACATGGTATGTAGATTACATAAAGGTTTATATGGATTGAAGCAAGCACCAAGAGCATGGTATGAAAGACTGCATATCTTTGGAGGCTTAGATCTTGTCTACAAGGCATTTGCTGATGCAATGCAAAAGGAATTTGAAATGTCTATGTTCAAAGAGATTAAGTTCTTTCTTGGATTACAAGTGATTCAGTAGAGTGATGGAATATTCATCACACAATCTAAATATATAAAGGAAGTACTGAAGACATTTGGCATGGAAGATGCTAAATCTGTAGGAACACCAATGGCTACTGGATGAAAATTAACAAAGGAGGATGAAAATACCAAGGTAAATTAGACACTTTACCGATCCATGATTGGTAAGTTAATGTACGTAGTTCACAGTAGGCCAAATATAGCACATGCTGTGGGAATTGTTGCAAGATTTTTTGCTAATCCTAGAGAATCACACATGATAGCTACAAAAAGGATCTTAAGATACTTGAAGAAAATAGAGAATTATGGATTATGGTATCCTAAGGAAGGGAAGTTTGAACTAAAATTTTACACTGATGCTGATTGGGCTGGAAATGTGGATGACAGAAAAAGCACCACTGGAGGAGCATTTTTCTTTGGTGAAAGACTTGTAACCTGGACAAGTAAAAAGTAGGCTTGTATTTCTTAGTCTATAGCTAAAGTATAATATGTTGCTGCTGCTACTAATTGTTCAAACATTGCATATATCAAGCAAGTGTTGGAAGGAATGAATGAGGTAATCACTGACCCGATGATTATATATTGTGACAACGCTAGTGCTATTAATATTTCAAAGAATCCTGTGATGCACTCTAACACAAAGCGTATATCTATTAAGTATCATTACTTAAGAGAACAAGTGCAAGAGAAGAAAGTAAATTTATAATTTGTTACATCTAAAGAACAACTTGCCGATATTTTTACAAAGCCTCTACCGAAGGACACATTTGAATACTTGAGGACTAGACTTAGGGTCCGTCCCCTGTCTATCAGTCACTAAGGTGATCTGGTTGTTGCATCAGCCTACACTTAACACAATACCACAAATTTTGGTTACAGGGAAACCCAAATAGGTAAAAACTCTGGTGGGAATTAGCACCCACAATAAACTACACTAGAGTATAATGATCCCTGTTAGAAGATCTTACAACCCTATTAGGAGTTGATTTTTACAATGCATAAAGTATAGTGACCTGGTCAAAGGTTGGACCCTGTTAGGAGTCTTTTACAATTAACCCTGTTAGGGGTGAGGACACACTATCCGGGAGCACACTTCTCAAATGGTGAAGGTTGCAACCTTCTACATAACAGATATACAACATATCTGGATCTTAGTGAACTATGAGTTAGACCTGTTGTCTTGATCAGTTACAATTAATAACATACACTCTCTTCTTTGTCACATAGACCTTCTACTAATGGCTCAATACTTTGCACCTTCTAGTCTTCTCTTCTCTTTCAACTATCTGCCATGCTTAGTGATCACAACTAACCGGCTATAAGTATCTTTCTTCAAATGATATAATAAAGTCAGCCTATTAGAACTTCCTTGAAATCATAATAGAGAAACAATACAAATCTTCAATAATATCTCCAAAAGCTATACTAAGCATGCAACACAAAATAGGACCTCTCAACTCAATATGAGTAGACGCATCACTTCACACAATCAGCTCCATCAAATTAACTGAAACTTTATTCTCATGCTGAAATACATTATGCACTCTTAACAAAACATTCTTAACTCATTACCAAACATGAAACCAAACACACATATCAAAATTATAGGCACAACTATTACAATAATATAAACAATGTCAGCTCCATCAGATAAACTTAGGAAGCTGTAACTAGCAAATGGAAACATCATAACTCAACCTGTACTATACAAATGACTTTGTGTCCATGAACATAGCTTCACTAACATGTCTACAACATAAATATAAATGTGTAAGGCTCTAACATAATCATACAACAAATATCTTACCGATCTTTGTCTGTCACTCTATCAGGAACACTGCTGATATAAACTCCTACACAACTGTTAGAGATTTGCCAGCAAGTCATTACTGACTATATGTTTGTCACTGATGACAATATATGGTAAGAAGCATGCATGGAATCTTGATGGAGAGAGCTCTAAGCATATTTTGTATGGATATGTTATCAGCATGATATCATAGACACAGAGGTTGATTCTGAGTAAAGACAGTAGTAAAGTTGTGTATATAAGTTAGTGTTTCTGACAGGTCCCAAGAATAGTTTTGTATATGATTTACAGTATGGTTGTAGTAGAGCCTTGCACATTTATATATATGTTTCAGACATATTTATGATTTTATTTTCATGGATGCAGAGTCAGATATGCAGTACAGGTTGAGTTATGAAGCCTCTAGTTGATAGTCACAGTTTCCTGAGTCTACCTGAAAGAGTTGACAGTGTTTATATGATTGCGGTAGTTGCACCTATCATTTTTGTATGCGCACTTGGATTTATGTTAAGAAGAGAGTTAAGGATGTTTTGTTAAGAGCACATAACATAATTTAGAATCATAAGAAATTTGGAGTTAATTTAGTATAGCCGACTGTGTGTAGTGTTGCGTATACTCACATAAGAATTATGTAGTCCTAATTTATGTTGCGTGTTTAGTAGAGCCAACTGAGATTTTATTGGAAAATTGTATTGTTTCTCTAATATGATTTCAAGATGGTTCTAATAGGCTGACTTGATTATATCATCTAGAGGAAAGATACTTATAGGCAGTCATTTGTGATTGCTAGGCATGGTTTATGTTGAAAGATAAGAGTAGAGAAAAGAGTATGAACTATTGAGCCATCAGTAGAAGGTCTATGTAACATAATAGAGAGTATATGATATTCATTAGAACTAATCAAGATAGCAGGTATACGTGCAGTTCACCAAGATCCAGATATAGTGTGTATCTGTTAAACAAAAGGTTGCAGCCTTCACACCTTTGAGCAGTGTGCTCTCAGACAGTGCGTCCTCACCCCTAATAGGATTAATTTTAAAACAATCCTAATAGGTTCTGACCCTTGACTAGGTCACTATACTTATTTCATTGTAAAGATCAACTCCTAATAGGGTTGTAAGATCTTCTAACAGGGATCATAATACACTAGTGCAGTTCTTAGTGGGTGTCAATTCCCACTAGGGGTTTTACCTATTTGGGTTTCCCTGTAACCAAAATTGTAGTGTTGAGTTAAGTTTTCTTTCATTTTGTTTATTCTTAATGTTTTTATATAATTAATTGGATAAATAATTGAATCTTGTAGATAACTGATTCACCCCCCCTCTCAGTTATCTCTTGGGACTATTCCTAACAATTGGTATCAGAGCCAAGTGCCTCGAAGATAAAGTTTAATAGCTTGAGGTTGATCAGATGGAATTGTTTAGAAAATAAATTCCTAACTTTGATGGAGAGAACTATCTAGACTAGAAGAACAAAATGATGACACATCTTTAGTGCATTTCCTTTGATATTTTTGAAGTAGCTACCAAAGAAGTTTAGATTCCCTCTCTAGAAGATCTTGCAAAAGATGATGCAAATATGAAGCAAAAGGAGATGTTCATTTCAAATGCTATTTCTAAGCAAGCCCTTATCAGCAACCTATCTGATAGTGAGTTTTTAGAGATCAAGAAGATGGACATGGCCTATAATATATGGAAGCATCTAGAAGACATGTTTGAAGGAGACATTCAAGCCAAGAATGCACATAGAAAAACATGGAAGAAAAGATACAATACATTAGAGATGTTACCTAATGAGAATGTCAGAGCCTACAATCAAACAATTAATGAAGTAGTTGTTGGAATCAGAAACAATGGCAGAGAAATTTTGGAAGAAGACATAATGGACAAATGGATGACTACCTTGACACAAAAATATGACAACAAGATATGCATCCTAGATGAAACTATGTAGTCCACAAAAGACTTCGAAATAGAGACCTTAATTAGCAAGATTTCAGCCTTTGAGATATCAAGATTAAGGACAGGGCATAAAATTTAAACAACATTTAAAGCTTTAATCTATGGTAATAAATCTTTGAATACCTCTAGCAATTTTGATGATGAGGATGATGATAAAGAAATAGATGATTTCATTGCTATGATTGCTAAGAAGGAAAGAAAATGAAAAGGGAAATATGAAGGTCAGTTACCATTCAAATTCTTTTCATGTAATAAGATTGGTCACTTTGCTTCTAAATGTCCTACAAGAGTCAAGAAGTTCAAGAATAACTACAAGCCTAAATATACAAAAGAATGTTACTATGTTGGTGATGGAGTATCAGATGAAGAATCAATAGAAGATGATATTGGATTCATTTCTCTTGAAGACATAGAGAAAATGAACCTTGATGAATCAATTGGCAAATTTGATGCAAGAAGTGATGAAGGTATTTTTCTTGGTTACTCTACTAAAAGAAAAGCTCATAGATGTTTTAATATGAGATTGAAGAAGATCATTGAAATTGCTCATGTTAAGATTGATGAGAATTTTATGATTCAAGATAGATACCATGATTATGCACCTATGATTGAAGAAGAACCTACACCTACCAGTAGTGAAGCAGTTGTTGAATAAATGTTTGATAGCATAGATGTTCTATTTAATGACCCTACAACAAGTCAAGAAGGAACACAAAAGGCAGATGAAAAAGTCACACCTAATGTCCGTAAATTCACATCTAGATATCATTCAAAGGAAGACATCATTGGAGTTAGGAGCATAAAATTCATGACAAGATCAAAAGAAAATAATTCCACAGCAAATGAAGATGTATGTTTACTATCACAGATTGAACCCTTAACTGTTGAAGATGCATGTAATGATTCAGATTGGCATGAAGCAATGAAAGAAGAGCTAGATTAGATAATTAAGAATGACACATGGGAATTGGTCCATAGGCCTAGTGATAAGAATGTAATAGGAATAAAATGGATAGTCAAAAATAAGATGAATGAAAATGGAATAGTGGTAAGAAACAAAGCAAGACTAGTATGTAAAGGATATGCACAAAGAGAAGGAATTGATTATTCAGATACATTTTCCCTTGTAAGTAGATTAGAAGCCATAAAATTGTTTCTAGCTTATGCTACATTCAAGAACTTTAAGGTATACCAGATGGATGTTAAGTCAACATTACTAAATGGAGAGTTGAAGGAAGAAGTATACATTGAGTAGCTAGAAGGATTTACTGTATCAGACAAACCTAATATGGTATGGAGATTGAAGAAAGCCCTCTATGGACTTAAGCAAGCCCCTAGATCATGGTATGAAAGAATTGATGGTTACTTGAATAAGATTAGATTCAAGAAAGGAGTAGGAGATTGCAACTTATTCATAAGAGAGATGTCATGCCCTGCAAGGGAACCAGGGAAGAGAACATAGATTCTCTTTGTAAAAGAAAACCTAAGCAATGATTTAAGAAATTTTTTGAATTTTTAAAAGAATTATATAAACAAAACATAGATTAGCGTAGATTCCTCCAAGGTTCCCTTTTCATTTAATGTACAAATCATTACAACTTGATTTCTTCTTAAGCAAACTACATCCCCACATTTGTAGCTTCTTTATAAAGAAATATAAAGTACTTTCATTTCAATCTTCCATTTAAATCTATCTATATTCCTAAGTATCCTTTATGAATGATAAAACATTTAAAGAATTAATACAATATAATAGAACCATCTAAACATTTGATACATTAAAAACATTACATTTGTTTTACTATCTTTTCCTTTATTCATCAATAATGAGAAACATATGACTTTACTTGAAATCTTACAAAATCCTTTTCTTTTCCAACATACATCACATAAAGTTCATGCTTTCCCTCTTCCTTTTTCCTAAGTCTACCCATTCCAAATACAAAATTTTGAAATACATTATTGATTACATTACAATCATCTCCTCTTGGGAGGTAACAATAATTTTACATCATGAAAGATAAATACAAGTCTTCATTCTTCAAAATTGGAACACTATGCAAGTATGAATCCTTAAGCACTGCATCTGCAAAAGGTACCTCGATAAAAATATTTTCCACCCAACCATGTGGATACCAAAAAGGCCCACTCTCTCATGCTAGGAGATAAACACCAAGGTCCACAAAGAAGGAATAGCTAGGCCATACCTAGGGTTGGGTAACCTTTCCCAAATAGAATATGAAAAGAAATTCAAAGTAAAGATCTTTTCCCAAAGGTTCTAAGGCTTGGTAGAAACTCTAAGAAACAACCTAAGTGAGTGTCATTGCATAGCCCTCACCCCTTTGGTTGTCCTAGTACTAGCCAATCCAGGCCCTGGCCCCCAAGTAGGCACATGTGGAACCAAATACCTTTCATACAAACAAGTGCTATTTGATCATACCTACGCATAGGAACCTTCTCCCACTATCATCCATAGCCTTTACTAGCACTAATGGCATGGGTGAGGTACATATTAATCTTTTTAGTGTTTGAACCCATTCCCATAAGTTTTAATTAAAATTACCACTTGTTAAATAACTCTTTAGTCGGTAATCCTGGTACTAGCCACTTAGGGCCCGGGCCCCACACTGAGAGCAACTTACCTAATTTTCTTAGGTTTTCTACCCTTAACCGACACATCACAAGTACATCATACAAGAAATAAAACACCTCATAAACACTTAATACATGAAGAAAAAACCAACCATAAAACATTTGAGAACTTGCATCAATGAATAGAAAAGAATAGGAGAGTTTAGGGATGTCTAGGAATATATATAAAGTTTACATGAAGTTCTATATGCAACACATAATGTTACATCTATGGAAACCTCCTGTGCCTAAAATTTGGCTAAGTCTAAATTTTTGAAATATCAAAATCTAGAAGTTGCATCTTAACTCCTATGAAGCTGAAACCTATCTCAAACATCCCGAAAGGTACCTAATTCCTTTATACAAGTATAACTTAAAGTATAAGAAATTAAAGTAATTAAAGTATAAGAAATTAAAGTAATTAAACTATCAAACTTATACTTAAATGTTATACTTTTATAAATCATGTTTGTCTTCCTTAGTTGGTACTTGTATAAATCATGTATGTCTTCCTCGGTTGACATTGTTGCTCAGTTCTCACTATGTTATACTTGTATAAATCCTATCTGTCTTCCTTGGTTGACACTATTGCTCAACTCTCACTAACACTCAGTTCACACTAAAACCTATACTTGTATAAATCTTGTCTATCTTCCTCGGTTGACACTGCTACTTGGTTCTCACTAACACTTAGTTCACACTAAAATCAATCTTCCTCGATTGACTATAATATCAATTTCCTTGGTTCATAACATCAGCTTCCTTGATTGACACTACCATCGGTTTCCTCAATTGACACTACCACTGGTTTCCTCAATTGACACTAATTTCTCAATTGTACCAATTGCCAGAAACTATAAAAATGACTGTCAGCTACAACTTGTAGTTAAAACTGGGAATTATGGGGACTATGGTTTCCTAATCTAAGCACAACCCATTTGAGATTTCCCAGCTTCCCTTTAGAAATGTCCATCAACCCATCCTAACTATCCAACAAATCTTTCCTGGATCTGGATGAAGAAAGTTGATGCACAAACAGATATGGACTAGTAGGGTTGAAATAATAGTTCTAAATTCTAGAAGTACTCATGGATATTCTAAAAAGAAAGGAGGAAAAGAGGAGAATGCTAAGGAGTCTACAAGCTCTTACAAATGTAGAAATATATATACATACAATAGAGGAAATAATTCCATTTAAGAATACTTCTAATCTCCAAATCACTAATACAGGCACAATGATATTTATATACAATATAAACATTCTAAAGCCTATATAAAAACCAAGCATACAGAAAGACATTCCACCATACTTTCATCATTTTATATTACAAAGGAGAGTTAACTCTCAGGATGAATTCCAACCTGGAGTCCTACAGAGAGTCGGTTGATGAAGAAAGCACAGATCCTCTCCAACTCTTCCAGCACTCCTCCAAATCCTTCTGGATGAAATCTCCTGCCTCCACCCAGAACAACCAAATTCCAATCTCAAAGAATAATGAATTCTCTCCTCACAAATATAATTTCCTACAACTAAAATTCTCAACCATACAATATTTCTTCTTGAATCCAATTTCATATCCAACCCCCTCTCACACAAGAGATCTCTCTATATATAGCTTGGGGAGTAGTTGCACAGGTATTCCAACCGATGCAACTATCCACCAGTTATTTGTTAATAATACGGTTTGTAAAACCATTCCCTTGAAGGGATAAACAAATATTATTTAATAAGATTATAGTCTTTGTCTCCTAAATTTAAGGATGACAAAATAGATAATATTATTTTTAGGAATAATTTACTAATAACCATGGTAAAAGAATTTACCAAACACATTTCCATTAAATGAAAGTAACATAGATTTATTATTATCTAATAATAATAATTTCTTTCACACAATCAATTAACAATAATACATGTTTATATATATGTATCCATAGGCATATGTGTGTAGCCATATGCTTATGTGTACATATACCATAAGTAAGGCACAATATTATTAATATTAAAATTATTTAAATATTATGAAACATATTATTTATTTATACACTAATCCATACTCTTTACAAAATAATATATATATATATATATATATATATATATATATATAAGGTAACTACTAACATAAGTTAGAATTTACCACTATTATTAGAACATCTATTATTAATATTGCCATAGACATCTTATCATTATGGATATTATAAAACATTATTAATACCATATTGATATTAACATCACATCAATAATCTACTAATAAAATTGGACATACCATGAAGACAATTAGAGCTACCACACTCAAAACCTCATTCTCAACAAATGAAAAAGACAAGAAACCATCTTCAGGGTCTGCAACACCAACAAACTAGGAAAACACATAAATACATCATCCACACAAGGGACTGACTCGGGAACTCCCCACCTAAAGGTAAAAGGATCAGAGGTAGAGTTCCTTCCTATGGAACCTGGTGATATCTCCCTAACAACAATAACGATCAAGGATTTTGAGGGATCACTCAGACCTGTGAAGCCTAGTGGAGATGATACCCAGTACCTGTAATCCTACATCACCAAGAAGAGATACATGTATACATATGGATATACATACAAATCATATATATGCAAATAGCTGACTAGGATCGATACATCATGTGGACCTCAACTAAGTGAGTAACTACGACTTTGTCCTGAGTCATGAAAACACATCAAACACATATCCATAAAACATAAAACATCATGATAATGATTAGATTCAAATCCTTGGGTTAGCTCCATAAAACATATATAGATAGATGATTTTCTAATTTCATAAAAATATAAATGATAACCATAAATGAGCATATCAATCATCTGATAAACATATCATCATCCAAAAAACATAAATGTAAATGTATAGTCCTAGCCATCATAATAGAATGTCCAAATCAAAAAGTTCAAGTATCATCATAGGAGAGGGTATTACATCCCCCCCCCCTAGAGTTAGGCTTACTCCTAGAAGCCTACAAATAAATATGGATAAGCATCTCTAAGTCTCCTTAAGTTGTCCTGGTACTAGCCACTCCAGTCCCCGGTCCCCAAGTAGGCACATGCTTAACCGAATGCCTTTCATACAAACAAGCACCATTCAAATGTACCTACACATAGGCACCTTCTCCCACTCCCATACATAGCCTTTACTAGCACTAATGGCATGGGCAAGGCACGTATTAATATTTTTAGTGTTTGAACCCATTCCCATAATTTTTAATTAAAATTACCACTTGTTAAAATAACTCTTCAGTCGATTATCCTGGTACTAGCCACTTAGGGCCCCAGCCCTGCACTGAGAGCCACTCACTTAGTTTTCTTAGGTTGATGGACTATTATTAGTTTCTATATTTGATGATGACATTATATTTGGTGGTAATGACAAGCTCAGTGTTGAATTTGATAAGGAGATGTAGATAAAATTTGAGATGAGCATGATTGGACCTATCAAGTACTTTTTGGGATTGAATGTGCAACTGATAGATAAAGGTATATTCATAAATTAGACCAAGTATGTGAAAGAGATCTTGAAGAAATTCAAGTTGGATGATTGCAAGCCATTAAGTACTCCTATGATAACCGGATGCAAGCTTTCAAAATAAGATGATTCACCAGTAGTAGACATAACCTTGTATAAGTCTATGATTGGTAAACTTATATATCTTACTCAAACCAGACTAGACATTTCCAATGTAGTTGGTATTCTTAGAAGATTTGTAGAGAACCTAAGAAAAGTCATCTCATGGTAGTAAAAAGAATATTCAAATATTTGAATGCAACCTTAGACTATGTTTTATGGTATCCCAATTTAGAGAATGTAGAGCTTCATGTATATACATATGCACATTAGGTAGGATGTGTGGCTAACAGAAAGCGTACCTTAGGAGGAGTAGTACTTCTTGGTGATAGACTTGTCACTTGGATAAGTAAGAAGTAGAATTGTATCTCTCAGTCAATAGCAGAAGTAAAATATGTAGTAGTAGCATTGAATTGTTCCACAATTGTGTGGATCAAGCAGATGATAAAGGATTTTGGTATTTAGATCGATTATCCTATTGTTATTCATTGTGATAACACTAGCACTATCAACATGTCAAAGAACCCTGTGATGAATGCAAAGACAAAACACATTGAGATAAAATATCACTTCCTAAGAGAAAAAGTACTAGAAAAAGAACTAAAGGTGGACTATGTGAGCACAAAAGATCAGCTAGTAGACATATTCACAAAGCCTTTACCTAAGGATACTTTTGAGTATCTCAGGGAGAAGCTAGGATTAATTCCCTTCCATGAATCTGATTAGAGATAGCAGGAATGCATTAGCCCTCAATGACTAATGAAAGACTAGCTACTCTACCATAGGAGTAGTGCTAGTGCTTAATTTTTTTGTCACCCTTTTCTATTGATGTCAATGGGGGAGTAGTATATAGTCATGAAAAATATAAAAAGAAGGAATATATAGTAATAAAAAACAAGAAGAAAGGGAGAGTAAAAATACAATCATGGGAAGCAATACATTTGAGGAAATGGAGAATATTGAAGAATATTGCAGCAGGTGGAGGATACTTCCTTGGGGGATTTTTTTTTGAGGAAATGGAGAATGTTATAAAATAATTGGATGTTTGGATTGGTAGTTCTTTTCATTCCATATGTTGCCATCAATGCCAAAGGGGGAGATTTTTGGAGATTTTCCAACAAGTCAATACTGACTGTATGTTTGTCACTGATGACAACATGTGTGGAAGCCTAATGGAGAGATCTTTGAGAATATATTTCATGGATATGTTATCAGCATGATATAATAGATGCAAAGGTTGATTCTAAGTAAAGACAGTAGTACAGTTGTGTATATCAGTGAGTGTTTCTTACAAGTCCCAGGAATAGTTCTGTATATGATTTATAGTATAGTTGTAGTAGAGCCTTGTGCATTTATATATATGTTTTAGAAATATGTATGATTTTATGTTCATGGATGCAGAGTCAGATATGCAGTACAGGTTGAGTTATGAAGTCTCTAGTTGATAGTCACAGTTTCTTGAGTCTACTTGATAGAGTCGACAATGTTTATATGATTGCGATAGTTGCACCTATCATTTTGGTATGCGCACTTGGATTTATGTTAAGAAGAGAGTTAAGGATGTTTGGTTAAGAGTGCATAACATAATTTAGCATCATAATAAAGTTGGAGTTAATTTAGTAGAACCAATTGTGTGTAGTGTTGTGTCTACTCACATAAGAATTGTGTAGTCCTAATTTATGTTGTGTGCTTAGTAGAGCCAACTGAGATGTTATTGGAAAATTGTATTATTTATCTAATATGATTTCAATATGCTTCTAATAGGCCTACTTGATTATATCATCTAGAGGAAAGATACTTATAGGAAGTCATTTTTTATTGCTAGGCATGGCTTATGTTGAAAGATAAGAGTAGAGAAAAGAGTGTGAAGTGTTGATCCATCAGCAGAAGGTCTATGTGACATAATAAAGAGTATATGCTATTCATTGGAACTAGTCAATACAACCAGTCTATGTGCAGTTCACCAAGATCTAGATATAGTGTGTATATGTTAAATAGAAGGTTTTAGGCTTCACCCCTTTGAGCAGTGTGCTCTTGGACAGTGTGTCCTCACCCCTAATAGGGTTAATTTTAAAAGACTCCTAACAGGTTCTGACCCTTTACCAGGTCATTGTACTTATTACATTGTAAAGATTAACTCCTAACAAGGATCATAATACACTAGTGCAGTTCTTAGTGGGTGTCAATTCCCACCGGGGTTTTTACCTATTTGGGTTTCCCCATAACCAAAATTGTGGTGTTGAGTTAAGTTTTCTTTCATTGTGTTTATGCTTAATGTTCTTATATAATTAATTGGATAAAGAATTGAATCTTGTAGATAATTGATTCACCCACCCCCCTTCTCAATTATCTCTTGGGACTATTCCTAACAACAACTGACTGCACTCAAAATCAACTTTAGTGTTTATGATATCATGATGATAACATATCCATACAACATATGCTCAAGGCTCTCTCCATAAGGCTTCCACACATGCCACTTACCATATGTTTTCATCAAGGTCAAACATATAGTCAACACTGGCTTGCTGAAAAATCTCCAACAATCTCCCCCTTTTGCATTGATGGAAACATATGGAATGAAAAACACCACCAATCCAAACGTACAATTATTTTATAACATTCTCCATTTCCTCAAAAAAATTCACCCAAGGATGAATCCTCCAATTGATGTCGAATGCTTTGAATATCAAATGTTATGTCTTCTATTTTGTTTCTTCTTACTAAATACTCCCCAATTGTATATACTCCCCCT
Organism: Chamaecyparis obtusa; assembly: GCA_027943335.1. NCBI lineage: Eukaryota > Viridiplantae > Streptophyta > Pinopsida > Cupressales > Cupressaceae > Chamaecyparis > Chamaecyparis obtusa. The sequence goes on along the minus strand of BSBK01002059.1, from coordinate 551,128 downwards.
TTATTGTTTGATTGTATACTCCCCCTTTAACATCAATGGAAAAGGGTGCCAAACCAAATAAGCATAGGTACTACTCCTAAAGTAGAGTAGTCAACCATTCATCAGTCACTGAGGACTAATACACTTCTACAAATGCTAATCAGATTTAGGGAAGGGAATTAATCCTAGCTTCTCCCTGAGATACTCAAAAGTATCCTTCGGTAAAGGCTTTGTGAATATGTCTACTAGCTATTCTTTTATGCTCACATAATCCAATTTTACTTCTTTCTCTGTAACTTTCTCTCTTAGGAAGTGATATTTTATCTCAATGTGTTTTTTCTTTGCATACATCACAAGGTTCTTTGACATATTGATAGTGATAGTTTTATCACAATGAATAACAATAGGATAATCAATCTGAATTCCAAAATCCTTTATCATCTACTTGATCCATACAATTGTAGAATAATTTAATGTTGTTGCTACATACTCTGCTTTTGTTGTGGACTGAGAAATACATTTTTTCTTCTTGGTTGTCTAAGTAACAAGTCTATCTCCAAGAAATATTTCTCCTAAGGTACTCTTTCTATCATCAACGCAACCTGCCCAATCTGCATCTGTATACACATGAAGGTTTACATTCTCTAAAATAGTATACCATAAACCATAGTCTATAGTTCCTTTCAAATATCTGAATATCCTCTTTACTACCATAAGATGACTTTGTTTAGGTTCTGCTACAAATCTTCCAACAATACCAACTGCATTAGAAATATCAAGTCTAGATTGAGGAAGATATATGAGTTTACCAATCATAGACTTATACAAGGTCTTATCTACTATTGTAGAATCATCTTCTTTTGAAATCTTGTATCCTATTATCATAGGGGTACTTACTGGCTTGCAATCATCCATCTTGAATTTCTTCAATATCTCTTTCACATACTTAAACTGATTAATGAAAATACCTTTGTCTGTCTGTTGCACATTCAATCCCAAAAAGTACTTGATAGGTCCAATCATGCTCATTTCAAATTCACTCTACATTTCTTTAGCAAATTCTATACTAAGCTTGTCATTACCACCAAAAATAATATCATTGACAAAAATAGCAACTAGTAATAGTCCATCAGGTGTCTCTCTTATGAATAAGTTACAATCGGCTACTCCTTTCTTGAATCCAATCTTAGTCAAGTAACCATCTAATCTTTCATACCATGCTCTAGGGGCTTGCTTAAGTCCATAAAGGGCTTTCTTCAATCTACATACCATATCAAGTTTTTCTGATAAAGTAAATCCTTCGGGCTTCTCTATGTAGAATTCTTCCTTTAACTCCCTATTTAGGAATTCTGACTTGATATCCATTTGATATACTTTAAATTATTTGAATGTTGCATAGGCTAGAAATAACTTTATGGCTTCCAATCTTCTTATAGGGAAAAATATATCAGAATAATCAATTCCTTCTCTCTGCGCATATCCTTTACACACTAGTCTTACTTTATTTCTTACTACTTTTCCATCTTCATTCATCTTGTTTCTGAATATCCACTTTGTTCCAATCACATTCTTGTCACTAGGTCTAGGGACCAATTCCCATGTATCATTCTTAACTATTTGATCTAGCTCTTCTTTCATTGCTTCATGCCAATTTGAATTAGTACATGCATCTTCAACACTTAAGGGTTCAATTTGTGAAAGTAAACATACTGCTTCATCAACTATGGAACTTTTTTCTTTTGATGTTGTCATGATTTTATTGTTCTAATCTCCAATGATATCTTCTTTTGAATGGTATCTAGATGTCAATTTAGGAACATTAGGTGTGACTCTCTCATCTTTCTTTTGTGATTCTTCTTCACTTGTTTCAGGGTCATTGAGTAATACATCAATGTTGTCAAACATTTCTTCAACAACTATTTCTCTACTAGTAGGTCTAGGTTCTTCTTCTATCATAGGTGCATAATCATGATATCTCTCTTGAATCATAAACTTCTCATCAATATTTACATGTGCACTTTCAATAATCTTATTCAATCTTAAGTTAAAACATCTATAATATTTTCTTTTAGTAGAGTAACCAAGAAAAATAACTTCATCGCTTCTTGCATCAAACTTGCCAATAGCTTCATCTCTCTTGATGTAGCACTTTATTCCAAAGATTCTAAAGTATTTTACTGTATGTACATTCCCAAACCATAGCTCATAAGGTGTCTTGTCTGCACCTGACCTTAATTGAATTCTATTGATAGTATAGACTGCAATGTTGACTGCATCTCTCCAATAGGTGTGTGCAACCTTTCCTTCAATCATGATAGTGCACACTATGTCAAGTATGATCCTATTTCTTCTTTCTGCAATTTCATTCTGCTCAGGGGTTCTAGGTGTACTTAGTTGTCTCTTACAAGTTACAATACACATTGTTAGGTGTGACCTGGTTAGAGGATTTATCACTAATAGTTAACTCTTGACCAACATTCACTATGGGGTCAACAAGATAACATTTAACATTCATGGAATGTCATAGGGAAATACAATAAGACTTTTAAGTCTACTTGGTTAAGATATTTTTTTGAATCAATGGGTAAAATGATACAGTTTTGATCTGATTCAAATACAACTCAATTGTAGATATTCGGATATATGCTATGCTCATAAAAACTCATCTGATCATTAAACAATTCACTTCCTCAATATTTTCCCAACTTAATTTACTCAATGTATAGTTCTCTGATGCTCGGTAAGGTGTGTAGCTTGGTTCTTTCTATAACCAGTTTGATTAGGAATGCATGAATAAAGTCTTCACATGAAATCTTTTGCAGTCTATGTTTTGTCCATCATGTTTCAACAATGAAACTCATGTCTCTTAAATAGACAACTAAACCATTTTCATATCATCCATCAAATTTTGCCTCTTAATCTCCTTCATCCATTTTTCCACATAAACCTTCCTCGGTAGATGTGTCCATAACACATTTCAATCTCATCCTTTAGATCATATCTGAATTATGTTAGTCGTGGATCTTATAACTAAATTTTTCTGTAACCTCAAAATCATAACAATTTCCAAGTCATCAATTTCAATCAGTTATTCTTGGCATTTAATGTTTTCATCCATACTCAGTTAATATTGAATGTGTCGATGATAACTCACTCATTTATTATTGTCACTTGGTATACACTGCACTGACTCGGTGTATACAGAAGTCTTCAATTACCGACCACATTAACTTGTTCAATTAAAATCTCTTCTTCATAATAGATTAATGTAACATGCTCAAGTCAACAATATAAATCCATAGACTCATCAATAAGTTACCCAATTTATACCTTATCCTTATCTGTCATATCCATCTTTTCCTTATGTAGATATCTCATTTCTTCATCTTTTCTTCCTTCTACAGATATTCAAATGTTTGTAACTATCATGATAAATATATTCAAAACTAGTTGACATCAATGACAACATATTGACTGATTTAATCATCTTACATATCACTTTAGTACCTTGGTGATCTCTAATCAATGTTCCTTTAGTTCATCTAGATATTCAATCAGTTTTAGGTCATCAAGATATGCTTCCAAATCTAGATCCTTCAAATAATTCCTCTTTCTCCTCTTACTGATAATCAGTCTCATTGTGCTGAAATTCCAATTCCTTCCTTTTAATCAGTAAATCTCTCAATTTTTCTTTGGCTTCCTTAAATTGTTCCATGAGAATCTGCATCTCAAATTTTTTATTTTCAATAGTCTTATCAAGCTTATACCTTTCCATCCTAAAGATCTTTTCTCTTCAGTGATTAAACTTCTTAAACAAGAAAACTAGCTCTGATACCAATTGTTGGGATTATGGAAAGGTGAGTTACTGAGAGGGGAGGGGTAAACCAATTGTTGGAAATTTTCCAGCAAGCTAGAGTGTTGACTGTATGTTTGTCATTGATGACAACATATGGTAAGCAACATGCGTGGAAGCCTGATGGAGAAAGTTGTGAGTATATGTTTCCTAGATAAGTTATCAGCATGATATCATAGACATAGAGGATGATTCTTAGAGAAGATAGTAATACAGTAGTCTATATAAGTCAGTGTTCCAAATAGGTCCCAGGAAGAGTTCTCTATGAGATTTACTGTATGGTTGTAATGAATCCTTGCACATTTATATTTATGTTGTAGACATATTTATGATGCTATGTTCATGGACATAGAGTCAAATATGTAGTACAGGTTGACTTATGAAGTCTCTAGTTGACAGTTATAATTTCTTGAGTTTATTTGGTAGAGCCAATAGTGTTTATATTGTTGTAGTAGTTGCACTTATCATTTTGATATGCATGTTTGGATTATTATTTAGAGAAGAGTTAAGTATGTTTGGTTAAGACCACATGATATAATTCAGCATGAGAAGAAAATATCAGTTAATTTGGTGGATCTGACAGTGTGAAGCGACGCGTCTACTCACATGGAGTTGCACAGTCCTAATTTGTGTTGTGTTCTTAGTAGAGCCAACTGAGATGTTATTGGAGAGTTTTATTATTTCTCTAATATGATTTCAAGATGGTTCTAATAAGCCAACTTCATTATATCATTTAGAGAAAGATATCAATAGGTAGTCATTTGTGATTGATAAAGTATGGCAAATAGTTGAAAGATAAGAGAAAAGTAGAAGGTGCAAAGTGTTGAAACATCAGCAGAAGGTCTATGTGAAAAAATAGAGAGTATATTCTATTCATTGGAACTAATCAAGAAAGAAGGTCTACACGCAATTCACCAAGATCTAGATATAGTGTGTATCTATTAAATAGAAGGTTGTCACCTTCACCCCTTTGAGCAGTGTACTCTCCGACAATGTGTCCTCACCCGTAACAGGGTTAATTGTAGAATACTCCTAACAGGTTCTGACCCTTGACTAGATCATTATACTTAATGCATTGTAAAGATCAACTCCTAACAAGGTTACAAGATCTTCTAACAGGGATCATAATACTCTAGTGTAGTTTATAGTGGGTGCCAATTCCCACCAGGGGTTTTACCTATTTGGGTTTCCCCATAACCAAAATTGTGGTGTTGAGTTAAGTGTTGTTATATTGTGTTTATGCTTATTTTTCTTCTCTACTTAATTGGATAAAGAATTGAATCTTGTAGATAATTGATTCACCCCCCCTCTCAGTTATCTCTTGGGATTATTCCTAACAATTGGTATCAGAGTCGAGTGCCTCAAAGAGAAAATTTAACATCTTGAGGTTGATCAGATGGCATCTTTATAAAAGAAAGTCCTAAGTTTGATGGAAAGAACTATCTAGATTGGAAGAACAAAATGATGACTCACCTGTAGTGCATTGCCTTTGAGATTTTTGAAGTAGCTACCAAAGAATTTCAGATTCCCTCTCTTACAGATCTTGCAAAGGAAGATGAAACTCTTAAGTAGAAGGAGATGTTCACTTAAAATGCCATTTCCAAAGAATCCCTCATTAGCACATTGTTTGACAGTGAGTGATCAAAGATCAAGAAAGTAGATAAATCCTACAAGATATGGAAGTATCTAGAAGACATGTTTGAAGGAGATGTCCAAGCCAAGAATGCATGTAGAAAGACATAGGAGAAAATGTACAATCCATTGGAGATGCTACCTAAAGAGAACATTAGAGCCTACAATCAAAGGATTAATGAAGCAGTTGTAGGAATTAGAAACAATGGTGGAGAAATATCAGAAGAAGACATAATGGATAAGTTGACGACTACCTTGACATTAGAATATGAGAGCAAGATAAACATCCTAGATGAGACTACAATTTTCAAAATACTTTAAAAGACAGACCTTAAACAAAAAAAAATCAGCTTTTGAGATATCAAGTTTGAAGATAGAGCCTAAAAGTGAGATAGCCTTCAAAGTTTCAATCCATGGTAAGAAATCCTTGAACACTTCTAGTAATTTTGATGATGATGATGAAGAGAAAGAACTAGATGATTTCATTTCTTTGATTTATAAGAAAGAAAGGAAAGGAAAAGGAAAATATGAAGGTCAGTTACCATTCAAATTCTTTTCATGTAACAAGATTGGTAACTTTGCATCTAAGTGTCCTACTAGATTCAAGAAGTTCAAAACTAACTAAAAGCCCAAATATACAAAAGAATGTTACTATGCTAGAGATGGAGTATTAGATGAAGAGTTAGCAGAAGATGAAATTGGATTCATTGCTCTTCAATACATGTAGAAAATGTCTGATGAAATGGACCTTAAAGATGAAAAGAAAGCACAAGAGTCATTACTGATTTCACAAGCTGTCATCAAGATAGATTGGATCATTGACAACAGTTTCTCACATCACGTGATAGAAGACAAGGATAGATACAAAGGCGGCATGGTTAGATTTGGAGACAACACTCCTAAACCTATCATAGGTAGAGGAGCTATCACCTTGGATGGAAATAATAGCACTGATGATGTTCTTTATGTTGATGGTTTTTAGCATAACTTACTAAGTGTTGGACAGTTGCTTGACAAAGGATATCAGTTGGAATTCAAAGACAAAAAGTGCATCATTAATAACAAGGAGAAATTATTGCATTAGGTTCAAAGACTAAAGCTGATATTTTTTAGCTCAATCATGAAGCAAGTTGTTTTGTTGCTAAAGTAGATGACAGTTGGTTATGGCACAAAAGACTATGTCACATCAATTTTGACAACATAGTGAAGATAAGCAATGTAAAGGCGGTAAGAGACCTTCCTAGCATTGCAAAACCAATTGATACAATATATAGGGAATGTGTAATGGTAAAGCATGTGAGAAATTCATTCAAAAGAAAGCACAATTTGGTAGAGAAAAAATTGCTTCTAGTGCATACAAACCTATGTGGACCAACGTAAAAAAGATCATACTATGGTTAAAGGTACTTTATTTTGTTTGTTCATAATTATTCTAGAATGATGTGGGTTTCATTATTAAAGGAAAAATTAGAAGCATTTGAGAACTTCAAATTATTCAAAGCTAAGGTTGAAAATGAGTCTAGATCAAAGATTAAATGTTTGAGATTAGATAGAGGAGGATAATTCACCTCTAACATATTCTATGAGTATTGCAAAAAACATGGGATAAAGAGATAGTTAAGTGCACCTAGAACCCCTTAACAGAATGGAATTGTAGAAAGAAGGAATAGGATCATACTTGATACAGCGTGCACCATCATGATTGAAGGAAAGGTCATAGACAAGACACCTTATGAGCTATGGTTTGGGAATTTACCTATAGTAAAATACTTCAGAATCTTTGGAAGCAAGTGCTACATCAAGAGAGATGAAGCAATTGGAAAGTTTGATGCAAGAAGTGATGAAGGTATTTTTCTTGGTTACTCTACTAAAATCAAAGTGTATAGATGTTTTAATTTAAGATTGAAGAAGATCATTGAAAGTGATCATGTTAAGATTGATGAGAAGTTTATGATTCAAGAAAGATATCATGATTATCCACCTATGATTGAAGAAGAACCTAGACATACCACTAGAGAAACAGTTGTTGATGAAATGTTTGACAGCATTGATGTATTATTCAATGATCCTTAAACTAGTGAAGAAGAATCATAGAAGTCAGATGAGAGAATCACACCTAATGTTCCTAAATTCACATCTAGATATCATTCAAAGGAAGACATCATTGGAGATCAAAATAGTAAAGTCATGAAAAGATCAAAATAAAAGAGTTCCATGGCAAATGAAGAGGTATGTTTACTATCATAAATTGAACCCTTAAGTGTTGAAGATGCATGTAATGATTCAGATTGGCATGAAGCAATGAAAGAATAGCTAGATCAGATAATTAAGAATGACACATGGGAATTGGTCCCTAGGCCTAATGATAAGAATGTGATTGGAACCAAGTGGATATTTAGAAATAAGATGAATGAAGATGGAATAGTGGTAAGAAAAAAATCAAGACTAGTATGTAAAGGATATGCGCAAACAGAAGGAATTGATTATTCTAATACATTTGCCCATGTAAGGAGATTGGAAGCCATAAATTTTTTTTTACCTTATGCTACCTTCAAAGACTTTAAGGTATACCGAATGGATGTTAATTCAATGTTCCTAAATGGAGAGCTAAAGGAAGAAGTATACATAGAGCAGCCTGAAGGATTCACCTTATCAAATAGACCTGATATGGTGTGCAAATTGAAGAAATCCCTCTATGGACTCAAGAAAGCCCCTAGAGCATGGTATGAAAGACTTGATGGATACTTGACAAAGATTGGATTCAAGAAAGGAGCTGCAAATTGTAATTTATTCATAAGAGAAACATCTGATGGATTGTTGTTGGTTGCCATATTTGTTGATGAAATTATCTTTGGTGGAAATGGCAAGCTTAGTGCTAAATTTTCTAAAGAGATGCAGAGTGAATTTGAGATGAGAATGATTGGACCTATCAAGTAATTTTTGGGACTGAATGTGCAGTAGAAAAACAAAGGTATGTTCATCAATCAATCTAAGTATGTGAAAGAGATATTGAAAAATTTCAAGATGGATGATTGTAAGCCAGTAAGTACCCCTATGATAAAAAGTTGCAAGCTATCAAAAGAAGATGATTTAGCAGTAGTAGGCATAACCTTGTATAAGTCTATGATTGGTAAACTAATCTATCTTACTCAATCTAGACCTGATATTTCCAATGCAGTTGGTATTGTTGGAAGATTTGCAGAAGATCCTAAACAAAGTCATCTCATCGCAGTAAAAGGATATTCAGATACTTGAAAGGAACTATAGAGTATGGTTTATGGTATCCTAATTCAAAAAATGTAGAACTTCATGTGTATACAGATGCATATTGGGTAGGATGCATGGATGATAGGAAGAGTACCTCAAGAGGAGTGGTATTTCTTGGAGATAGGCTTTTCACTTGGACAAGTAAGAAGAAAAATTATATTTCTCAGTCCACAGCAGAAGTAGAGTATGTTACAGAAGCATTAAATTTCTCTACAATTGTTTGTATCAAGAAAATGATAAAATATTTTGGTATTCAAATTGATTATCCTATTTTTATTCATTGTGATAACACTAGGACTATCAATATGTCAAAGAACCTTGTGATGCATGCAAAGACAAAACACATTGAGATAAAATATCACTTCCTAACAGAGAAAGTACTAGAGAAAGAAGTAAATTTAGACTATGTGAGCACAAAAGATCAGCTAGCAAACATATTCACAAAGCCTTTACCTAAGGATACATTGGAGTATCTTAGGGAGAAGCTGGGATTAATCCCCTTCCCTAAATCTAATTAGAGATTGGAGGAGTGCATTAGTCTTTAGTGACTGATGAAAGGTTGACTACTCTACTTCAGGAGTAGTACCAGTGCTTAATTGTTTGGTGCCCTTTGCCATTGATGTCAAAGGGGGATTAAGTATATAGCCATGAAAAAAAAAATAGTAAGTAATACAACAGTTGATATTTAGAGTATTCAGTAGTAGATGGAGGATTCATCCTTAAGGAATTTTTTATGAGGAAATGGAGAATGTTATAAAAAGACTGTATATTTGCATTGGTGGTGTTTTTCATTCCATATGTTGCCATCAATTCCAAAGGGGGAGATTGTTGGAGATTTGTTATCAAGCCAGAGTGCTGATAGTATGTTTGTAATTGATGACAACATATGGTAAGCACCATGCATGGAAGCCTAATGGATAAAGATGTGAGTATATGTTTCCTATATATGTTATCAGCATGATATCATAGACGCAAAGGTTGATTCTAAGAGAAGATAGTAATACGCTAGTCTATATCAGTGAGGGTTCCTAATAGGTCCCAGGAAGAGTTATGTATGAGATTTACAGTATGGTTGTAAAGAATCCTTCCAAATTTATATTTATGTTGTAAACATATGTATGGTGATATATTCATGGACACAGAGTCAGATATGTAGTACAGGTTGAGTTATGAAGTGTCCAGTTGACAGTTACAGTTTCCTGAGTTTATCTAGTAGAGCCAATAGTGTTTATATTGTTGTAGTAGTTAAGCTTATCATTTTCATATTCATTCTTGGAATAGTGTTTGGAGAAGAGTTAATTATGTTTGGTTAAGAGTGAATGATGTAATCAAGCATGAGAAGAAAGTATTAGTTAATTTGGTGTAGCCGACAGTGTGAAGCGACGTGTCTACTCACATGGAATTGTGCGGTCCTAATTTGTGTTGTTTTCTTAGTAGATCTGACTGAGATGTTATTGGAGAGTTTTATTGTTTCTTTAATATCTTATAGTTTAAAGATAAGAGCATAGAAGAAGGTTTGAAGTGTTGAGCCATCAGCAAAAGGTCTATGTGAAAAAGTAGAGAGTATATATTATTCATTGGAACTAATCAAGATAGTAGGTCTATGTGCAGTTCATCAAGATCTAGATATAGTGTGTATCTATTAAATAGAAGGTTTTAGCCTTCACCCCTTTGAGCAGTGTGCTCTCGGATAGTGTGTCCTCACCCCTAATAGGGTTAATTGTAAAAGACTTCTAACAGGGTTTGACCCTTGACCAGTTCACTATACTTAATGCATTGTAAAGATCAACTCCTAACAAGGTTGCAAGATCTTCTAATAGGGATCATAATACTCTAGTGTAGTTTATAGTGGGTGCTAATTCCCATTGGGGTTTTTACCTATTTGGGTTTCCCTGTAACCAAAATTGTGGTGTTGATTTAAGTGTTGTTATATTGTGTTTATGCTTAATGTTCTTTTGTACTTAATTGGATAAATAATTGAATCTTGTAGATAGCTGATTCACCCCCCCCCCCCCCTCTCAGTTATATCTTGGGACTATTCCTAACATCAATAACCCTAAAAAATTTTAACTCTGAATCCTTGTAGAAATGTAATTCATTAACTGACTATATCATTTTCATTCATCATACTTTCAATAACATAACTAAAATTTAAATACTTATAAACTAATCAAATATGAAAACATGAAACTTTATACAAATAACACATGTATTATGGTATCGCAAAAACCCTTGTTAGAAGGTAAAAATTGCGTAGGGGATGGTGTTAGAAATAGTCCCAAGAGATAACAGAGGGCGGGGGGTGAATCAATTATCTAAAAGTTTTAATTCTTTATTCAATTAAGTATACTAAAACTTTAAGCATAAATACAATGAAAGAACTCTTTAACACAACACCAATATTTTGGTTATGGGGAAACCCAAATAGGTAAAAACCCCGATGAGAATTAACACCCACTAATAAACAGCACTAGAGTATAATGATCCTTGTTAGAAGATCTTACAACCCTATTAGGATTTGATCTTTATAATGCAATAAGTATAGTGACCTGGTCAAAGGTCAAACCCTGTTAGGAGTCTTTTATGATTGACCATGTTAGGGGTTAGTACGCACTATCTGAGAGCTCAATCCTCAAAGGGGTGAAGGCTGCAACCTTCAGAATAATAGATATACACTATATCTAGATCTTGGATAACTGTGAGGTAGACCTATTTTATTGATCAATTCCAATGAATAGAATAGTCTATCTTCTCTATTACATAGACCTCTTCTTGATGACACAATACTTTGCACTCTCTCCTCTGCTCTAATCTTTCATCTCCATGCCATACTTCTAGCGATCACAAATGACCTGCTATAAGTATCTTTCCTCTAAATGATATAATCAAGTCAGCCTATTAGAACCACCTTGAAATCATATTAGAGAAACTATAACACTCTCTAATAACATTTTTTTTGGCTTTACTAAGCATGCAACACAAACTGGGACCTGTCCAAATCAATAAGTGTAGACACACGCTACACACTGTTGGCTCTGCCAAATTAACCGATACTTTCTCCTCAAGTTGAATTACATCATGCACTCTTAACCAAACATTCTTAAATCTACTACAATCACTAATCCAAGCACACATACTAAAATAATAGGCACAACTCCTATACTAATATAATCTATATCGGCTCTTGTGGATAAACACAGGAAACTACAACTGGTAAATAGCAACTGCATAACTTCACTTCTACTGCACATCAAACTTTGCATCCATGATTGTAATAGAATTAACAAGTCTCTGTCACACATCCAAATGCGCAAGGCTTCATGATAACTATACAAACAATTATTCACAAAACACTGCCTGTAACTTTGTTAGGAACACTGCTGACACAAGCTGCTACATAACTGTCTATACTAACAATTAACCTATGCATCCATGATATCATGTTGATAAAATGTCCATGCTACATATAATCAAAGCTTACTACATAATTCATCCACGCATGCTACTTACCATATGTTGTCATCAATGACAAACATATAGTCAACACTGGCTTGCTAGCAAATCTCCAACAATTTCCCCCTTTGGCATTGATGGAAACATATGGAATAAAAAACATGACCAATCCAAATGAACAATTATTTTATAAAATTCTCCATTTCTTCATCAAAACTCCCCCAAGCATGAATCCTCCATCTGCTGAAATATTCTTCAATATTCTCCATTTCCTCAACTGAATTGCTTCCATGACTGAATACTACTCCCTTGCTGCTATATATTACACCTCCTTAATTTTGTATGTACTCCCCCTTTAATATTGTTTTTCATGACTATATACTACTCCCCCTTTGACATCAATGGAAAAGGGTGCCAAACATTTAAGCTTTGGTACTACTCTTGAAGTAGACTAGTCAACCATCCATTAGCCACTAAGGATTAATGCTCTCTACTTTCTCTAATCAAAATCGGGGAAGGGAATTACTCCCAGCTTCTCCCTGAGATACTCAAAAGCATCCTTTGGTAAAGGCTTTGTGAATATATCTGCTAGCTGATCCTTTGTACTCACATAATCCAATTTGACTTCTTTCTCTACCACTTTCTCTCTTAGGAACTGATACTTAATCTCTATGTGTTTTTTCTTTGCATGCATGATAGGATTCTTTGACATGTTGATAGTGCTAGTGTTATCACAATGAATAAAAATAGGATAATCAATCAAAATTCAAAAATCCTTTATCATCTGTTTGATCCAAATAATTTTAGAATAATTCAAAGCTAATGCAACATACTCTACTTCTTCTATTGACTAAGAAATACAATTCTGCTTCTTTCTTGTCCAAGTGACTAGTCTATCACCAAGAAATATTGCTCCTCCTGATGTACTCTTTATATCATCCATGCATCCTACCCAATCTACATCTGTATATACATGAAGCTCAACATTCTCTAAATTAGGATACCATAGACCATAATCTATAGTGCCCTGCAAATATTTGAATATTCTCTTTATTTCCATGAGGTGACTTTGTTTAGGCTCTGCTGCAAATCTTCTAACTATGCCAACTGCATTAGAAATATCAGGTCTAGTTTGAGTAAGATATATGAGTTTACCAATCATAGACTTGTACAATGTTATAGCTGCTACTGGAGAATCATCTTATTTTGTAAGCTTGCATCCTTTTATCATAGGTGTACCCAGTGGCTTACAATCATCCATCTTGAACTTCTTCAATATCTCTTTCACATACTTAGACTGATTAATGAAAATATTGTTCTCTGTTTACTGCATATTTGATCCCAAAAAGTATTTGATAGGTCCAATCATGCTCATCTCAAACTCGCTCTACATCTCCTTTGAAAATTTTTCACTAAGTTTGTCTTTACCCCCAAAGATAATGTCATCAACAAATATAGCTACAAGTAGTAAACCTTTAGATGTATCTCTTATAAATATATTACAATCTACTACTCCTTTCTTGAATCCATTTTTTGTTAGATATCCATCAAGTCTCTCATACCAAGCTCTAGGGGCTTGCTTAAGCCCATAGAGGGGTTTTTTCAATCTGCATACCATATCAGGCCTCTCTGATAAGGTGAATCTTTCTGGCTACTCAATGTATACTTCTTCCTTTAACTCTCCATTCAAGAATGTTGACTTAACATCCATCTGATAAACTCTGAAGTTTTTGAATGTTGCATAAGCTAGAAACAACTTAATGGCTTCTAATCTACTCATAGGTGCAAATGTGTTTGAATAATCAATACCTTCTCATTGTGCATATCCCTTGCATACTAACCTTGATTTATTCCTTACTACTGTACCATCTTCATTCATCTATTTCTGAATATCCACTTGGTTCCAATCACATTCTTATCACTAGGTCTTGGGACCAGTTCCCAAGTATCATTCTTAATAATTTGATCTATTTCTTCTTTCATAGCATCATGCCAATCTGAATCATTACATGCATCTTCAACACTTAAAGGTTCAATCTGAGATAGTAAACATACCACTTCATTGCCTGCTGAACTCTTTTCTTTTGATCTTGTTGTGACTTTGTCACTCTGATCTCCAATGATGTCATCCTTAGAGTGATATCTATATGTAAACTTTGGAACTTTAGGTGATATTTTCTCATCTGCCTTCTAATTTTCTTCTTCACTTGTTTCAGGGTCATTGAATAATACATCAATATTGTCAAACATCTCTTGAACAACTGTCTCACTAGTGGAAGGACTAGGTTCTTCTTCAATCATAGGTACATAATCATGATATCTTTCTTGAACCATAAAATTTTCATCAATCTTAACATCAGCACTTTCAATGATCTTTTTCAATCTCAAATTAAAACATTTATAAGTTTTTCTTTTAGTAGAGTAACCAAGGAAACTACCTTCATTGCTTCTTGCATCAAACTTGCCTATTGCTTCATCCCTTTTGATGTAGCACTTGCTTCCAAAGATTCTGAAGTATTTTACTATGGGAACATTACCAAACCATAACTCATAATGTGTCTTGTCTATGCCAGGCCTCAATTGTATTCTATTGATGGTATAGACTATTGTATTGGCCGTATCTCTCCAATAGGTGTGTGCAACTTTTCCTTCAATCATGATGGTGCACACTGTATCAAGGATGATTCTATTGCTTCTCTCTCCAATCCCATTCTATTGAGGGGTTTTGGGAGCACTCAATTGTCTCTTTATGCCATTTTCTTCATAGTACTCATAGAATCTGTCAAAGGTGAATTCTCCTCCTCTGTCTGATCTTAGACACTTTATCTTTAGTCCAGATTCATTCTCAACCTTAGCTTTGAATATTTTGAACTTCTCAAATGCTTCTGACTTATCTTTCAAGAACGCAACCCACATCATTCTAGAATAACCATCAACAAACAAAATGAAATACCTTTCACCATAGTATGATCTTGTTTGATTTGGTCCACATATGTCTGTATGAATCAAATCCAACTTGTTCTCTGTTGAATTATGCTTGCTTCTAAATGAATTCCTCACATGCTTCTGACTTATCTTTCAAGAACGCAACCCACATCATTCTAGAATAACCATCAACAAACAAAATGAAATACCTTTCACCATAGTATGATCTTGTTTGATTTGGTCCACATATGTCTGTATGAATCAAATCCAACTTGTTCTCTGTTGAATTATGCTTGCTTCTAAATGAATTCCTCACATGCTTTCCCATCACACATTCTCTACAAATAGTATCAACTGGATTTCCTATTCTAGGTAGATCTCTTACTACCTATACATTTATTATCTTTACTATGTTATCAAAATTGATATGACATAGTCTTTTATGTCATAGCCAACTGTCATCTACTTTAGCAAAAAAACAACTTTCTTCTTGATTAAGCTGAAAAACATTACCTTTAGTCTTTGAACCTGATGCAATCATTACACCATCTTTGTTGTTAATGATGCACTTGTTGTCTTTTAACTCCAACCTATAAAATTTTTCAAGGAATTGTCCAACACTGAGAAGGTTATGTTGCAAACCATCTACATAAAGAACATCATAAGTGTTGTTCTTTCCATCCAATGTGATAGCTCCTCTACCATTGTGATAGCTCCTCTACCAATGATAGGTTTGGGAGTGTTATCTCCAAATATAACCATGCCACCTTTTTATTTTTCCAGATGAAAAAATTTGTCTTTATCACCTGTCATGTGATGTGAACAACCGCTATCTATAATCTAATTTGTCCTTATGTCTGCTTGTGAAATTAATGCTAGCTCTTGTTCCTTTTTCTCATCTTCACCATCCATCTGATCAAACATCTTCTCCATAATAGAAATGAATCCAATTTCATCCTCAACTGAATAATCATCAAAAACTCCATCATCGGCATAGTAACATTCTTTTGTATACTTAGGCTTGTAGTTAGTTCTGAATTTCTTAACTCTTGTAGGACACTTAGATGCAAAGTGACCAATCTTATTACATGAGAAAAATTTGAAAGGTAACTAACCTTCATACTTACCTTTTCCTTTTCTTTATTTCTTAGCAAGCATAGTAATAATATCATTTATCTCTTTATCTTCATCTTCATCATCAAAATTACCAAAAGTATTTAAAGATTTCTTACCATGGACTGATGCTTTGAAGGCTGTCTCACTTTTAGGCTTTGTCTTCAATCTTGAAATCTCAAAAGCTAAAATTTTTCTAATCAAGGTCTCTCTCTTTAGATATTTTGTAAGCTACATGGTCTCATCAAGGATATTGATCTTTTTTCCATACTCTACTATAAGTTTAGTCATCAACTTATCCATAATGTCTTCCTCCAAGATCTCTCCACCATTGTTCCTGATTCTGGCAACTACTTCATTGATCCTTTGGTTGTAAGCTCTGATGTCTTCTTCAGGTAGCATCTCTAATGCATTGTCTCTCTTCTTCCATGTCTTACAGCATGCATTCTTTTCTTGTGTATCTCCTTCAAACATGTCTTCTAGGTGCTTCCATATCTTGTAGGTTGTGTCTACTTTCTTTATCTCTGAAAACTCACTATCAGATAAGGCGTTGATAAGGGCTTCTTTGGATATTGCATTTTGATGGAGAAAATCCTTTTTCCTACTAGTAGCATCTTCCTTTACAAGATCTTCTAGAGATGGGATTTTAACTTCTTTGATAGCCACTTCAAAAACTTCAAAAGCAATGCACTGCAAATATGTCACCATTTTGTTCTTCCAATCAGGATAGTTCTCTCCATCAAACTTAGGACTGTCTTTTCTAAAGAATGCAATATGATCAACCTCAAGCTGTTAAACTTTATCTTTGAGGCACTTGGCTCTGATACCAATTGTTAGGAATAGTCCCAAGAGATAATTGAGAGGGGGGATGAATCAGTTATCTACAAGTTTTAATTCTTTATCCAATTAAGTATACTTAAAATTTAAGCATTAAAAAAATAAAAGAAATCTTGAACACAACACAAATATTTTGGTTACAAGGAAACCCAAATAGGTAAAAACCTTGGTGGGAATTAACACCCAGTAATAAACTACACTAGTGTATAATGATCCTTGTTAGAAGATATTACAACCCTGTTAGGAGTTGATCTTTACAACACAATAAGTACACTGACCTGGTCAAAGGTTGGACCCTGTTAGGATTTTTTTATTATTGACCCTGTTAGGGGTGAGGACATACTATTTGAGAGCTCACTCCTCAAAGGGGTGAAGGCTACAACCTTCAGAATAATAGATATACACTATATCTAGATCTTGGTGAACTGTGAGATAGACCTAGTTTCTTGATCAATTCCAATGAATAGCACACTCTATCTTCTCTGTCACATAGACCTCTTCTTGATGACACAATACTTCGCACTCTCTGCTCTGCTCTAATCTTTCATCTCCATGCCATACTTCTAGCAATCACAAATGAATGGCTATAAGTATCTTTCCTCTAAATGATATAATCAAGTTGGCCTATTAGAACCACCTTGAAATCATATTAGAGAAACTATAACACTCTCCAATAACTTCTCTTTCATCTTTACTAAGCACGCAACACAAACTGGGACCTATCCAAATCAATAAGTGTAGACGCATGCTACACACTATCGGCTCTACCAAATTAACTAATACTTTCTCCTCAAGATGAATTAAATCATGTGCTCTTAACCAAAAATTATTAAGTCTACTACAATCACTAATCCAAGCATGCATACTGAAATAATAGGCACAACTCCTATACTAATATAATCTCTTT
The DNA here is from genome assembly GCA_027943335.1 of Chamaecyparis obtusa. NCBI lineage: Eukaryota > Viridiplantae > Streptophyta > Pinopsida > Cupressales > Cupressaceae > Chamaecyparis > Chamaecyparis obtusa. Next base: position 533,162 of record BSBK01002059.1, on the reverse strand, counting down.
CGGCTCTTCTAGATAAATACAGGAAACTGCAACTGGTGAATAGCGACTGCATAAATTCACTTCTACTGCACATCAAACTCTGTGTCCATGATTGTAACACCATTAAAAAGTCTCCATCACACATCCAAACATGCAAGGCTTCATGATAACTGTATGGACAATCATTCGCAGAACACTACCTGTAACTCTGTCAGGAACACTGTTGACATAAGCTGCTACATAACTGTCTGTACTAACAATTAACCTCTGCATCCATGATATCATGTTGATAACATGTCCATGCCACATATACTCAAAGCTTACTGCATAATTCTTCCACACATGCTACTTACCATATGTTGTCATCAATGACAAACATACAATCAGTATTGGCTTGATGGCAAATCTCCAATAGATGAAACCCACAAAGCTTCACTACTGCAATAAATAAAGTTGTTAGTTAAGGCTACAAAGATTGATCACTTCAGGTGATCTTACCATGTTAAGAGTAACACAAATATCATCTAGATCTACCTGGTTAGAGGATTTTAGCAACACTCTTCAAGTGTGCACTCGGTTAAGAGATTTTACATAAGACTATTAAGTCTACTCTGTTATGAGATTTTAAGTCTGCTATAATTGCTAGAGAGTAACAGTGAAGTTTGATCTAATGATAGAAACTTACTTTTTGAATAACATATCCATTAAGTACAAAAATGAAATCACCTTGTTGTGATGAATGTGTCCTTTTGTATTGCTCGAAAGCCTTTGAACTATTTTTTATAAACTGAATACTCTGTCAAATTATTCAACATAACCTTGTTAGATCTTCAGATGTCTCCTAATGGTGGCTACTTCATATGTGATCTTTGTCAAAATGACATCTCTTCAATACTTATATCAAAATGATTTGACCTAATTAGGGTTGTAATAATATATAGAAAACCTAAGATCAATGGCTCAAATGATTAACCTAGATCATCTTTGCATAGGAATCATCAGTCATTAAATGATTACATTTGTATTAAATATTTACCTCGATCTTGGTAAACCATTTTCTAGCTCGATAAAAATTTATTCACCTTGAATTATGTGTCATTTCAAAATTTTATGTAAACTCTGGATTACTTGGTAAATTTTGTGTCTGTTCCTTGGTATATTAATGGTACTCGATAATCATGTATTCTCGGTGACTAATGTACTCAAAAATCTCTATGATTGGTGACTATTCTGTAGTTATAACCGACTGATCTATCCTACTCTATATATCAACTGTATAGATGAATACTAATGACAACTCTTAATGCACTTAGGAGTAATAGCATAATATTCACACTTTGGGTTTCCTAATGTTGTGAAAGATGGAAGACAAGCTAAAACTACATATTTGTACATGCAAGGTACTATAATATGAATCAAACAATAGAAATATTGATTTAGCTACTGAAGAGCTGATAATTTTCTTTTAGGCATTGTTGTCAAAGGGAGAGAATGAATCAATGAAATATCTATCTGTAGGGAGAGATGATTGCATGGAATAAGGGAGAGAAAATGAAAAAGAGATATCAGTTAGAGCTAAAGCTAACCAAAAGGGAGAGAATTGATGTTGTGTAGTGATTAAACATATTAAATTCATAAGCTAGGGAGAGTTGATCGAGTCACAACATCTATAAAAATTTGTAGACAGATGTTTGATATTCTATGGAATATTTCATATTGTATTGCCATCAATGTCAAAGGGAGAGACTGATAGACTACAACTGATTGAATATCTTAAGGGAGAGATTAGCAACTAATTGGATACTTCAAAGACATATATTGATGATCGCCAAGCTACAAAGGTATATGTGAGACATTAAATTAGTTATTGTATTGTCATTGATGTTAACTAGTTTTTAATGTACTTATCGTATTAGTTACAAACATATGAAGAAGGAAATAATGGTGAAGGAACAATATATTTACATGAAGATGAGATGTATGAGGAATATATGGATATGGTATTCATTGGGTAACTTATTGATGAGTCTATGACATTATGTTAGTGATTTGATTGCATTACATGATTTTGTTATGGATTGAAGATCAAGAATGTACAAGTTTATGTGGTCGGTAAATGAAGAACTCAGTATACATTGAGAAAGTGTAGTGTATACCAAGTACAGTGTTAACCAAGTTAGAAGTCATGATGTGTGCTAAAATGTTGTCACACTTCTATGAGTCATTGAATCCAAGATTTCTCAAGAATGAGGTCTCAAATGGTGACTCATATCTCTCTATTCATGGAGTGCAAGGGTTTGTAATGAAGGCCCTTAGATTAGACCTAGTTTGTGCCCATGCAAGTACACCATAAAATGAGAGTTTCAAAGATGCATGCAAATGAAAATGGAAGCTAATCTATATGAAAGAAAACTAATCTATGAAAGGAAATTCTTATGCAAGATTATTCTATGGAAGGAAATATGAATCTAATCTAACATGCAAGTGCAAAATTAATCTAAATGGATTGCCATGGGGCATGAGAGAAGAAGACAAGAAAAGAGAAGTTGCAATGTCCAAGCTCAAGTTCTCAAATTCTTCTCCAAAATCGCTCTCCAAACCTACATAACAATATATGAAAACTAGATATCTAAAATCTCCATGCATAAAATGAGGAGAGGGATCCTTATAAAGGATTTTAGAAATGAATGGACAGTCAAGATTAAGAGGCAAAAAGAAATGAGCAATGCTAGAGATTAAATCTTGGTTGATCCATGTGCTCAAGATTCTCAAGAGGCAAAATCAATGGACATGGTTAAGAGGCAAAAAGATGTGTGGAAGAGATTAAGAGGCAAAAGGAGATTCCACTCATCTTGGAAAGTGTGCATTCAATGTGTAGACAAAAAGTCTTTTTCTTTTTATTTTTATTTTATTATTTATTTATTATTTTTAGCAAAGTGGTCTCCATTATTTAATTAAAAAAAAAAATTATTTATTTAAAAGAGATTTATTCTTTTAATTAAATGTGGCTTAGGATAAAGTGATTTTATTATTTAATTAAAAGATTTTTATTTAATTAAAAGGGATCTTCTTCTCTTAATTAAATAAGATTATTTTATTTTTTATTTTTTCTCTTTTTAATTAAATAAGGCTAAAAATAAAATGACCAAACCTTAGGAAATATTAAAATATTTGAATTAATTATGATTTGATCAAGGAAATTTATTTGGATTGAAAATATTGCAAGGCATTGATTCATGAAATTGATAAATTGATGAATGGAGGCCAAAAGTCAAGGTGACCATTTTAGGGTGCATACAAATAACACATCATGGTATTGACCAAGTGAAAGAAATAAATGGAACATATGATTGCTAACTAAAGATGATGAGTTGGACAATTATGGATGATTCTAAGGTTAAAGATAAAAAATTTTATGAAGATGAAACAGCTAAAAAAATTCAAGGATGATCGAATGATGGAGAATGAAATATGTTAGAGACAAGTTCTGAGGAAGGTTGAAGCAGTAAAATCAATGATAAAGATTAAGAGGCAAAATCTATGGCTGAGAAGAAAATGATTTATTATGTCTATAAAAGGAGACAAGAGACTCATAATTAATTCTGGAATACACATGAGAAGATTGCATTCATGCAAAGCTGGTCAGATAGGTTGAAGATAGAACTGAGCAATTCTGTAGATAACACTGAGTGTCAGAGAAAGGAATTAACCAAGCATAATAGAGTTGGAGAATACAAATAAATTGAAGAGATTATATTGGCCAGAGGTATTTTGAGCTTACCATAGATCTGAAAATCTACAAGGAAAGTTGTATTTGAATCAGATCATTTACTGTTGCATTCTAACCATTGCTACATATAAATATCTTAACCGAGTGGGACTTAACAGTCTTTATATTTAATTATGACATTCAATGAATGTTGATTTTTTTCATGTTGACCCCATAATGAATGTTTGGTCACAGAGAACTATTAGTGATAAATCCTCTAACCAAGTCACACCTTACAGTGTGTTATTGTAACCTTTAATAGGGTTGGCTCTTAACCGAGCTCACTTTAGAAGAGTGAAATTATTTCAGGTACTGATCCCAGGTGGTATTTCTCCTAACAAGTTTTCCATGTTAAAAATCAAGTGTTATATGTGTATGGATGTGATGATTTTTTATTTTTCTAAACACATTACAATTACTAGTTTGATCGGTATATACAATACTTAATTTACTGGCATTCGATTAATGAACAAAAAGGCACACATAAAGTTTTACCAAGTTGTTTAATTGATTTGAAAGAATTTTTTTATTCATCTGGGAGTATGTGGGACTGTAGGATAATTGGACTTAACTAATTCACCCCCCTCTCAATTATCTAACACTTTTAAGAAAATGTAGGCATGTGTTTGCTAGGTTGTATGATGAGTTAAAGGCTTATAGGGAAGATTTATTTCAGCATGTGATTCCTTTAAATAATGATGTTAATCCATTCAGGTAGAAGAAAAGGTCCATTAATCCTACTCTTGCTCCCAAAATGCAAGAAGAAATGATAAAAATGAGGGATGCTAGAATCATCAAGCCCATTAGGAACTCTTCATGGGTTTCCAATCTTGTGCCTATGAGAAATAAAAATGGAGACATAAGATTGTGTGTAGATTTTATAAATATAAATATGGCTTCATTAAAAGATAATTATGGAAGGGTGACTAGGTGTGAGCTCATGTCTATGATGGATAGTTTCTTGGGATATAACCAGGTAATGGTGAAAGAATCAGAGTAGTACATGAGTGCATTTACAATACCATGGGGAACTTATGTATAGTTAGGATTCCATTTAACCTAAGAAATTTAGGATCCACATTCCAAAGAGCCATGGATGTTTCTTTTGCAGATTTCATTGATAAGATTTTGATGGTATATCACAATGATTTGACAACTTATTCAAAGGAGGAAAGCCAACATTGTGGACACTTGGAGAATTTTTTTGTTAAATCACTTGAGTATGGTGTGTCCTTAAATCCAATAAATGTGCATTTGGGGTGATTGAATGCAATTTTTTTAGTCACGTTATTTCAAAAGATGGAGTATGAATTGAACTAGAGATGGTGGCTGCATTAGATAAAGTATCACAACCCAAGACTATGAAGGGAATATAGTTATTCTTTAGCCAGGTAAATTTATTAAGGAGGTTTTTTACTAACTTTGTTGAGATTAGCAGACCTATTTCTAAGATGTTTAGGAAAGGGGCCAAGGTTTAATGGGGTTTTGAACCTTCTAAGGCTTTTCAAGACATTAAGCAAGCCATCAAGGATGCTCTTTTTTTTAGGACTCCTAATTATAACAAGCCTATGCAAATATTCTCATTTACATATTTCCACATTGTTGTTTTAGTGCTCTTATAGAAGAACTTAGAGGGTTCTGAACAACCCATAGCTTTCTTTAGTAAATCCTTGCAAGCTACAAAACTAAAGTATGAAATTAATGAAAAATAATCATATGTGTTGGTCAAAGTTGTCAAAGATTTTAGGTGTTATCTAATTGGAGAAACTATTGTTTCTTATGTACCCAGTGCAGTTCTTCAAGACATCTTCACTCACTAAGAGGCCTCTAGGAGGAGACGTATCTATGGATCAATAGGATCCAAGAGTTTAATATAGACATTTAAATTACCAAGTTGGTAAGAGGTGAGGGGTTAGAAAAACTTATGGCTCAAGAAAATCTTGATGCTAACCATATTAATGTATTAGAGGAAGATCAAAGGCCATTCATATGTGATCTTGACCAATATGAGTGGTACAACGACATCATTGTATACCTACAGAGAATGATTTTCCCTCCAGATATGGATAAGAACAAGAAAAGAACCATGAAATTTCATGCTATCAAATATTCTATAGTCAATGGAGGATTGTGGTGGAGAAGTAATGGAGTTGTGTTTCTTAAATGTGTGGATCAAAATAAGGCAAAGAAGCTTCTAGAATAAATGCATAGTGGAGTGTGCAGTGGTCATTACATGGTTAAAAATATTGCTCATAAGATTTTGAGGTATGGTTTTGTTGGAAATTTGGTTGAGTTTATTGCATAGATGTTGTCATTATGGAAACATATGATCCTCATGAAGATCACACAAGTCAGAGAGAAAGTATGACAGAGCGCATTGCAATTTGTCTAAGTGTGAGACAGTGTTTTACCAGTGAACCTGGATACATTTTTTTGTTTGCGACGTTGACTGGAGTAAGTTCAATGCTTGTGCACTTGAACATAGACTCTATGATGTCCATTGATCACCCATCTTAGAGTGCAAGTTAGTACAGCATGTACGGAAGAATTTATGACAGTTTTATTGAAGATGGTGTGAAGCCAATAGGACAGAATATGAAGATAGAACTAGTAAAGAGTTAAGGGATTATTTTGTTTATCAAAATAATGACTTAACAATATAAAGGGATGACATCCTAGATTTTAAATCTTTGATAAATCTATTGGTATAAATGTAAATATAATTTTAATTGTAAAGTGAAGTAATTGGAACAAGCAGCAACTAATAAGATGCGAAGTATATGAAGCATATGTAATAGTGACAGTGAAAGAGTAGTGAAGTGATATTGATGCAAGTAGTATAAGGTTATGTACCTTAACCTATTTTGTAATCAGTGTATATTATACATTACTTTTTTGGGTAGTGGGCTCATCTAGTAATCACATTTTGTACTACAACTCCTAACATGGTTGAGGCTTCTAACAAGGCCTATAGTCCCTTAATCAGGACTGATACACTATATGCTTGTAATAGACTCCTAACAGGGTCAACATCCTTAACATGATACTTTTGATTAGTGGATCTTTGTGGGTACCATCCCCACCGAGGTTTTCCCTTTGCCAGGGTTTCCTCAAGAACAAATAATATGTTATGAGTTCTTTATTGTTATGCATGTTGTTTAGCTTCTTATGTTATGCATGTATAAAGATAATCTGTTATATCCATAATTGGGAAAAAGATAAAGTTTGTAGAATATTGATTCACCCCCCCCCCCCCCTCTCAGTATTCCCTATTTCTAACAGGTTTATGGTGGCCCACTATTTTCAAAGATGTACATCAAATGGTAAAATAGTGTGATGCATGCCAGAGATTTTTCAGGTAAGTTAATTTTTTCTAGTAACTTACCTCTTAACCCTGTAAGTGTTCAAGTACCATTTCAATAGTGGGGAATATATTTTATTGGGGAAATTGTAGGGAATTCAAGTGGTGGTCACTCATGGATTTTAATGGCTACTGATTATTTCACCAAGAGGGTAGAAGATATACCTACTAGAAGAGCTACAAGCAAAGTGGTGGTAGTTTTTCTTATGGAGAATATTATTACAAGATCTAGATGCCCTGAGAAAATAGTAGTTGATAATGCAATGTATTTCAGGTCTGATGAATTTAATGCATTTTGTTAGAAATATGGGATCCATATATCTTACTCTTCTCCATATCACCCATAGGGAAATGGACAAGTTGGATCAAGTAATAAAAGCTTGATCAAAATCATCAAAAGAATCTTGGAAGAAAATAATAAGGCTTGGGATTCCAAGCTAAGGTTTGCATTATGGGCTGATAGGAGAACTATAGAAAAGGCAACCGGATGTGCAAATTTTGACCTTGTATATGGCATTCAAGCTAGGTTGCCACATAATAACTTAATGCAAAGGTATAAATTTGTAAAAATTTATGATGATGATTTAGATGATGAAATGAGGATGAGGATAAATGACCTAATGCATATAGATGAGACAAGAAGAGAAGAATATGCAAGAAATACAAAGCTAAAATTGTAGGTTAAGATTTTTTATGATAGGAAGACCACTATTACAAATTTTGAAGTGGATGGCATGGTCCTCATGTGGAATGCTAGACCGGAAGAAAAGGATAGTCATGGAAAATTTGACCCTATCTAGTTAGGCCCATACATTATCAAAATCAAGTGGTATGAAGATTCATATCTTGTAAAAGACATGGGAAGAGATACTCGGGAATTTCCAGTTCATGGACAATTTTTGAAGCATTATTTCTCTTGAAATAATGAAGCATATCCATGAATAGTAGGTTGGTTGTATATATGTTTTTTGTTTGTGTTTTTTATTTAAGGTTTAGGGTTTTTGTGCTCTATAGTTTTTGGTTGGTTTTCTTAACCCATGACATTATGATATTCTCATCTTACACCAAGAAGATATGTGTCCCCAAATAGAGCCACTATTGGAACTATTAAAAAATTGGCTAAGTATTTGTTCCTTTTCTTTCAAGAGTGGTGTTAGACTGCTTCATGATGCAATTTCCTATGTCAGATAGATTAAGGTTTATAATTGATTGGAAGTCAAAAAATGCATGAAGTCTGAGTTGGTGTCCCCAATAAGTCCCATTGGTCTAAGTATTATGTCATAATAGTCAACTAAAGTCAAATGTTCAGGTTTTCCTTTTATTGTTGGCTCACAAGTCTTAGTTGGTAACAAGTTTTTGAAAAGAACCATTCAAGGATTTATCCCACATTTTCTATTTGGAGGGCTAACTTGTTTTGATACAATGATGCACACATAAAAGTGCCAAAAAGCCAGGTGCCTTTCACAAGGAGTTTCACGCGCAAATATACAGTTGGGAAACTGACTAGGTAATTTTTTGGGCCCACCTAGTAGATGATGTGGCAGGCAAACAAAATTAAATTGGTGGTCTAAGGGTGAATCAAAACTTGACACATGACAGAGGAGAGAGACTAAAGGTGGTTAAGTAGTGATCAACTCTTATCACTTTTATGATTCTATGAAAGAAGTTACAAGGAAGATAATGAGTGTGGGATCGTAAGATGTTTCCACGTGGTGAGGTTGATTGAAGGAGGATAAACTAGATGGTATGCCTAGAGATGGAAGATGGAATGATCCCATGATCTTGTGATCTAGGATGACAAGGAGAGAGAAGCAATATGAGATCACAAGAGGGTGCCATGTGGTGTAGGTAGTTAAGATAAGTGACGGGCCCGATGGTGAAAATGAACAGAGATCTTTTAATATGTTAGGAAGATTTCTCGACAGTTACTTTACCTAAGCATTACCCAATGATTAAATCTCTGAATTAATTAGCAGGTCTCGTGATCTTGTGGTTCAAAGTGATCGATTTTTATTCTTCATGGGATCACAAGATGTTTCCATGCATCTTGGGCCAACAAGTGATTATGAAGTAGGATTGAGAAGGTTTATAGGTGGCGAATAATGATTGATTTTGTGTTCTTTACTTTTCTGCTACTAATTTGTATTAAAGATAAAATTTGTGCAACTAAAGTGTAGATCTTTTAGCACATGCTCATAATCAATGATGAAGTTTTAACTAATAAATAAAGATGATCAAATTTTAATTGGCCTTTATTTTTCAGTGGCGATTAACTTCCTATAATGATCGATGACTCTTATGATCCCACTATCCAAGATGCACGACAGTTATTCTTCATGGGATCATGAGATGTGGACACTTTTTTTGGTCACTAGAGAAAGTAAGGTTGGGTTGGGATGTTGTTCTAGAATTTTTTGCAATGTGGAATTTTCCTATTGGTTGGTTGTTGGGCCCGTTCGGTGAGTTGGCGGTCTTTTAAGATTAGATTTCCCTTAATCATTTGATGGTGCTGATTTGATAAGGATCTACGAATGATTTTCAAACTAAAGAAAATGAAGGTTGTCAAGTCATTTACTCACTTGTATGAATTCATGGTGGGACCAATGGTGACAGGTGGTGGGTGCTCGTGATCCTGTGAACTAAAGGCTTGAGGAGAGAAAATCACCGTGAGATCACGAAATAGAGACATGTGGTAGGATGCAGAGGTGGAGCAGATATGGTGTACAGGTGGACTAGAAAGAAAATCAGAGGCTTCCACATGACATTCAATGTATGTTTGTAAGGATAAGTAATGCGCACTGAAAAGTAATGCAAAGGCTTTTGGTGACGTATTTGCAAGTGTTGGGGTCATTTTTTAAAGGAGAATTAAATGAAATTATTTCAAAAGGGGGCTTTAGGTATTGTAATGAGAAAGATGAAGTGACAGTCATGAGAGAACTCAAGATAGAACTGTGAGATTTTGATCTGCAAGAAGAAAGATAATCTTTCAAAACTAAGATAGATTTTGTAAATATTTTGCTGATACAAGGTTTATTTCTTTAGGGTAGCTAAGGCAGTATGGGCCAATGGCAGTAGTGATGTGAGGTGTTGTTTTAATGCTATTACACTCTTTCTATTCAGAGATGGTTGGAAGACATGGATAAGGACATTGGAGTGTTTTTCTTTTTTGGTTTTCCTGTGAACTGGTGGTCTAGTGAGCTGATGATAGTTGTTTCCTAATTGGTAGCTTATTGCAATCATTTTTCTATAAAATGATTTCCATGATCACTTTGGAAGTAGTTGATAGTTATGATAGTGAGAATATTTTGTATAGTCTCAATCAGGTTTTGTAGATGTTGTGAGTTTTGTGTAACATTTATAGAGAAATAAGAAGTTTAGTATTTGATTCTTAAGTTTGTTGACTTTTATTTTGAATGAGCAAGTTAATGTATGAAGACAATGATTCTAAAGTCAATAAAATATAATTCAGATTTGGTGATCTCTTCTGTGTTGGTTTTATGAGTTGTGAATTCAATGATTCAAAGTTCTTATTCAATTCACTGCATATATTTCATATGTGTGTTTTTTAAGTCTAAGCTTTGATCAAGGATCAATTAAAATATTGAAGATTAACTCATAATTTCATAAGGTTAGTATAATGATCGTTATGATGAGTTGTAGATTGAAAATATTGCCCAATGATAAGGCACTCATCTAAATCTGTTGTAATTATTCTTTTGTTGGTCCATGTCATTTGGTTAAACCATCTTGATTAAATTATTTGCATCTTCCCATTTTATATGTGATAAATGTGTCTCATGCTCCATAACAAGTGAGAATCACTAAGTAGTTATCCATTACTTAGTATTTTATTGTTATTGTTGATCCATTTGTGAGATAATCTCCTTATCAAATTCAGGGATGTGTGTAATAAGGGTAGTATTTTACTGAATTTAGGTGTACCCGACTTAGTTTTACAGAGCCAAAAGTGTAGGGGGGCGTTATCCCTGTTAGTTGGTCCAATCATTCATGGAGGTTTGATAATTAGATTTGGAAACTCTTTAGAATTTGTGAGTGTACTAGTAGCTAACAAAGCATAAAACCATTTTGGAACCAACATAATGTAAGGTCACAAATCTCAATACCAAAGAAATTTAAGTTTAAATGGACCATGATATATTAAAAAATGATTTGAAGAAGTTATGATTTGATGTCACTTTTTTGAGGTCCAACATAGACCTAGTGGATAAACTTACTCTAATTGATTTAACTGATTTATATGTAGATTAAGTTATGAATGTTAATGCTTAAAGATATCCATAGGGAACATTTACATTAGAAGAAAAGACAATTGAAAACAAATCTAGAACTATAATAGAAAATTTATATTAAACTAAATTATTTATAATAGCATGGGAGGGTGAATTTTTTTTATCTAACTATAAAAATAAAATATACATTAGCATATGGAGAAGGGAGATGAGACATTTTTTACAAAATTACAATATTGATTACTTCATAGACATGTTAATTAATTATTTAAGACTTGTAAGTTCACATATGAATACTAAAAATGATGACCTGAACTATTTGATATATTTGCAAGGATTGTTAAGAAACACCCTATGAACATAGTGTGATTTATTGACCAAAAATCTCCATGATAATTACATGTTGACTACTTGTTCTTAATTTAGGATTCATCTACCCAGTAGTTTTCATGCACACCAAAGTGAGGTTAAAATATCTTGGTGAAAAGTGCATACCCATTCCTTTTTCATATGAGTGGAATATCTATACAATATCTAAGAAATTAACATTCTTAAGCAACCAAAATTAATATTTATAGTACTTTTTAAATTTTGTCTGTTATACATAACAAACATCCAATAATATAAGGAATGATTTGAACTAAATATTTGTGGCATTTTTCCTATAAATTTAATTTAATTTTCAATCTATTAAACAATTAATGATATGAATTTTTTAATCGATTATTATTATTATTATTTTGACTAGCATTTTACAATAACATATAAAATTAACCAAAATCCTATTGATAGAGAGTAGAAAAAATCACCATACAAAATGAAAACTAATAAGGGTATATGGATTTTTTGGACCCTTCTTAGCATTACTTATTTTCTATGGAGTTGGGGGGATAAAATGTATCATTTCAAAAGTATTTGGTAGATGGATATTCAAATCTTAAGTGGTTTGAATAGATGGAGTGCAAGCTTGAGTTTAGGTAGAATGATGTAGACTAGTTGGAGGGGTCTAGATACCAATGAGATTGATCACAAGGATATGGTGTTGATGTGTAAAATAAGAAAAGGTAGTGACCATGTCGAGATTGTGGAGGGTCAATTAATGATGTGATAGCATCATATTGTTATGACCTAATGTAGAAATTTAAATGAGTATTTAATAAGATTTTTTGGGGGAAGGAGATCTCACTCAAGGGAAACCTTGCCAAAATCTTATCATGTACCAAGATGAATTTCTTACAAGAGTGGATATTAGTGAGAAATCCAATAAAAAATACTTCTCTACTAGCACACATATCTCTCATTCCTTTTTTTATTTTTTATTTTTTTTACTATGGTTATTCATAACCATGCGAAAAATGATAAAGATGAATGCTAGGTGGCATTTTTGTAACTATTTTAGCTATAAGCTCTCATAGCATAGGTGGGGACCAAGTACACATTGAGCCTAGTACTTATGATGAGTTCAACAAAGATGTCATTGTTTGCAATATCTGTAATGAGGGAGGGAATTTTGCAATTTATGGAGTATATAAATGGTTATAATGAAGGTATTTCTATGCAATTCAATACTTCGTAGGAATATAAAAGGTTGAGTGTTTGTAGTATCTCTTTTGAGGTCAATGAGGAGGTTATTGGAAAATAATGGGGTTGTCAACCAAGGGGAACAAACAGAATAAGACTAATATATTTATTGACAATGATAGCCTCAATCAATTCTTCTAGGAGAATGAAAGACTAGTTAAACTTCATGGTGGATTTGACAAAGGGGAGCTACAACCTCCCTAGAACTAGGTTTGCTTGATTATGATAAAGTTTTTTTACTTTGGAGGGAAGATTAAAGATATACTAATTTTACCATATGCCCTTGATAAATCTCTTTATAATCCATAGTTTAATCTCTTTTCTAGTTTTCGTACTTAATTCCCTTGAAAGCTCATTTAAAGATGTTGTAGAAGATGCAAGGAATAAGGAATAAAACCTCACCCCCCTACACCAAGGTTTAATTTTTAGGCTTTATAATTTTTATTTGGCCCTTTGTCCCCCCAAGCATATTGTTGGGACTAAACCTGCTAGGTCGGCTTTTCCTCTACTTGCACAAATCATTGAAACTTCAAGACATAGTAAGAAAAATATCATCTACTATCTAGGAGTTGCTAAGATTATCTCTTCGTCTGGCATGCCAAAAAAAACCTACTCATAACATGGTTCTCAAAGTCCTTTGTGACCTAAAACACACTTCAACTACCTCGAAAGTCGATGCTAAGAAGAGAAAAGTTGAAAAACTCTCCCCTTTAGAAAAGAAGCCCAAAATAACTATATAGGAGGTCACTAAAAAAGAGGAATAGGATCTAGATGAGGATTATAGTGAGAGCGATAGAAATATGAGGCACTCCAATAAATTTGCAAGCCACTTTCCTATCAAAGGGAAGAAAAAGAAATTGGTGGACTATGACTTGAAATATTAAGAAGATGTTGAGGGAGGTGATGGATTTATTGAGGAAGAGGGGATGAGACTACTATTGATGCAGGGGGTAATTTTGGAAATGAGGAAAACTCGTTGAAGTCCACTAATGGAATTTCAACACATATCTTAGACAACACTAAAATCTAGCATGTTGATCTCACTAGGGATGTTATGCCACATGAGGAGGAAAATGACATGGACAGTGTTAAGGGTGTCTGAATGAAGTGAAAGAACACAAAAATAGATCTTGATATGCTAAAGAAAAAGGTATAGGGAATAGAAAAAAAATTAATAAGTGTCTCTGAATTCAATCTACAAGTTATGCATAGTTCTATCACCTTGCTTAACCTCATGCAAAAAAAAGGTCCTAGGAAAAGAAGCAAAGGAGGGGAACTATAAGGAACTCTTCAAGCTCCTTATTGAAGAATAAAGTCATGCACTCCACTGGCCTCCAAATGGCCTTGCTGACCTAGATGTGGTTTTTTCTTATATGATATTTATGTCTAGTAGTTTACAATTTAATAATGTTAATACTTATAGTAGTTCTTAGGTTTATATTGTTAAGACTTTACTAGTTTATAGTGTTATGTTGTTGAACTCTATTTCTAGTCTCAATGTTAATATGTTGTTAATGTGTTATTAATGTTGTGCTTATGACGGTTAATTTTACCTCTAAACTATTTGTTTTAAAAGGACAACACCCTTTTTTTGTTGCTATTAATATCAAGAACATATAACTTTAACTACAAACAAAATATTTTAATAATTTCTTGGAACTAGATTGATAACTCATTTTCTATTAGATGTAATTTTTTTATTATTTTTTAAATATTTTTCTTATTGTTGATTTTTTAATTGGTACTAACAAAATTTTTAGACGTGCGTATTTTCTAACATGTTTCATTTAGCTTATACATCAAAATTATTTTTTCCACTAAAGAAAAGACATCCATATAGAATGTCATGTATTAAATATAAGTAATGACTTCTTGTAATATTAAAAGCATACTATTATGACTTTTCAAAGCTAACACTAAACGATATGTGCACATAAAATAACAACTTGAAATGACTTCATTAATGTTACATAATATAAAATATATTTTTGATATTTTGGTAGGCATAGAGAGGACTTGATCAAATATTTAATTTAAGCCTAGGGTTTGAGTCTAAAGGGGTTCAATCTAATCCCATTAGATTGAACGTTGTAGACCTAAAAAATGTATTCTTCTTAAGAACATATGATTTTAGACAAAATGATATTTTATCTTATAAGTGGGAATCATAGTTGTCCTTCAATCTTTAAGTTTTGGGCCCACTTTGGTAAAAGTTCCATATTTGTAATAATCAGCTCACAAATGACATAATTATGCATAAAATTGACCCGTGGCATTGTATATATCAATCTTCATATCATTGATATGCAAATATGCAATCTTGATCATTAGACCTGTTAATCAACACTTTGAAATAGATCCAAAGGTACACATTTTACTCAAGTAACTTCTAAAATTCAAGATTTGAATCTCTACCATACCAACTCTTCCATTAGCTATTATGAACCAATTGAATGTTCATCATGTTGACTTCCATACTTGATTATGATTAAAGACTCATATTGATTTATTTAAAAAGCATAAAAATAATAACCTAAAATTTATTAAAATGCTTTTATGTAAGCATCATATGATAGCCATCATAACATTTACATCATAGAGGAAAAAACCTGAGCTAAATCAACAAACTTGATAATAGGTAAATGAAGCTCGATTTCCAAGGTTGTAGTGGAGAAAGAAATTATGTTAATTTTAACAAAAGTGGTCATTGATCCTCATATGTACCATATTCAATATTCATTGGGATAAAAGTTAATAGCATCTAGGTATATAAATTCAAGGTGATGCTTTTTGATTGATTTTTCCTCGATTGATGTGGGATAAGACTACGCATGTGAGGAAAAGGAGCCCAATGAATAATTGTCCACTTAAACAAGGCCTAATATTCTATATGCTCTATTACTTTAATATTAACTGAATTTCACATCAGATTGTTTGTACCCATGGTTGCAAGTGTACAAAAAGGAGACATGTTTTAAGGATGGCTTTGGGTTAATTAAACAATGTACAAGACTCAAATGGGACAAGAAAAGGGTGTACAAAAACTCCATGAAAACATGATTAAATGGTTATGTTCAATGTTCAATGCTACTTTTCCTTATTAAATGTGTAGGGAAACTTTAGTCATAGAAAATGTTTAAATGCACGGCCTTTTAGTAACCTTCAAGGGAACAAAGTATGAATGGGATATATTGTTAGTTGAGCTATCTTTTGAGGACCACTTTCCTTTTTCCACACATAGAGGAAGAACAGTAGATCCCATACCATCATAGCATTATGTAAATTTGCCCCACCCATCAAATAAAACTTTCAATTAATTATACGCTAAGGTCAAGTGGTGAGATGTATTCCTTAGTCAAATGATAAGATGGCTCGTTATCATTATAAATTTAAGGTGGCCATTGGGTTTTATATATTTTTGTGTATTTTATCAGATTCATGTTTCTAACCCTTATAAGTCACTTGCAAGTCTCCGACACTATGTTCAAGATACACACTTTTGCTTCCACCCAAGGGACAATCATGCTCGTGTAGGGTGCTCAATGGTAGTACCTTACATCTTTACTATATGCTCGTGCAAGCTCTTTCATTGTGGTTTTTGACTTCAGCAAGTTTGAGAGGTCAATTCATTAGGTACAATGATGTTTTACCGTTGATTAAGGTTTATTTGCATTGTAAAATTTGTGATGGTGAAGTTTGTGTACCCATTTTACCTATCTCTATCTTTAACTTCAAGGATGTGAAATTTTGTATTTATATTAATGTATAGAGTGGTTTTTTTGGGGTCATTTATTTATTGTTACATACACCTATATATTTATTCTTTATTTTATTTATATTTGTACATATTTCAAATAAATTCATTGTATCTATATATTCATTTATATTCATTTTTTCTTTTTATATTCAATGCCACTCTATTAATTGCAAAGTAAGGCTCATAATTGTGGACTTGACTATCTTTGAGGTTCAAACTTTAACCAACTCCAATTAAGAACTAGCTAATCATAAGTTTGCATGATTTATTGTTATGTCTTTACTTTTACATCCAGTCATTCAAGCATCCTCTCTCCTTCAACTATTCTAAGTCATATCATTTTGCATTATAATATTTCAAAATGTACAAGCAAAGGAATCTAGATCTACATGAATATTATAAGGCTATCTACACGACTAAAGTTTATCGAACTCAACTATTTACTCAATTTTTTTAGTGTTGACCCAAGAGAATGTGTCCCATATGAGAAGGGAATTTGTAGAATGGATCTAGTTAGATATAATCACAAGTAAATAAAACACAAACAACATTCACCATAACATAATGTTGTATGTAGAAAAAAAACCTTTTTGGGAGAAGAACCCCACACTCTAAAGTGAAAACTACTTTTATTAGTTAGAAACATATGTTCTTGATAAATATAAGCAGCAAAATCAAGGGTGTTGACCCATACAGACAAGCCAAAAGACTTATAGATTAAACTAGGAGCATGCTAATGGCACATTAACAACACACCAAGAGTATAAAAAATAAATAGTATCACTGTGGGAGTTCAAAAACCGGTTAAGAACCACCAACATAGGAACCATATAACCACTAATATGATTACTAGAGTAAAAAAATAAACTAACCAACATGAAAGTCTTAAACCCGTAAACTAACAACGTAAAAGTCTTAAACATGTAAAGATACTTGAGGCACCACAGGCCTTTGAGAGTTTATGACAAAAAACTATAAAGGAAATCATAACCAATACTAATTAAGCTTAACACTCTACTGGGTAAGAACCCTATCCCATTCATCATTCAAGAACTTGAACAGTTCCTTATAATCTCCTTCTTTGTCAACATGTGGTCCCAACATCTTCTTATGCAACTAACACATGGAGGTGGAAGAGTTATGCATCACCCTAAGGCTAAAGTAGGATATGTCAGACACTTTCATGTCTAGGTCCACCATCATGGTCTTCATCTTATTCATGTCATCATTCAGCTCCATACAACCCTTAGAGGTCCCAATGAAATTACCTTTTCAAGTCCTAGTACATTTGTCATCCTCTGCATGCATCATGTCATTAGTCGAATCAACATGTCTAAAACTATCACTCTTTGAGACGTGAGTGGAAGAGTCATCCTTAGACCCCTTAACCTCCTTAGTTTCATCCTTTCCCAGATCTTCCTTTTGGCCACCATCCTCCATACCCTCCTTCAGATTTGTTTCCCCATTGCCATTTTTGTCAAGTTCCTCAGGAACCTCAGTGTCAGACTCTTCAATCTCCTTATATTTACCCTTTCTACCCAACCTAGTGGAAATTATGTAGGAGTGTCTTTGGCTATTTAGTGCATCAACACCCTCATCATTTGAACCAACTTCCTAGATAATGCAAGTGGCTTTTTTTGCTTTAACTTTAGACTTGGTAGGGATCTTGCATTTTTTTGTCCAGAGGTTCAATTTGGATTATTTGTGGTAACATAATGGTACTTAGAAATTCATTATGAAACATCTATCTCCAACATCCAATATATCAAAAAATTATAATACATGAAACTATAAGTAGCAAACAACAAACATGTAGTATTGTCAATGTTGACATTAATAGTCACACTTTAGGTTTAGAACCCATTTTGGTGTATGTGCCTAATTTATGTATGAATGTCCCTAATTTAGGGACTATTTTGGTAAGTTTGGTTTATTCCCCAATTCTTGGCATTTTAGCTAGTACAATTTTCTTGGACTAGGGGGCCTACTACTCCTATCCCAATAAAATGGGCTCAACTTTTGAAGGGAAAAATTCAACCTTGCAATTTGTGTGAATTAACCTTGTTTTATTAGCCCACCCAATAAAGTTATACCAAAAAGGTGTAAGTTGCATGTAGATACAACTCCTCTTCCATTCCAAAGTCTATAATATTCAAATGAGAAATACACATTCTCAAGTGAGTAATTCTAATCATTTAAGCATAGATATCCATTCAAGGAGAAATAAATTCAAATATTCAAGTCTACTAAAGCAATCATGATCAAGTGTATTATGTAACTCCATGTTGAAAGCATGCACTAACATGTTGAAAAACTTCATGAGCATCACATCAAGCCTTGTGTGAGATTTTGTGAGAGGGTTTCATACTTGAGGTAATATATTATATTTTTAGTATTTCATCATTTTTAGCCTATGTCCTTATCACGATAGGAACTCCTATCATATCATTAACTATTGTGGAAGTGGGAACATTAACACAAAGTTTAACTTAGGAAAGACACTGATGGGAAAGGTCATTGTTGTCACTACTTGCATCATTTAATCAATATATCATTTGTCAAACCAAGTGTGTCCAAAGGATGTCTGCAATAAGGAATGTTATTAGTTCAAGTTTTTGCACAATAAAATATTGACTAGTTCATAGATCAAGCTCCGCCAGCAGCTTTCGGGAGGTCTATCTCTCTCTCTCTATCTACTTAGAACAACTGGGAGATTTTTCATAGTCCTAATTCTCACTTATAAACTATATTGAGCTCCTAACCAAAAGAATTGAAATATTTTGATTTAGAGATCCCAGATAACAAGGCATATCAAACTTGATGAATTGATATTTCTTGTGGAATTCTATCTTTAACTAAAATAATTAAAACTTAACAGAAATAAAATACTAAAATTAACTTAATTTAGTTGCAAGTAATCAAACTTAAACTAATGCTTCTGAAATCAAATGTAATTCAACTTTCAATAATTGAAAACTATTCCTCTAACCTTACCCTAAATTTTACATTCCACTCGGCCATCTTTGTTCTAAATGTTTGACAGCTAGAACTCCTCTTCATTCTAATCTATTGATCGCATGAAGATTAAACTAAAAAATTAAATTAAATCAAATTGTGATGATATATCCAAATTAAAACTAACTTAAATCATCAATCACATCAATTGCAAGATCAATCAAACAAATCATAAACCACATTCAATTTCCAGATTACTTCAAAATATTGTTGAATTTGCATAACATGGAAATTAAAGTACTTAAATTAAATGCACGGGATCACCTCCCTTTGGTCGAGTGGGCCCTCATCTTCCTCTAGTTTGGATCTCCACAAAAATCTTCAAATCAACTTAATACTTTCATAAAATTGGCCCTCGTAAGGAAGCAAAATAGGGTTTTTGGTTACAATTGCACAATGAAAATAGCTCCTATGATAATTTCAAAGTAACTAACTCTGATCTATCTAGCTACTAAGATATATAGACATATCTCTTATTTGAATTCAAACCTAGGGTGTTTCCCACTAATCAAGAAATAACTACAGAAGCTCGAATAGAACTAAAGGTTATGTTTGATTAACAAAGCAATCATTTACAAGTGGACTTTAGGAGCCACCAGGTGTCAACAAGAATGTGATAGTGATCATCTTCATGAGTGATATAACTTCAAAGAGCTTCATTTGTATAACAGATTCAAACTATTAAATCTTCTTTGAGTTTCAAATTCCACGAATAGACCATCATTAATGCAGTGAAGAAAAAACTTCATTAATGCAACAAGGATTCTAAATTATGGAATAAGATCTTCATTAAATACCACACAATCAGAAGAGTTAATCACAAAGAGATATTCATTCATTTCATTTATTCAAACCAAAAAGTGATGTATTTATCATAATATATCAGTTCTAATCATAGTTCATAATTAACATAACATGTGCACACAATAAGTTAAATATAAACATTTAGACCATCACTAGTCACTTAATTACTAGAATGAGATAAGTTTTTAGAGTCTAAACTATATATCAAAAAGGCATTATTTTGTACTCATCAGACAATATATATTATAACCCCTATTATCCATTTCCATATGTGTAGGTATAGATCTAACTATTGAACACTTTCATATGTTGAGATGGGTAGTAAATCAACATGTATAAAAACTTAACAAATTGTTAACCATTAATTCCATTCATGTTATGTGCAAAATAAAATAATAGAAACAAAAAGAGTAACAAATATATCATTTTTTATGTGGAAAACCCAATGAGGTCAAAACCATGGTGACAATCATACTCACTATATGAAGAACATATTACAATGCTTTAGACCAAAGGCCAAGAAGCTCATTCTTCCTGAATTGGACTTGCAGACAAAGGCACACAACCTTAGGGAAAGATACAAATGACTTGAAAATTACTAAAGATTTATTTCTTCATGGAAAGGTATGGGACAAATTATAAGGAATTATTCTAATTGAACTAAATAGATGTGCATTTTTAAAAATGTTGATTGAAATTCATTGTTCATTTCAATACTCATATATCAGTAACTAATTTCATCTCTACTTGTCTTCCAATTTTCACCTTTTCACTTCATAATATTTACAATCATACACAACTCTTTCTATCATTTTCAAAGGATATCTACATTTATATTTCTACTACAACACAAACTAACATCCATTAGGTTGGCCTAGAATAAGATGTAGCATGTAACACATAAACTATTGGCTCCAAACTCAATCTCCAAATCATGTGGAAGGTAAATAAGATGTGTGAGGAATCACACCATGTCATTACACTTCTCTCTTGATCCAAAATCATCATCGTTAACACCACACACTACCATATGAATAAAAACATCTTGAGTTAGCCCTAAAGAATAACATTGGCAATGCATGTTGGCCAAGAAAAAGTAGTGTGAACCTTTTCAACTATTGTAGATAAAAAAAAATTAAAACAAAAATCATTAGTTTACACCAACAAAAAATATCTAATACCCCCAATACTACATCACCCAAAGGTGGAAAAATACAAAGCATTCCTACAAACAAATACTCTATCATTGTCATGTTGAAACTCAGAACACTATATATTTTCTTGCTAACTAAATTAGACCATGAAACCTAAGATGTATTAACCCATGGTATCTACCAAAAAAATATTTCAACCATGAGAATAAATGGATAAACACACTAAGATGCAAACCAATTTAAACAAAATATAGTCTGACAGAATGTTCACTAGAATAGTCATATTTAGCCATCTTCATGAGCAGACACATGGAACCTTCTCCAAAACTTTGGGCAAGACCTAATACATCTAGATACACTTTATGCCATCATTTCCATTAATATTTTTTGTATCCATTCCAACACTTTGTACACTACTATCATTGCACTACTCTAGAATATTCAAGAACACTACAAAAGACTCCTTTCAAACCATAGTTGACATTGATGACAATAATTTTGACATTAAAGAAAACCAATATACATATTTGAAACACTAACAATTAAAAAGGTACATGTGATAAAAAAGGTAGTGGCCAACAATGATAGATTTCAACTATGCAAAAACCTTTGGACTAGGGTACCCAAAAACCCTCTCCTATGGCAATGACCTAGATTTTTAGGAGACATACGTGCAAAGCTTCTTTAATGGATTTTCAAAATTACCTATCAAATCCTCCTTCACATATAGAATACTTGTAACATGGTTTTTCTTTCTATCATAATTAACATCAAATTTCAGTAATAGGTTCTATACATAAAGAAAATGGTGAACTAATGTGTAGATAGGTAAATCACTTCCCATTTTTATAAATTGCATATTTAAAAAGGAAGATACCCCACTAACTCAAACACTAAATGGGACAATAGTCCTTCTCTAAAATATGTAATGATGACAATGAAAATGGTGTAATGATGTGGTTAGGGTAATTAATTAGATAAGTTACTAAAATTTGGAAATAGTAGACTGATGCAAATAGAAAGTGAGCTAAAAAGTACATAAATGGAACAAAATTCCAATGACATTCTATACCAGGCAATTTTGATTGACATTTTTTGGTTCTTCTAATTGTGTTTGATCTTTTTTATTCTCGTTTTATGGCTCTGCAATCTATTCCTACACACACAAAAATGGGGAAAAAGGTTATCTAAATGGGGTTGCCTTGGTCGAACCCTTATTTAGGAATCAACCTTGAAAATGGAAAGAAATTACATTAAGGAAAGTATGTAAAA
The DNA here is from genome assembly GCA_027943335.1 of Chamaecyparis obtusa. Classification (NCBI taxonomy): domain Eukaryota; kingdom Viridiplantae; phylum Streptophyta; class Pinopsida; order Cupressales; family Cupressaceae; genus Chamaecyparis; species Chamaecyparis obtusa. The sequence continues at coordinate 510,220 of BSBK01002059.1, read as the reverse complement.
AGGAAAATTTTAGATTCACCTTGCATAAACCCTCATGGATAGATGTGGAAATTTCTCATACCCATGAAGATTCTTAAATTTGCTTGAAATCCAAAGAGTTTACCTTGGAATGTGATGTAGATTCAAGGATGCCCTCACAAATTCATAGATCTATGAATTTCACTCATAGATATTGAATGTTGGTATACTTGATAATCACTTGCAATGAAGGAGAGAGAATGTAGAAAAGAATGAAGGACCTTATTTCTTGATTGAGAATTCCTCTACTTGGCCATCATAGGAGATAAAATTACTTCAATTGGAGAATATTGCCTTTTACTTGAATGATCTTGAATAATTGGAGGATTGGAGGTCTTGATCTTCGATGCTTGCATTCAAATCTTAAATCTAATTTTTTAATTGCTCTTGATTGCTTGAAAATCTTGATAGCTTGATAGAAAATGCTTTAGTATGGTCATGATATAAAAAATGAGAAGAGAGAAGGTGTTTTATACTCACTCCATTTAAGAAATAAAAAATGATCCAGGCCGACCAAAAAACCAAATCTCCCACTAATACCTTGATATAGAGCCCTAGGATAAATTTGGGCCCCAATCCTCAGGGAAAGAATGCAATTGGTATTTTGTACCCTAGAAAATTGGCTGAAATTTGGAGGGGATGTTAGGATGGGTGAAAAGAATCAAGGGGAGAAAGGACCGATTTCTAGGATCAAGCATAACATGAATTTGAACCTCAAAATCAGAAAATTTGGTTCTAATAGGTCTTAATAAAGCATCTAATCATAGGTGCTAACTTTTTAGGATGGTACATGTAGCCCCTACTTTATCGGGAGTATTTTATGAAGGGTGCTCCCCTTAATACCACAAACACATAATAGACATAGAGAAACAACAACAATAATATGCAAGAACAGAAAATTGGCTTCTTATTATCTCCACAAATGTGGAATTACAAACTTTCAAAATTACAATATGCAAAGCCACATGGGCATTCCCTTACAATATTCTGTAGGACAAAGCCTCGAATCAATACCCAGATCTACTACCTAGAACTGCCCTAGACAACACTACGGGCCTTCTTTATATAGGCAATTTCCACCACCCGAGAAGGTTCCAAAAATTTAGCCCTAAGGGCCGACCCAACTTAAAATTATTTTATTTTTCAATTTATTACATCAAAGTTGGCTCAAAATAACTTTTGAAACCCGAACAGAAATTTTGAAGAAAAATTATTTTTCGCCATTTCAGGTGGCCTGACTTTCGGAGACCATAAGTCATCACCAGTTGACCCGATTGACTATTATAACCCCATTTTGAAAATACCACGAAGTGCTCTAAAAGCTTGACCAATGCAAAGCACTCATCACCCAATTTTTTGACCTCATCTGAGGCCTCTAAAGCCTTCAAAACTAAGTTTGAAGTTTCTGTACCCTGTTGCCAATACCGAAAATCTTCAATATCTTCAAAACTAGACCTGATCTAGCCATGAAACTTTATTGGCAGGCTGATATGACTGAGATGAACCTCCATATGTAAAAGTAGACATTTCGAGATCATAAGACCAACTTACTAAAAATAGTAAGTTTCCATAAATAGCAACTCTGCACAAGATAGCCCTTATTGAATAAAAAAAAAGAAATATTTTTGGGTGATGCAAGATTGCCCTTACACCTAGGATGCTCCTACATCAGACACCTGAGGTAATTTGAGAAGTGACCCTGTCATGACTCAGGTGTGCAGAGGAAAACCAAGACGGTTAACCTCCTCCTTTGTTAGCCATGATGAATCTTCAACGAGTCATCCTTTCCATTTGACCAAATACTCTTCTTATGTCTTGTTCCTTGTGCTTCTACCAACACGACTTTCCAGTATGTCTTCAATCTCCTTGATATCTGAACTGGTTGCTGGAATACTCCACTGTGCCGCTGCGATCTCATCTTCAACACTTACTTCATGATACTCTATCAAATCTAAAATGTTAAACACTGGTGAAATATTCAGCTCACTAGGCAATTCTACCTCATATGCATTTCCTGAATCATGCTTCTTCAGTATCTTACACGGTCCAAACTTCTTCATTTTCAGCTTGTTATATGTACCAACTGGAAACCGCTCCTTCCACAAATGAACCATGACTTCATCTCCAACCTGAAATTCCTTATGCCTCCTTTTCTCATCTGCCTTAGCCTTGTACTACACATTCATCTTGATAATATGCTTCCTCACCTCCTCATGGATGTTCTTCAAATGTTCTGCAAAATCCTCAGCTTCAGCACTACTTATTTCTCCTTTATCTATCTTTCTCAATTTAGATGCATTTTTGGGACTACTTCCATAGACAATCTGGATTGGTGATTTACCAGTGCTCCTATTGACAGAATTATTGTATGCAAATTATGCTTGTGGTAAAATCAAATCCCATCCTGTTGGCTTATCTCCAACCAAACATTTCAGCAAATTTCCCAAACTTCTATTCACCACCTCTGTCTGTCCATCGGTCTATGGATGATGTGATGAACTGAACTTCAAATCTGTCTTCAACTTCTTCCACAATGTCCGCCAAAAATATCCAACAAACTTAGTATCCCGATCTAAAACTATGGTCTTTGGAAAACCATGTAGTCTCACTACTTCTCTGAAAAACAATTCTACTATATGAACAACATCATTAGTCTTCTTGCAGGGAATGAAATGTGCCATCTTCAAAAATCTGTCAACTACTACAAAAATTGAATCATGTCCCCACTGTGTCTTCGGTAAACCAAGAACAAAGTCCATACTGATATCCTCCCAAGGCTTCTCTAGTACAAGTAATGGCTGATACAACCCTATATTCTACTTCACTCCTTTCACCATCTGACATACTCTACAACTCTGTACAAACTTCTTCGCATCTTGCTACAATTGTGGCCAATAATAATTCTCACCAACCAAAGCAAGGGTTTTATCATGACCAAAATGTCCAGCCAATCCTCCACTATGCTTCTCTTTGATGAGATTCTCCCTCATAGAACTTTTTGGAATGCACAACTGACTCCCTCTGAATAGCATATCATCTTGGATGATAAAATCCAGCCATTTCATCTTGTCTAGAGTAACAGGTTCTGTACAAGCTTTCCAAGCTCCACCAAAATTAGGATCCTCTGGATATAAATTCTTGAGTTCCTTGAACCCAACCACTTCAATCTGCATCTTTGTCAACAATAGTTGCCTTCTACTAAGAGCATCTACAACCCTATTAGACTTTCCACTCCTGTGCTTCAAAACAAATGTATAACTCTGCAAAAACTCAACCCATTTCAAATGCCTCTGATTCAACTTTCCTTGACTATTCAAATATTGCAAAGCTTGATGATCAGTATACAAAAAAAACTCCTTAGGAAGCAGATAATGTCTCCACTTCTTTAATGCCTGAACTATAGCATAAAATTCCTAATCATAGATATAATATTTTCTCTTGGCATCATTTAACTTCTCACTGAAATACGCAACAAGTTTACCTTTTTGGCTCATAACAGCTCCTATTGCAGTACCACTAGCATCACAATCTACTTGAAACACCTTATTAAAATTTGGAAGTGCTAAAACAGATTGTTCTATAACTTTTTGTTTCAACAATTGAAAACTCTTTTCTACCCCATTAGTCCACTTAAACTCTTTTCTATCCCCTCTCATTGTCTCAGTCAAGGGTCCACAAATACTGCTAAAATTTCTGATAAACTTTCTGTAGAAACTAGCCAAACCATGAAAAGATCTTACCTCAGTAGCACTCCTTGGAGTAGGCCATTCAAGGATAGCCTGTACCTTCTCTGGGTCCATTTTTAGACCTTCTACTGAAACTAAAAATCCTCCTCTTCCTGAGCCTTGTCCTCTTCCTCTTCCTCTCTGATCTCTATTATTCTGATCTTGGAAATGATTGGAATTGTTTCCTCTCTAATTCTGGCTACTACTGGCCTCATCCTTCTTTTTTAGATCTTCATTTTGGCCACCATATGACCATCCACCAGATCTTCCACCATGACCTCTTCCATTTTGTCTACTCTCAAACTTCTTGTTCAGCTTTTCCTCTACTTTTAGGGCAAACTGGTATGCCTCCTCAATACTGTTCATTCGAACCAGATTCAACTCCTCCTAAATGCTTGGCCTTAACCCATTAAGGTATCAGGAAACTTTCTCCTTATTAGCTTCTGCATGGCCTATTCTGATGAGGAGTTGATAGAACTCCTCTATATACTCCTAAACAGATCTTCCTCCTTACTTCAAACTTTGCATTTTCTTTAGTAGGTCAAGCTCATAATCAATAGGAATAAACTGTCACTTCAATTTATCCACCATCCAATCCCATCTTGTGATTTTATCTTTCCCTCTTCTATTTCACTCCAATTGGATCTCTTGCCACCAAATCTTTGCATGACCTTTCAATCTGGCCTTCACAAATTTGACCCTATCAGGATCCTCAACATCTTCATACTCAAAATATTCCTCACATTCATTGATCCAATCAATCAATTCCTCTAGGTTAAGATTTCCAAAAAATGTAGGAACCTCAATCTTAGGTCTTTTCCCAATCTTGGAAATGGCCCAAAAAAGTCTTTCTTCCTCCTGGTTCACAATTTTAGCTTCTCCTTTTTGATATTCTTCTTCAGCTTCATCCTCGCTTTCATCTCTGACATTAAGATTTATTCCTCTATGAATCTCTTCTTGCAATGCTCACACTTGTCTTTGTAGCTCTCTAACCTCAGGTGTCACAGCACCAGCTCTTCCGCCACATTCTCTTCATGGAGGCATTTTCGTGATGCGCACTGAAACCCTAACCACGGTCATGGTGCAAACTGCCTCACAGTCGATGATCTATTTACACACTCAAGAACTTCTGCTCTGATACCACTTGATGAAGGGTGCTCCCCATAATACCACAAACACATAACAGAAATAGAGAAACAACAACAATAATATGCAAGAATAGAAAATTGGCTTCTTATTATCTCCACAAATGTGGAATTACAAACTTTCAGAATTACAATATGCAAAGCCACATGGGCATTCCCTTACAATATTTTGTAGGATAAAGCCTCGAATCAATACCCAGAACTGCCCTAGACAACACTACGAGCCTTCTTTATATAGGCAATTTCCACCGCCCGAGAAGGTTCCAAAAATTTAGCCCTAAGGGCCGACCCAACTTAGAATTATTTTATTTTTCAATTTATTACATCAAAGTCAGCTCAAAATAACTTTTGAAACCCAAACAAAAATTTTGAAGGAAAATTATTTTCTGCCATTTTAGGTGGCCCGACTTTCAGAGACCATAAGTCATCACCAGTTGACCCGATTGACTATTATAACCCCATTTCAAAAACACCACGAAGCACTCTACAAGTCTGACCAATGCAAAGCGCCCATCCCCCATTTTTTTGACCTCATCTGGGGCCTCTAAAGCCTTCAAAACTAAGTTCAAAGTTTCTATACCCTGTTGGCAATACCGAAAATATTCAATATCTTCAAAACTAGACCTGATCTAGCCATGAAACTTTATTGGCAGGCTGATATGACTGAGATGAACCTCCATATGTAAAAGTAGACATTCCGAGATCGTCAGACCAACTTACTAAAAATAGCAAGTTTCCATAAATAGCAACTCTGCACAAGATAGCCCTTATTGAATAAAAAAAAAGAAATATTTTTGGGTGATGAAAGATTGCCCTTACACCCAGGATGCTCTTGCATCAGTATGAGACAAGTTCATGCTCATGGTAAATTAGATCAATGCATAAGAACAATCTTATCAAGGTCAAGGAGACAAAGAAACATCAAGCCCCAAAGTGACTTAACTCTTAATCAAATCCAAAACCAAGATAAAGGAAGCATTGTGTGTGTGTGTGTGTGTGTGTGTGTGTGTGTGTGTGTGTGTGAGAGAGAGAGAGAGAGAGAGAGAGAGAGAGAGAGAGCCACTAAGGTATTGCCTTACTATGGATCATGCAAAGAGAAAATGCTACAAAATATGGCATTAAAAGTCTAGCAAGCTTGTGTTATGCAATTCAACCCATCAAAGAGGATCAATCCTTAAGGAAAGCATTGTCTCCATTAAGGGATTCAAAAAGGATGATCATGCTTAAGGAAAGCATTGTCTCCATTCTAAATTAAAGAAATGAAGATCATTCCTTAAGGAAAATATTGTCTCTATTAAGGGATCTAGAAAAGGAGGATCAATCCTTAAGGAAAGCATTGTCTTTTTAAAGGGATCCAAAAAAAAGATGAAAAAAAGGAAAGAATTGTCTCCTTATCCATCCACAAGAGAGATTGCATTTAATCACTATGTATGTGTGTGAAAAATTTGAAACAAGGAGTAGAGTGTATTCCCCATGTTAAAGAGATTGCAAATGCCTCAACAAGGAGAAATGGTTTTAACGGAGCATACATGCACCCACAAGAAACATTTCCACTATGAGATACCCCCAAGAAAGGAAAAATCAAGAGAAATAAATAAATGACAAAGGGACACAAAGGGATCTACTATATAAGGCATCCACATGATCACATATATGATTAATTTCATCATCTCCCAGAGATAGTAGAGCTAGAGGAAAAGAATGTAAGAGTTATAAAGAAGGGTCTTTTTGGGCCAGCATCATGGTGACAAAAAATAATAGGTAGCTACTATTGTCACTAGGGATTGCACTCGAGTATGGCTAAGTATGAAACCTAGCAATCCCATGAAACATGGGAATACTCTCAGGATGTGGGACTGCTTCGCTGAGAATAGACCTCTGGATTAAGGGTCAGCTTCCCTGTTGGATCATTGAACTATTCTAAAACTTGAGAGGAAAGGGATAGAAAAAGCTTGGAAAGAAGTAACTACTGCTTGAAATGAAAGGTGATCCACCAAAATTTTAAAAGAAACCACAATTGAGGATAAGTTTACTTTATCAACACCTCAAATTTTGAACCACAACTCAATCCTACTTTCCTAACCCTCAGTGAGATAAGGTACTTAAAATTCAGAAAGGAAGAACAACTTCACAATTCTGATATTTTTGATTGTACAAAAATCACATCACTGAGCTAAGACAATTTCCTGAATGAACACTTGAATTCAAAATGTAGATCAAGGACATAAAAATATCACAATAATCTTAGCATAAGACTTCAACAACAAAACTATAAAATGTAGGAAAATAGAATGATTAATTCTTATTGCTCGAAATAAATTGGTACAATTGTGTCTCTTAGAGCTACAACACTCATATTAGAGAGAAAAAGTGAAGAGCTAACCTCAATCACCAACAGTGAGAGGTATAAAAACAAAGACCTAGAATCTATCATCAAACTCCACTACCTCCTAACAATAGAAAAGTCAAAATAGGACCCTATGAGGTAGCATCATGGTCTGAGAGTCAAACTCCTGAATTCCTAGGGGGCGAGGAAAGTGGGACCTAAAAATAGACAATCAAAGATGACCATCACACCCATTAAGTCATGTTTTTATAACTGATATCTGACAAGGGCTCATAAAAATGCCACTTGTCTGACATCTTACAATGGTAAAACAATGACTTTTACATTAAAAACAATAACTCCCCCCACTATACCAAATATGAGTGGATTCTGAATGTACATTTAAGACACACTCAACTCAAAATGAAGAGAATGTCTAAAAATATATGAATTTTGACCAAATCCACATCATATTTATCATAAAAAATAGGACTATAATAGCCTCAATCGAAATATAAAAAGAAAGGGGAGGAAACAATTAATAGCCTATTTTGAATTAAAAAATAAGCCCCTTCTAAAATAAATAAACCCCTAGAAACCATAGGTCATAGCTCCAATGATATTAGCCACACATTAGCTTTGAAAATAAAACATTAAAATAAAGCTAATGTATGTTCTCAACCCTAAAAAGAAGGGGAGAAAAAGAAAGATGGATTGATAGAATCATTGTTTACAGCTCTTGGCACTGGCAATGTGAAGTTCGATCTTTGATAGATGGCAAGTTTCCATTTCCATCCTCGGCAACTGAATTGAACCTTGAGTTTGAATGAGGAAACAACACACTCACGACTGATAAGAAGATAGAGGTAGGCATTGTGATCGGTTTCATTTTCTTTCTTTGCATCTTCAAAGGCACTGTATAATCATGGCATGATGATTTTTTGTGGCACTGTCACATGTTGAAATTCTATTTATGTATATGCCTCTTGGCTCTGAATATTGTGAATTTGCATCTTGACACTGTTATATTGAATTTTTGTTCATGAATTGCACATAGCCCAAAAACTAGGGCATCCACTATTGTTGCTATTTGATTTTGCTGGTTAGGGCATCATGATTTATCGAGCTTCAATATCTTCATTGTATTTGCAGTATATGTATGGTCTCTATTTTTTCAAATTTGAATAAGTGATGTATCTTGTAATACGACCTGAGAGCTAGGGCATTGGCTTAATGCCCATGAAAACATGCTAAAGTATCATTGTATATGTTCATTGTTTTTATCTTCACTTCAACTTGCAATTTTAATATTGGCATGCCTCCTCGTGAATGCATACTTGAACAAATGAGTATGGAATTCATGACATTTAGTACAAATAGGGGCATCACATAATATTGTATTGCATGCCGAGGGCACGTCCCTTTATTTCATTTTTCCTTCACTGTTTAAGAATAATGGCAATATCTTCATGAATGCATATTCAAGAAATGAATATGCATTCACAGCACTTGCTAGCCATATAGCCCGAAAGCTATAAGGCTAGGGCACTGTGAAGATGCATCATTGTATTATTTTCTTTGATCTTTGAAACTCGGGGGATTGGTCATGGTACCACTGTGCCCATGTTTGCATCCATATTTCCATGGCATAGTATCGGCACTGAATCTTATGCATGAGCCACACTCACTGCTACAGGCACAGTGGTACCATGCCCGAGCATCTATGTGTTACTGCTGTATCAATTGCATCATTCAAGAACCCAAGGCATCGAGCATGAGATGGCTCAAGATGCACTTGAGCTCAGGTTGCCATGCTCTGTTCTATTATTGTATGTTGAATCCGAGAGTACATACCGTGCCCTATTCTTCTTATTTAGATGGGAAAACTATTATATTATTGATGTCTCTGTTTCTTATTGTGATCTGCATTAGATGATATGTATCTTACCATTATTGAGGCTCGGCTATGCCTGAGCCACATTCATTGCCACCATGTTATGTACTTGCTATTACTCGAGCATGAAAATTAGAGCTCAAGAACCACATTTTGCATTGGTTTCATTACTATTTTCTCACATCTCGGTGTTTGGAATTTTTAGTGTTTCAAAACACTATGGCTTAATGTTGTTCCTCCATATGTATTGAATGCTCAAAGACTCGAGCCTACCATGTATTGATATTGCATCTTTCCATGCCATATACTGTGATTGCTTTCATTTACTGTACATATCTCCGTGCCATTGTTATATTGTCAGTGCCATAACATATGTTATCTTGTATTTCACATTCTAAATTGATGCTCCTCTGTACTTTATTGTATATCAATGTTGAGATGCCACATGCCTGGTGTTCATACAAATGCCACTGTCCAATGCTACTCCATGATATCATGCTATCATAAAAAGAACCATCCCTGACTTATAAATGAAACCCATGTATTTGTTTCATAATGTAGATTCAACATAATCATGCCACAATATATGCATAGAATGCAGATTTGAAATACATTATACTGCAAAAATTGATGCATTGGGCTTAACTTTGAAACACCTTTATGTTGTACTTTCTGAACCTATGGAATTTGTGTGCCCTCAACATGTCGATGATTAATGCCATGTGAACATCTATGCAACAGAGTGCCCTATCTTCCTCATAGATCTATGTACTTTGTCATTAGCTCTATTCAACATGATGCCATGTAGCCTCTGATATTCTTTTATCTGATGTTGGATCATCTAAATGTTCCCCATTTGTACTCACTGTGTGTGTTCTTGGCCCTTGAAGGGGTAACAGATAGAGTACCATAAGGTCCTCCATCATTATCCACATCAAGGGCCCAGATCATTCATGGAAACATTAAGAGATCATCTCCCCTGTATCTGCACATGAAACAAACATGTTAGTGAAAACCATGGTGCCTTGATGATTTTGAGCCTGATGCAGAGCTTTGGGCATAGTCTTTGTTAGAGGTGCATGTCTGAGTGTATGTATGCATTTATTATATTGTGATATCAGCCATTGCTTAGATCCATCGGATCTAACCCAAAAATCCCCTCTTCTCTTCTTGCAGGTTCTGGATCTCAAGAGCTTCTGGATAGGACCGGGCTTCAGACTTCAATACTAGGAAATGTCTTGTACCCCAATATCAACATTTCTTTATGTCTATTTGCACTCATCCATTCAATTCTGGTAAAGGCTATGCTCACGACCTATGTGAGCCTAGATAGATGCTCTTCTTTTCAGTTTCTTGCTTCTTTGAACAGTACAAATGCTACAGATAGATGTATGTGTAGATGTAGATGTAATTCATTTCATTTCCCTTTTCATGTATTTTTCAATGAAATGAATGCAAATATAAACAAGACCACTAATAACACAAACTTGGGTACAGTAGCTCATCTAGTAATTAGGCCTCCAAAAATGTGCAAAAAATATGACAACAACTACCATTTTGCATCATCCCCAATTAGACAACAAAAAGGCAAATTTATGAATAGTGACACATGTACGACATAACATGTAACAACATATATAAGAAATGAGATACAAATAGAGGAAATTCATGATAAATCAATTCCTTTATCACCTTGTGTGAATAGGGAAACAAGGGTCATATAAATAAATCTAAACAAAATATACAACAAGAAATAAATCATGGGGGAAGCACATTACAAAAGGAAAATACAAAGAAATCCACCACACAAGAGGATCTATTCAAGCATATCGCCTACCCCCCAATCTCAGTCTATAGTATTTAGGGAAGGTGAGAAACAAGCAAGAGGAGAGACATTGAGCATGGTAGATGGAACAATAGCCAATTCCAAATAAGGGCCATGCAATAAAGATGGGTCACTTTGTTTATCACTAGGACTAAGAGATAATTGTTGTGAAAATATAGTTGGTAAATCATGATTAATATTAATAAGTTCATATATCATTATAATCACTAGGATAAATATCATCATTAGTTGTATTATCAAAAGATCCATCATTATGAGTATCTTCTTCATTGAAATTAATTGTATTATAATCCAAGATATGAATAGAATCATCATGTTTTATCAATTTCATCTTTTTTAAAATTAACTTCCTCCTTTGGGTCAAGCACATGCTGGTTGAAAGGAATCAAAGAATCAGTATATTTTTTGAGAGAAGAAAGATTTTGGGAAGCATGTTCACGAGCTCTAGCATGACATTTATAGTGACGATCATGAGCACAAAGGTTGCACTTGGTTTTACTATAGATTTAGTTTGGTTCATGATCAATCAACATCGGGCCCCTTTCATCTATAGGGAGAAGGATGGAAGGAACCTCACTAGGTTGAGAGATACTATCAAAAAAGTGTTTATAAGATATAGAATGAAAAATGGAAGCATATATAGTATGTGTAGGTGGTGTAGGGATAAGTCTAGGTCTAGGACAAGGAGATGGAACATCCTTAGGATTTCTAATCTGCCAAATCTTTTGAATTTTTTATTTCTATTATGATCAAAAGAGATTGTCTTTGTAGACCTATGAGTTGGTTGAGGCATAGAATGCCAAAATAAATTAAGGTCAATAGACTCTTTAGGTACTAAAGGCTAATAGAGACTATGATTAAAAATTTTCATTTCTCCTTTGTGGGGAAATTTCAAACACTTATGGATAGGAGAGGTTATAAATTTCATGAAAGTAAGCCATGAAACACCAAGTTTGACTTGAAATTGATCAAAAGTTGGGATGGAAATAGAGGTGACATATAAATCTTTACCACCAACTTCTATAGGAAATAAAATAGAAACATTGGTAGGATAAGTGAAACCATTGCAAGTCTAGATCATAACATCATATTTCTCATAGAAATCACATTGTGATTGTCTACTATAAATATGTTCTTTAGTTATCACATTCACCATGCAAGTAGATTCAGTAAGCACACCATGAGAATAGAGATCATTAACCTTTACAACAATTTAAAGAGGACCATTAGGTTCTTTAATAACCTTCATATCATCCTTGAAAGACTTTGGCTCTATAAAATGAGACTGAATCCAATTAAGTGCATCTTTGGTGTAGATGGTGACAAACTTTTGGGATTTATTATCTCTCAGCATGGAATTAAGGTTGATAGGAATATGATTGATGCAATCATTAACATGTCTCCACCTAATAACATCTTACAACTTTGTAGTTTGCAAGGGAAGATTCAAAATGTATGTAGATTTATATCTTTATTGAGTGATTACACCCTTACATTCATGTGTTTGTTGAAGAAAGATGTGTGTTTAAAATGGGATAATGAATGTAAATAGGATTTTAATCCTACTCAAATATATGTAGCTAATCCTCCTATTTTTATGTCATCTATGCAAGATAGACACTTATTACTTTATGTCAAGTAGTTTCATCCAATGCTTTAGCAACCATATGAGCTCAATATATTGATGATGGTAAGGAGTAAGTAGTCTACTATATTAGCTAGATTTTAGCAGATTATGAAACTTTATAGTCTAAAATGGAAGAGTAGGGTCTCTCTCTCTTGTCTTTTCAATGTAGAAACTAAGGAATTATCTCCTTCATGCAAAGACCCTTGTCACTACTAAACATAATCTCTATAAACATCTCTTCTCTAGGACTAACCTTTCTAGAAAATTAGTGACATGGATAATGTTTCTTTATGAGTTTGATCTTAAGTTTATGACTCAAATAAATCAAGGGTCAAGATATTGTTTATTAGTTAGTGAAGCTCCCTCACCTAAATTATTTTCCAATATATTTTTTTTTCTTGGATGAGAGTTTGTTTACAATCAATCATGAATATGTACAAGAAATCTATTTAGATAAATTGGAGTTTCAAACTAGATATAGAGGTGGTTTAGTCTTGATCTCACCTATATGTAAGGGGTGAACCCACAATAGTGGGTTACACTTTTTTGCCTGAATGGACACTGAAGTCTAGATTTTGAAAAAAAACTTTTAGATTCGGATGCATATTATTGTTAAACCATTTCAAATCAGAAGATGAAGTAAATTAGAGTCTTTTAGGATTTTCTATCTAGATTCTAAATAATTTATTTATTTTTATTTTTGAATTTATTTGAAGGTTTTTTCTTTCTCCCGCGAAAATTGGTATGTTGCTAAAAACGTCATTTTCAAAGAGTTACATTATTTTCATAGAGCATAACTTTTTTTCTAAAATAGATATGAATGTGCTTCTTTTGAATCTAGTTTTGTAACATCCATATAGAGGGCATGCAATTTTTTTGATGACTTTATCACAATTATTTCATATTTTATTAAAGTTTGAAGTTGACTAAATTGTAATTTTCGCATATCTCAACTACATAGCTTATAACTTGTGTATTTCTCCAATTTCATTTTTATTTTTTTTGATAGAAAGAGAACTTCAAATCTGAGGGCATGGATATTTTTTAGAATTTTTTTTCTCTTATTTACTATTTTCCCATAAGTGTCAAACATATACGTAGACATACGGTGAAATATCTATGTTTAGTAAAACTAAAAACAAAAAGTCATAATAAACTTAATATCTATTAACATTATAATCATTGGAAAGATTTTTCTCAGTAGTACCTTACTACATAGGTAGGTTTGTCGAATGGATTCATCTTATCTACCAAAAGATAAAGTCAAAGTGATTTTTTGTCAGCATTTTAATAGGTGCGGAGGAGACTCCATTGTAGGTATGAATGGTGAGTATAGATGTTATATCAATGTTTTTTTTTTATCTAAGAGGCTTTGAGCTAACCATTTTTAATTAATTCCTTCAAATGGAACCTCTCAAAGGCTTAAATCATCATATTTTATTAAAAAGTGTTATTTTAGCAGAAATCAACATGTCTAAAAAAGTGTAACCTGTTAGAAATAGGAAATACTAAGAGGGGTGAATCAGTATTTCACAAACTTTTACTTTTGCCCAATTATGGATATAAGAAATTAACTTGAAGCTTGCATAAGAAACTAAACTAATTAAACCAAATAATAAGCACAACAATAAAAAAATGAATGCATAACACCGTGATTGTTCTCGAGGAAACCCTAGCCAAGGGAAAACCCTGGTGGGGATGATACCCACAACTGATCCATTAATCAAAAGTATTTGGTTAAGGATGTTGACCTTGTTAGGAGTTTGTTACATACATATAGTGTCTCTGTCCTAGTTAAAGGACTCTAGGCCTTGTTAGAAGCCTCAACCCTATTAGGAGTTGCTATTACAAAACAAAATGTTTGAAAGATGAGCTCATTGCCCAAACATGCAATTTACAATAATAGCTTCAGATACAAAGGTAAGATACAAAAACCTTTTAGTTTACTATTGTCGAATAGCTTTCCTATCCTAATCTAGCTTTGTAGGCTCTTTGCTTTCATATACAATACTTACTTCCTTTCTTTTTACAATATACATCTTTGCATCATATATCAACTTATTACAATTTCTATATGTAACTTGTACATTTCACATTACATAATACTTATATATATACAAGTTATTACAAAAAATAACTTCAATTCAACTTACAATACTTATACTCTTCTCAAAATATAAAATCAATTCATGCTTCCTTAGGGTAAACATCTAGGATGTCATCCCTAACTAGTCAAGTCATTATTTTGATAAACAAAATAATCCCTTAACTCAATGTAATCATATTCTATCTTTTTCTATGTTTGGGTCGGCTCAACATTGCCTTTGTAAATCTTTAATATCTTCTTCCGTACATGTTGTATAGACTTGTGCTCTCATATGTGGCTTTGATATACATAGAATGATCCATGTTTAAGTGTGCATGCACTGAACCTTCTTTTGTGAACATCGCTAATCAAAATTGAACCTTCTTCTGTGAACTTCACAATTTCAAACTCATGTTCAGTCATACTTATATCCTTCAATATTTTCTTGATTGTTCTATCAACTCTCTTCTTTCCATTTTATGCACCTATGATGTTTGTGTTGAATTGAAGTTCTCTTCATGTTTCCCAAATCTAGGACTCTTTGCATCCAAATTACTCTTAAGTAACCTACTCACATAACCTTCAATTTCTACTTCTGAAACCTCATACTCAAGGGGATCTATAAATTCTACTCTTGGCTCAACTGCTTCAATGCAGGTAAAGAGTGTTTGAATTAGCTCATGTGGAGTATTGTAGGTCAAGCTATATGAAGTTGAGGATTTATTCTATATTGTGTCCTAAGATTGTGGTCTAGAGAGCATACAGAAATTTAATTATTCATGACAGTTATGTGTAATTTAGTGGAAGCAGTATTCAGATAGTGTTCTTGAGAAGCGGCTTGTGATGACTGGATTATATCTCCTAATCAGGATAGAATTTGGGCATGTTGATGAAGACATTTTGGCGGTGACATGGATGAGACAACAAAATCAAAGGTTGCACATTTGAAGACAAAAACTTATGTGCCATAACCAATTGTCACCAATATTAGTAATCAAACATGTCATCTCAGCAGGATTCAACTGAAATGCATTACCTTTGGTTCTTGATCGAGTTCCAATCAAATTACCATCCTTATCCTTGATCACACAAGTTTTCTCAGTAAACCAAACTTGATATCCCTTATCAACTAACTGTCCAACACTCAAAAGATTATGTTTCAATCGATCCAAAAAATAAACATCATCAGTATTAGTCTTTCCATCAAGAGTAATGGATCATATTCCTTTTATCAAACAAGGTGCATTATTGCAACTCTAACAATTGGTATTAGAACATAGTTACTCAGAACAAAGTTATTTGGAGAAATCCTAACATCTTGAGTAAGATCTCTATGGATATGGATCAGTTGCAAAAGAATCTTGATGAAGCTCTTGAACAAATTGATATTCTTATTGAAGAAAGAGATACTTTGAAGGAGAAATATGATGATGTGAAAAACTACATTGAGAAACTAAAAGAAAATTTATAAGATTTGAAATCAAAGAAAGAACCTACAATTCAAGTCAAGGACTATGATGAAGTTTAAAAATTGAAGAAAGAAAATGAGATTCTTAAACATGAACTAAAGATTGTAGATCTGAAGTTAATCTTGAAAGATGACAATAGCAAAGATGAATCAAATCTAAAATATGAGAATGCAGATCTGAGATCTAAACTTACCAAAGTGACATCTGAACTTGAGAAAACAAATTTACAATATGTTGAACTTGAGAAGTACAATACAATTGTGAAAAGAGAATTAACTCAGTCTAAACAACATCTTGAGAAATTGTATTCCAGTAGTGAAAAGATTGATGAACAAATTTCGTATCAGAAACCATCTTATGATAAAACTGGTCTTGGATATCTTGAAGATATGTTCCCAAAAAAGATTGAGGAGTGCAAGGAACCAGACTAAAACACTATGAGAATAAAGATGAAAAGAAGAATGATGAATCTAACAAATATAAAGATATACCTAATCCACCTAAGTAAGAAGAACCGCCAAAAGAAATGCGAAGAGAATTCAAAAGTAGATTTTTTTCATGCAATTATTTTGGACATATGAAAAGAGATTGTACATGTAAGGAATTCAAACCTATCTCTAGTTATTGTTATAATTGTCATGGTTTTGGACATAGAGCTATTGATTGTAAGAACCTAGATCTAATGATAATAATAATAGTAGAATATTTAGAGATATTAACCCTATAGATAAGAGAGCTATTAGAGACATGAACAAAAGGAATGGAGTTGTATGTTAAATAGATGCAACAAGATTGGACATATTTTCAAAAATTGCAGATCAAAAATCAGTCAGTCATGACTAAGATATGGAAACAATGGAGTAGTTTGTTAGATATGCAACAATTTTGGTCACACTGCATGATTTTGCAAAATGAACAACATGAGAAACCCTAATCCTAGAAACTACACAAGGATAAATGTGAGTACCAACAATAGTCAGAAAGAATGTGGGAGTAACTTGGATGAAGTTGATTTTTTTAAATCCATATATCAAGCGAGTACACTCAGTATA
This sequence comes from Chamaecyparis obtusa, assembly GCA_027943335.1. NCBI lineage: Eukaryota > Viridiplantae > Streptophyta > Pinopsida > Cupressales > Cupressaceae > Chamaecyparis > Chamaecyparis obtusa. The sequence goes on along the minus strand of BSBK01002059.1, from coordinate 493,032 downwards.
CTAGGAAATCAGATAGGTTAAGTACCTGAGAGTAAGTGTGAGTCATTTCCTAATTCATCTCAAATCACTTAAGCATTTATTTCATGAACTATGTATTAGAATAAGGCATCATAATAGTGTAGAAGTTAGAATAGATTGAATTAAGTCTTGTGAAGTTAATATGAGCTAGTATATGATATAATGAAGCTATGGTTAAGAGCACATGAATTTATAAATATGTATGTGAGTACATGAAAAGAATGAAGTTGTACAGGTAACCAGGAACAACTTTTTGGCATGAAACGATTAAGAAATTTAATGTGATGTCAGTATCTTGAAAGATTTTAAGGATAAAAGAAAATGATTGATATCAGTTGATCATTAAAGTGTTTACAAGAGATATAGAGAGCTAGCTAGTGGAGATTGAGAATAGTTTGCAGGATTTGGAGACAAATTTCTTGCCAGATCTACACAAAGCCCTAAATCATGATTCTAAGATATTTTACTAAGTATTCACTATCAAAGCAGTCATATTTTATAGAATCATGGATGCATCACTAGTTCACAACATCAAAGATTTAGCTAGACCTAAGATGAAGAAGGAACCTATAGAACCCTTAGAGGAAGACCCTAGTTTGGCATTATCAACCATTCCAAATGGAGTTTTGCATTTAGAAGATGTGAAAGGATATCTGAAATGTAAGTTTGAGACTATAGGAGATGGTAGCCTAATCATGGAGTATAATAAGATTTACAAACAAGACATGTCCTACAAAGAAGGGTTTGAGAATTTGAGTCAAATAGATATTATCAAGTATACACTTCACTATGAGTTTCAGAATGATGAATGGACCAAGATAATATTGAGCAAAATCCACAATGAAAGTTTTGGTTAGATGATAGAGTCATAGACATCACCACAGACCTTAATCATGAGGTAACAAGATTATCTAAGTTAGGAGTAATTCCTTTGAATGAAAAGAATGCTAAGAAAATAGTGTTAGACAACACCAAGTCTTCATATAATGGAAGAGGAATTGTTATAAGTAAGATTGAACAAGATAATGTAAGATATATATGCAAAATATTGACTTCAAAATTTTGTGCGAGCTCAAGGGAAGATGACATGGCGGCTAGCATGGTACATGCAACTTATCTTATGTGTGTAGAGAAAGTGGAAGTAGATATGTGTGAGATTTTGAGAATACAGTTGACTGAAAATCTTGAGAAGTTTTGAAAGACTAAGAATTCATAGTTTAGTTTCTTATGCAAGCTTCAAGTTAATTTCTTATATCCATAATTGGGCAAAACTAAAAGTTTGTGAAATACTGATTCACCCCCCCCCCCCCCCTCTCAGCATTTTCTATTTCTAACATAACCCACTATTGTGGGGTCACCCTAAGTCAATTCCTCTTTCCTTCTATCTTGAATTTAATTGCATGAATAACATTACTAACTACAAACTACTTATTGCTAGCTTATGTGTTGTGAAAATCTTTGAGATTACACATATCTATATTCATTGTGAATCAGAGCTGATTATATATCAAATAATTGGAAAATATCATGCCAAGAAGTCCAAGATATATCAAGATTAGGATTTAGCATTGACTCTTCTTAAATGATTTTCTCTCTACACCATTGATAACATTTCCTAGAGAGAGAATCATCATGCAGATCCAATGGAAAGTGAAAATTCCCTTGTACACTCTTATTATAGTACAAATGAATATCACTTCATGGTTCAAGTCATCATTTTTCCCTCTATATCGAATAAGCTTGAATAGTCTTGTGTTTGCACATATAGACTCTAGGGAATGGTTTTCTAATAGCTACAACTACTTGAAATCTGGGAGTTTTCCTAGTGAGGCTAGCAAGAATAATCATGTTCAATTAAAAAAATCATCTTTTTACATAATTCTATCTAAAGTTCTTTATTGTAGATCCTAAAATGGCCTTTGCAGTGTCATAAGTTGCATCCCTATGTAATTTCAAGCTCACTTAGGCATCATTTTAGCATCCAGGCCTCATATGCTCTAATAATGTTTGATTCTTCTTGTATCAATCTTAAGTCTACAACCTCATCTACCTGGATAATTGGTCCTTGACCTAACCCTAATTGAATAGTTAATGGCACTTTTGGGTTCCATTGATCTACCAAAAGGGCCATGTTTTGGACCCTTCAATCATCGTAATGTGTTGGCCGAAAATCCTCCCTAATCTTAGCCTATTTTAAAAATTTGAATACATTTCATAAGGAAAGATATAAAGGCAAATCTTACCCCCTCTTTTGAGACACCAACATGCACAAGATTATGATCAAGGAAATCAATCACCCATCAAGTCCTTAATTCAATTCAACTGAGAAACCAATCAAGGATTGTCAAGGCATTGAAGGAGAAGTAAAGTTTAGATCTGAACAAGTCAAGATGGTATCCATGATCAACCTATTATGAAGTAAAATCTACATGTCAACATCAACCTCTTCATGAAGACTTCAACATGGGTATGTGTAGAATCTTGGTATACCAAGCTATGGCCTTAAGTGGTAATGAAAAATTAGAAAATTAGGGTTAGTCAACTTGATGTCAAAAGTTGAACATCTTATCAACCTTATGTCAAAAAGTTGTAACAATAGAATTTGTAGGAAATTGAATGTAGTTTCTAAACTACTAGCCCTTTTCTGAAAAAAAGTTAATCTAATTGTTGAAAATTTTAGATTTCAATGCAGTAGTATGAAAATTTTAGGAAAAAGATAAAAAATATGTGTATGTACAACCACCTTAATCAAAATCAAATGATGATATTTTTTCACAAGATTCTAGATATAAGTAGTAGACTCATGCCCAGATGTGACCCATATTTTTGTGTAATTTTTTTCCAACTAAATAATTAACTATGAATTTTATGCTACAAATTTTTCATAATAAAAAACTCCCATGCCTGACCACCTTACCTAATTCTAAACTTCACACTATTGAAAAAAAAAATTTCTTATAGTAGGCCAAGCATAAAATGTGAAACATGTTTCAAATTTCAAAAAGGTTAAACCGTTGGAAAGTTATAGTAGAATTTCAATTAGTCTGTCAATCAAAACTTTAGAGGTAACTCGATTAGAAAATGAGTAATAATTACTTATTAAACTAAAAATTTGACAGCAATTATATTGATGGAAAGTGATAATATCTTTAAGAAACCCTTTTCATTTCATTAAATTTGGGTGAAGAAAAGGTCATCAACTACAGGTCAAAGTTTAGAGATCGGAGGAAATATCTTAAACACATTTTTTGGGTTGACCATCCACGTTTGGCATTCCAGAGCCAAAACCCGATGTAAATCGTGAGCCTAATTGGGTATCCGAAATATAATCAGATACCCAATTTGGATAGGTTTGAATTCAAATCTCACTTTTCCTAGCAATGCCATTTGGGTTATTTTTTTATTTGAATTTTTCATTAGTTGATATAGGGATTGAATTTATGATTTTTTTAATTTATATTTGTTCACTAGTGTATTTTAATTTATTTATATTTTATTTTATATTTTCTTTATAATATTTTTTAATTAAAATATTATCTTTATAAAATTAGTTAAATAATGTACAAAATAAAAAAATATATGTTTTTTATTAGGGTAACAATAGGTTTTGATGGGCCCCAAAACCCTTTACTAGTAGATTTTGGCAGGAATCTGAAACCCAACTACGATGAAACTTCTGCTAAAGAATGAACATTTTAAACCAACAAACCTAAGACAGAAAACAACTAGCAGCTGACCAAGAATAAACCATAAAACCCCAACTACCCAAAGAGTAGGAAAAAACCTCACTTCATTACATTTACTGGAGTGTTAAAACTCCCCAAATAGAGTTCCTAGGTTTTGACATGGATTCTAGAACCAACAATACCTACATCAAAAAGTGACAAAGCCCTAACCCTAGCTATTAACCCTAAGAAAAAATAATCAGCCTTTAGAATGGGCCCTTGAAAACTATCAGCATCCACTTGTAGGCACCAGCTATCCACACACAAAAAAAAACACCAAGAAAAGGGAAAACCACATATTCCCTCTTCCTCATCAGAAGAAATAGGTCTTATTCCTTCCAGCACTAGAGGAATACTACCAACATTGTTATGGCATCTCTGCACAGCCTAATCATTCTACAAAAAACTAACCCCTATCCAATTTCAACGAGCCCACTTATGGTTATAAGAAGGAAGATACCACACTCCACTACCAGCTAACTCCTCCCAACAACCTCTGACCACCTCAATAGGTAGAACCCTCACCTCGATAGAGTTATCCAACTTAATAGAACGTGAAGGAGAAGAGAACTAAAGAACAGGGATGATCCACCACCAAATAGCCACACAAAAAGTTCCCACCTTAATAGGGGTATACTCCACCTCAATAGGAGTAAAGAAAAGAGGAGAAAAGCCTAAACGAGGTTCATCCTTGCAATAAAAAACTTCCAAGAATAGGGGGCAAACAAAAATAATAGGCCTCAACTCAGTGAAATAGGGAGAGAAGAAAACAGCCCAAAAAATGACCAGCCAATCAGTCATCACGAAAAGAGTGAATCCCCCTCCCAAGCCATTCCAAACCAAGGTCCTCCTGGTAGCATCAAACTCCAAGGACAAATCGTTATAGTCTCCAGAAATGTTAGCCGACCAGTTGAGCATAATAGGGTTTCTAAAAATAAGAAACCCTGCATCATAAGATCTGCACTCAACACAAAGAGGCAAGTTGCTCCAAGGTCACAAACTAGAGAAGCAAAAAACAAACAAGCTTGAGCTCCCCCCTTCCTTAGTCGACTGACAAGATCTGTCCAAGGCATTGAATCCATGATTCACTACCCTAAAAAGAAGCGTATGGGAAAATAGGCTTCCCTCAAAAACCCACCCCCCAGCAGACTTGGTGCAGACAACACCCACCATATGAATAGACCTACAATGGTCTCTACCACCATCATTTCCTCCATGAAAGAGTAGGACCCATCGATGCCCCCAGCCACCAGCTGCAACAAAATGTCTAGTATTCTCCACCCCATCTCCTTTATCACTATCTTCCCCCCCTTCCTCTTTGCTCTCTGTCCCTCCTGCACCTGTAGATGCCCAAGCACAACAATGACAACTCGTCCCTCCACTACTCGCTTTGATTTTAATTTTTTTTTTGCTTTTCGATATATGTTATAAGATATTCCCTTTTAGATTATGTGATATATTATATAATATAATATATTTAATGATATATATATATATATATAATATTATATTTAATGATATATATTTCTAGATATATATATGTTATTAGATATTCCCTTTTAGATTATGTGATATATTATATAACATACTATATTTAATGATATATATATATATATATATATATATATATATATATATATATATATATATATATATATATATATATATATATATATATATATATATATATATATATATGTGTGTGTGTGTATATGTATATATATATATATATATATATATATATATATATATATATATATATATATATATATATATATATATATATATATATATATATATATATATACATATACACACACACACACACACACATATATATATATATATATATATATATATATATATATATATATATATATATATATATATATATATATATATATATATATATATATATATATATATATATATATATATATATATATATATGTATGTATGTATTATATTTAATGATACTCCATGGGTCTTAAAGGGTCTTAAGGGGTCCTAGGCCACATTAATGTGGCATAAGATGCCTTATTACCCCTTATGATCCCTTACCATACATTAGTGTATGGTAATGGGTCCTATGACACATTAATATGTCCTAAGACCCCTTATGACCATTTATGAAACCTTACCATACATCTTAGGGGTCGTGTATGGTCCTAGGACCCCTTAAGAACCCTTACAACCCCTAATATGTATGGTAATGGGTCCTAAGAGGTCATAAGGTGTCTTAGGACATATTAATATGTCCTAGGACCCCTTATGACCCCTTAAGACCCTTTACAACCCCTTTATGACCCCCTATGACCCCTTATAACTCTCTCTCTCTCTCTCTCTCTCTCTCTCTCTCTCCCTAGGGGTCTTAAGGGGTCCTCAAGGGTCTTATAGGGTCTTAAAGGGTCCTAAGGGGTCTTCAAGGGTCTTAAGGGGTCCTAGGCCACATTAATGTGTCATAGAGAGAAGCTGAAGACATGTTGATAGTGACGTGGTTGACAATGCAAACTTCAAGGTCACACGAGTGAAGAATTAGTCTAATTGGAAGCCAACAATTTTGTGTAATTTTGATGTAACATGTGGAAACTTTTATTTTGTAATTTGGATGCCGACTCATTTGTAATTATTTGAGTGTGGTATAAAGGAAGGAATGTTTTCCCTTATTTTTATATAGACATGGAATGAATGTAATGAAGTGAATGAAGTTGTGAAAGTGAATTTGTGAAAGAGGATATGCAAGGTACAGAGATATGGAATTGAGATATGGTGTAGAAGTGAGTGCGGTTTGGCACAGTTAGAGAAGAGGTAACATATTGTTGAGATCAGTAATGATTTGATATTATTCTATTGAATAATCTAGAGATCAGTTGGACAGTGTGTTCAATGATCTTGCCATTGAACTTGTTTGGGCAGTGGGTCCTTCTGTCTTCCATAATTCCTAATGGAGTTAGAATATTTTAGCAGGGATTCAAAATATCCTAACAAGGATTCATATGTATTGAATGTATTTCATAAGACTCCTAACAAAGTCCATCCTATCACAAGGAATATTTATATTAGTGCATCTTTTGTGGGCATCATTCCCACCAGGGTTTACTCTTTGATCAAGAGGTTCCCTAGTCAACATATCTTGTGTCATTGTGTTATTGTGTATGAATATCTTTCTATGGTTGTTGATTATATTGCTTACATGGTTAAAATCTATTGAAGTTGATAAAAGTTATAATTATTTGATAACTAATTCCCCCCCCCCCCCCCCCCCCTCTTAGTTATCTTGGTGGACTTTACTTTCTAACAATTGGTATTAGAGCAGCAGGTCCTTGAAAGAAAATTTTAACATCTTAAGGAGATCCATGGAAAATTTCAGGAAAGAAAGCCCTAAGTTTGATGGAGTGAATTTTGACAACTAGAAATAAAAGATGAAGACACATCTACTATGTTTAGGACTAGGTTATTGGTTAATAACAAAGAATGAGAAGACTATCATTGAAGAAGACAATATTGAAACATGTAGCAATGATGAGAGAGATCTATTCATGTGTAACATACTTGCCAGGGAAGCACTTTGGTCAGCCCTTCCAGAGAATGAGCATAGTCAGGTAAAATCTTTAAAAACATCTCATGAAATTTGGAAAGCTTTGCACTTCACTTTTGAAGGTGATGAACATGAAAATAAGGTCAGATTACATAATTGGATATGTGCATTTGAAGATATAAGAATGATGGAAGATGAATCTGTTAGAAGCTATATTGATAGAATGTCAGAAATTATTGCAGGTATAAAAGCTTGTGGAGGAAAAAAGACAAAGAATGAAGTGATATGGAAAATTCTGAGGACATTGACTCCTATATTTAAGTAGACAACATAGATGATTGAACAAGTTATACCTTTTACTTCAAACTTTACAAGAGAGACTCTTCTTAGAAGATTGGAAGCAGCAAAGATGAACCTAAGGTTATCAGGAGACTTGCCTAGAATGGAGATAACATTTAGTGCTCTTAGTATTCGCCCTACTTTGTCAAGAAGCATCAGTGTGAGTGGAGATTATGCTGGCAGCAGCAGATCTAGAAATGAAGAAGATAGGAAGATTAAAGAAGGTATTGCCTTGCTTGTGAAGAGAGAACCAGATGGTAAGAAAATTTTTAAATGTTGGACTTGTCAAGAATTTGGTCATTTTGCATCTAAGTGTCCTAAGACAGTTAAGAAGTATAGAAAGAATTTCAATCCTAGAAGATCTAAAGAATGTTACTATGCAAATGATGAAGAACTTGAAGCTAGTTTTGAAAAACCTTTGAGTGAAAGTGATACAGAGAACAATTATGATATAGGATTTGTGGCAATTAAGGAAGAAAAACCTGAAACTAAAGTTAAGGAAGAAAAGACTTTAGTTTCTCAAGTAGAAAAGAAAGCTGATTGGATTATAGATAGTGGTTTTTCACATCATATGATTGGAGACATGAGAAAGTTCATAAAGTTTAACAATTATGATGGAGGAGTTGTTAGAATCAGAAACAATGCACCTTGTTTGATTAAAGGTATAGGATTCATTACTCTTGATGGAAAGACTAATACTAATGATGTTTACTTTGTAGATGGTTTGAAACATAATATTTTGAGTGTTGGACAGTTAGTTGGTAAGGGATATCAAGTTTGGTTTATTGAGAAAACTTGTATGATAAAAGATAAAGATGGAAATTTGATTGGCACTGGACCTAGAACAAGAGGTAATGTATTTCAGTTGAATCCTACTGAGATGACATGTTTGATTACTAAGATTGATGACAATTGGTTATGGCATAGAAGATTTTGTCATATAAATTTTGATAACATTGTGAAAGTGAGTACTACATTTGCAGTAAGAGATTTGCCTAGAATAATGAAGCCTACTAACATGATTTGCAAGGAATGTGTGATGGATAAACAAAAGAGAAGTTCATTTCCCAGTAAGAAGTTTACATCTGCAGAGAAGTTGGAGATTGTTCATACAGACTTGAGCGGTTCTACAAGGACTAGAGGATTCTAAGGAGAAAGGTATTTTATGATTCTTGTTGATGATTTTACAAGAATGATGTGGATTGCAGTTCTTAAAGAAAAGTCAGAAGCATTTGATAAGTTTAAGATCATAAAGAATAAAGTTGAGAATGAATCTGGAATGAAAATTAAATGTTTGAGATCAGATAGAGGTGGAGAATTTACTTCTAGAGAGTTTAACACTTTTGTGAAGTGAATGGTATTAAGAGACAGTTTTTAGCCCCTAGAACACCTAAGAAAAATGGTATTGCAAAAAGGAGGAACAGATCAATAACTGAACCAGGAAGAGCTATGTTATTTGAGAATGACTTGGTGAAGATATTCTGGAGGAAAGTAGTGAACACAATAGTGTATATGATGAACAGCGTACAAATCAGACCAGACACAAACAAGACACCCTATGAATTATGGTTTGCACATGCACCCTTAGTTAAGTATTTTAGAATTTTTGAAAGCAAATGTTATATAAAAAGAGATGATGATATTGGAAAGTTTGATCCTAAAAGTGATGAAGGTATATTTCTTGGATATTCTTTGAAAAGTAAAGCTTATAGATGTTATAATAAGAGAACTAAGACTATTGCTGAGAGTGCAAATGTTAAAGTTGATGAGAAGTTCAAAATTCAAGAAAGAATGCTTGATTATGAATCAGATGAAGGAACTCATCCCAGAACTAACACTGAAACTACTAAATTATTCAATGAAACTAACAGTGACTTGTTGAATGAAATCCATAGTGAGATCATTGAAGGACCGACACCTGAAGTAAGATTTGAGATAGTGAAACCTAATAGGAATTTATCAAGGAATTATCCTATTGAGCATATTATTGGAGGCATAGTGTATGCAAATTAGATGTCTAACAACTAGAAATGATAAATTAACTATTAAAGCCAATGAATCTATCTAATGCAAACACAATGAAGAATGCAAAGTAACTATGAAATGATGAAATTAATTTAATTACCTTCACCTACCATGCAGCTTGTCTCCATTGTCCTCCTAGCCTTGATTTCTTGAAGATGTTGAGCTCTCAGATTTCCAAAATGAAGCCTTCTCCCAAGATGCTACCAAAGTGTGGAGATTTGAATGAAATTGAGTGCACAATAGCCTATGCAAACTAATGGATGAAATGCAAATGAAATGGTGATTGTTATGGAATGCTTGATTGCTTGAATGTTTGGATGCTTGAATGCTTGGATGCTTGAATGCTTGAATGCTTGTTATCAAAAATACCTATTAGCTCTCAAATGAGAAATGAGGCTCCTTTTATAGAGTTTTAGAGGATCTAGGCCTAGGTGGCACAATCCTACGGTTGAGAATGAAAGGTGGAAGATCTTAGGGCTAGGATTGACTTGGTTGAAGGAGTTGAGAGAAAGGGGGATGTAGTTGGAATGTGAGAGGAAGAATAGGGATGATGTTCCTCTCACATTGACATGGAGAAGAAGAAGGTGGAAAGGAAAGACACATATCAAGTGTCTCACAAAGACCAAAGAGAGAAAGAGGGAGAGACCTTTTCCTCATGAGGACTCTTTGCACAAGTGTCCTATGAGTCACCCTTGACCCTTAGAGGTGGCTTGAGAAGCCCCTTAGGAATAGGGAATGTCTCTTGACTTGGTTGTTGAGAGGACATGTGGTCATGAGACCAAGTCCTATGAGGCCACATAGCCCTTAAGAATAGGACATGTGTGGGTGAGGATAAATATGAATAAATAATTAATAATAATTATTTATTTTAGCCAAGGTGATGTGTCAGGTGACTAGGTGGATGAAGTGAATTAGAAGACTTAGTCATATTTAGGTGATTGTGTATTTAATTAAATCACTTTAATAGACTATTTAGAAGACTTAGGATATAGAATTAGACTATAGTGAATCTACTAAATAAATTGAATAATTTATTTAATAAATAGAGGAATAATTATTAATTAAATAATAAATATTTAATTAATTTATCAAGTCAATAGTAATTAAATAATAAATATTTAATTAATTAATGAAGCCATTTTTAGGTGTATACATTTTGCCCCTCTTTGAAATAATGTGTGCATCACATTGTTCCAAAGAAAATTTCAAGTATTTTGCCCCTACCCCAGACAATGTTTAATGTAAGCATGCCCCCTCGAGAGATTGATTAATAAGTTGTGGTATAGGATTTTTTTTATTTTGATTAATCAATCTCATGAAAGAACAGTAGAAAAGATGGAGGAAAATGGGGTGGAATGGAAGAAAAATGGCAGATAGGGTCCACACACCAAGCATATATAGTCCACAGGCTATAAATAGGGCTTAGGGGTCCACAATAGGCTCATTGTGCACACTTGTCATTTGGAGAGTAGAGCATGAGAGAGAGAAGAGCAGAGCCACCAGGATGCCTTTCCCGTTGTCAGATCACCACTTCGAGAGGGTTAGACGCTTCCAACGACCACCCGATTTGGGTGAACCAGTAGGTGACTCGATCCTACTTTGTAATTCCATGATTTGATGTATGTTAATGTAGAATTTGAGCATGTTTAGGGTAGATCAAATGGTAGAATTAGATTAGAAAATTTTTAGTTTTCTAGGCAGAGGATGAATGCGCAGTTGCGGCACATCAATGTGCAACAACTTGTGACGTTTCTGCAGAAATTCAAATTTTTTGCGCATTCGTTAAGGATAATTGTGCATTCATACGAGGAGAATGGTAGTCTTGCGCAAGCATGAAATAAAAGGGTATGTGCAAGATCATGAGGGGCCAAAAAGTGGCAATGTCAGTTCAAAACTTTGACAATGTAGCTGATGACTTTTTTTTCACCCAAATTTGATAAAATGAAAAGGGTATCTTAAGGAGATTATCAGCTTTCTATCAATATAATTTCTATCAAATTTTGAATTCGGTAAGTAATTATTAGTTATTTTCTAATTGAGCTACCTCTAAAGTGTTGATTTATATACTACTTGAAAAATGACTATAACTTTCAGATGGTATAACATTTTTGAAATCCGAAAAATGTGTCACATTCTATGCTTCGCCTACTATAAGGGCAAAAAAATAAAAATTGAATTTTTTAAAGTTTTGAATGAGTTAAGGTGGTCAGACACGGGATTTTTTTTATTTTGAAAATGTTGTAGCAAAAAATTCATAATTAATTATTTTTTGGGAATAAAATTACAAAAAAATATGCGTCACATCTGGGCATGAGTATACTACTTATATATATAAATCTTATAATAAAATATTATCATTTGATTATGATAAAGGTGGTCAGACATACACCTACTTTTTTTTCCCTGAAATTTTTGTACTGCTGCATTGAAATCTATCCTTTTCACCAATCATACTAACTTTCTCTCAAAAAAGGCCTAGTATTTTAGAAACTACATTCAATTTTCTATAGATTCTATTTTTACAACTTTTTGATATTAGGTTCATAGCTAGTTGAAATTTTCACATCAAGTTGACTAACCCTGATTGACTAATTTTTCATTGCCACTTAAGGGTATAGTTTGACCCCTCATGATCTTGCACATACCCAAAAGTGCACATAGGTACTTGATGCGCATGTGTTATGAAAAGCTGTGAAAATGGTCAATAAAATGATGCATATGTTTAAAGCTGCGCAAATGTCGATAAATGTTGTGCAAATGTGGAAGAAGACTACGCATCGATAAAAACATTTGCAAATATGAAAGAAAGTTGTGCATGCATGTATCAATGCTGGGCATATGTGTTAGGTGGTCATAATGGATAGTCAATTAGGTCAAACTTAATGTTGATAAGATGATTTGATCTATCGGCGGTTGATTGGGATCGATTTAATCAAGATTGGCAACATTGTAGCATGTTCGCTAGTTAGCCAGTCTAAAATAGACAATTGATAGAATCATCTGTTGAAACACATGATAAACATGTTTGAAATTGATATGATAGGATAGATAGATTGATAGATCAGTTTATCAAAATCTGATAGGTTGATTATTGTTGACTTGAAGAGGAGGATATCATAGATGTTCTGATGTCACGGGAGAGATATCCCGGCACATAGAATCTAAGACCAGCATTGTCGGAGACAGATAGACTATTGATTGGAGCATCGGGACTTTACTATGTGATTTACACGCCTGAGATTTCGGGTGAATTTGAGCATGATGAACGCATTAGCAGAGAGATGGCACTCGAAGATGAGTACTTTCCATCTTCCAACAGGGGAGATGACAGTGACACTAGAGGATGTATATCACATCCTCTGGCTTCCCATCATAGGAGAGTTAGTGCAGTACAATCGGCACGGCGGAGTCACAGAGTGCAGAGCCGTCTTTGGGGATGAGGATATAGATGATGGAGAGATGAGTTGGGAGGATATAGTCAACTTGTATACCCTCTTCCAGTGGTTCTAGCAGGCACAATTGGGGGATTTGTATGCCCTGATCGAAGGTCACACGGATTTGCAGTTGGATGGGGCCACACATTACAGTGGGTGATGGAGGGGACCTGATATGCTTGGGGGGTGTGTTTGTTAGCACATCTTTATCATGACATGCATCAAGTGGTGTATCATAGGGGTGCATCATTATTAGCAGGTGTGACATTGCTCCATGTTTGGGCATGGGAGCATATTGCAGTTACTTGACCTATGGCTATCAGATTTTGGGGTGCAGGGCAACTCTATATTCATTTATACTCCTCAGTTTTGTCTTAGGAAAAATTGGGCCATTTAGAGTTTTGGTGGTACATGTTTGATACATTGGACATAATGACATGGAGACCCTACCTAGGGTGTGAGCCGTGGGATGATGAGCAGCAGCTAGGATTCTATTTTGAGTCATGATGGTTGATAGGGCGAACGCCCTTTATTATTGAGAGACAGCTGGTCAGCCGGGTTCTGCGCCAGTTTGGCAGGATCCAAGGTATGCCGCAAGGAGTGACAGAACATGCTCGCACGCATCAGGAGAGATGAGACTGGGGACCCATGGCATCATTCAATGTTGCTCGGCAGGAGTTTTTGGATGCCCCATTTCAGGCATGGTCGATGAGACCGACGATGGTAGACCCAGGGATGACTGCTGAGTTGGAGCAGTTTTTGAGGGATTTTCTGGTGCTACGGATTATAGATCCAGCAGCTAGGCCTCTAGAAAGAGATCCAGTAGAGAGACGATGGGGGAGACTCTGAGGATGAGATAGGAGGGGACGAGGGAGAGGAGGAGATGGAGGAGGAGATGGAGATGATGGATATGGTGGTGGAGGGAGAGGTGATGGTGGAGATGGAGGGAGAGGTGATGGGGTAGGACCGCGGATGAGAGGAGGTGGAGTGAGGCAGAGAGGACTGATACCACCTCCAGTGAGACAAGGATGGAGATAGCCTCCAGCACAGCCAGGATAGCCAACTGTAGGAGTGACACTACAGATACCAGTCCCTCTGGCATAGATTCTAGTTGCCGCAATATAGAGACCAGTTTCATAGGTACAGGTGCCACTGGTATAGAGGCAGGGACAGGATGAGGCAGACATTTTACTAGCCCAGGGTGGTGTGGCATAGGGTGGTCAGGTCCAGGATGATATACAAGATGAGGCTGACGCTGAGATGCCAGATGTATAGGCATAGGATGAGCATGCGGACATGGACATCGGGGGACAGGATCCCTATTTACAGAGAGACGCTGTGGAAGAAGAGCCAGATATTGATGCACTGCTAGTCAGACTAGCAGTTACATAGGTACAGGTAGACTAGGTTCCAGGTCTAGAGAGGTGCATTAATAGGCTAGAGCATCAGATGGATGTCCTGAGACATGAGCGGGATGTAGCGATTGAGAGACTCAGGTAGTCTGAGATGCTACTAGATGAGTTACAGAGTATAGAGGACCTAGGTCCCCATGGAGATACCATGAGAGCCATGATTCATGCTGGGAAGGAGATATCCTACTGGCGAGAGGCATACAGACAGGCTGCCCCGAGGGATCAGTGGATCGAGAGTTATAGGGAGAGCTCAGTGGTGATCAGGACAGTAGTGTATGACAGAGGAGCACCAGCTGGTGGAGAGGGTGTGTCATCACGCCCTCTGAGAGAACTGATAGGTTTAGGAGGTTAGGGTGGATCCTCAGCATCAGGGAGTGCAGCAGCACAGGGCCACATTGCATCCCGTAGATAGCAGCAGATAGAGTCTGGAGGCAGTGGTTCATAGATGTTGAGAGAGCATTGTATACACTATTGTACCATTATGATTCATTGTATCATTATATTTTGACTTGATAGACACTGACTATGGACACATTGTTATTGATTTATATCATTGGACATTCGGATATTTTTGTTTATTTTATGGACTTTATATGATGGATACTATATGATTGACTCTATATATACAGTGATGTAGTTCTATCATGATTTTCTTTGATGATTTATATACATGTGTGTACTAACATGTGCAGGATGTGATGATTTACTTTCATATGCATAAAATGTATGTCTTAAAATGTAAAATGATGTATATCCGATTTGATATTTTTGATGCCTAATGGTTAATAATCATATGATGGTGATATAAATGCATATCTTAAATGAGTTTACGAATGCTATGTGTTTATCAATGCAATGTTGTGATGAACAATGTGGATAATGGATAATAAATAAATGATGTAAAATGCATGATAATGTATAATAAATGAATGAATGATATAAAATGCAAATGATATCTAATGTAATAAATGATAATGTACCTAAGATAATTGGATGATAGCTATGATAATGTAATATGTTTGGTTGTCCAAATGTCCTCAACTTAAATAACAATGTATCTGACACAAGAAGAATAGACTAAGAGAATAGATAACCTAATAAGAAAGGTAACCTATAAATCTCTATAAAAGGAGTACTGATATGTAAGTCATGAACTGTTTAAATGAAATGCAATATGAAATGAATGTATCTCCACAAATTTAGGTAGCATCTTAGAACTTCATAATAACTGGAACTTGAGTTTCATCATTGAGCTCGTTATGTTGCAAGAAGATGCAAGCATCATGGTAGCACTTTTTGCATGGAGTTTAATATTGCAAACTTGACAAGCATCTAGGTATAATTGAACCGAGATGACCTGAGTTTCATTTGCATAACAGACAAGGAATATTTCCCTCCTCCATTAGGGAACAAATATTTAGAGTTGAGGTATGCGATGGCATATCACCATAAATAGCATTTATTAGAACAACATGATTTGTATGTTGTCTATACTATGAAATGGATGAAGGCACTTATACACAGACACCCCAATTACTTGTTCCTTTGATTTCATCAGAAAATACCCCACAAACAGAAATCAAAGAAAATATCATGCCCCATCCCGGCTATTCTAATCAATGACATATGAGAGTTTCAAACTCATGTCAAAGATATCCCAGAATAGCATAGGAAACATGATAACAATGAAATCTAGATATGAATGCATAAGTTATAACAAATCATTCTAACATGTCTACCATGAATATACATTTCTTTTGCCAAAAAGAGTGATTTAGGATATGTTGATCAATTCAAGTGATGATGTATAGTCAAGATGTATAGATAAGCAGTCACAATTCAAAAGATAGATCATAGATTCTGATTCAACATGAAGATACCATTGGGAAATAACATTTGATTGCGTTTGCCTTGCCTGGTGAAAATAACTCCATTATGTCCTCTAAGAGTCACGACTATCATAGATCCACTTCCCAAAACTAGGTCAAGGACATGCCCCTAGCTAGCTGATGGACTGACTTATTATGGATGAAGAAAGATGCAACAAGACTAGGATGAAGACCATGACAAAAGATCAAGCTATGATGGGATTTTATTACGGATAGATACAATGGATGGTGTACGAACTGGCCATTTTATTATGATATATACATGGTGGGGATAAGGATTGAGTAACTATTTTAGTGCAGATATATACAATGAACGGACACACTAGAAGAATCCTGATAGATAGAGGAGCTAACTTGTCACACATAGTGTCTGTTTCTAGGTTTTCACCA
This sequence comes from Chamaecyparis obtusa, assembly GCA_027943335.1. Lineage (NCBI taxonomy): Eukaryota > Viridiplantae > Streptophyta > Pinopsida > Cupressales > Cupressaceae > Chamaecyparis > Chamaecyparis obtusa. Next base: position 476,262 of record BSBK01002059.1, on the reverse strand, counting down.
TATGCTTTTATTGCATTTTTTCTTTTGATTTTGTGATTTTTATTTTTTTTATTTACAGAATATATATATAGACTATATACATGCCCCTTACATTGAGATTTTAGGGATAGAACTTCTTGAGATGGATGCTGTTAAGAGGTTCATCCAAGGGATCCCCTTCAGGTGTAGATAATTGATAAGCTCCAGAAGTATAGACTGCTATAATCACAAAAGGTCCTAACCAATTAGGTTTGAACTTGCCCCTCTTTTCACAGTGCTGTTGATTCTTTGGATTTTCTCAAAGGACTAAATCACCCAACCGAAAGTCTCTGATCTTTACCTTTCTGTTGTACTGACGGGACAGACGCTGCTAATAAACTTTCAAATAATCATAGGCTTGCTGACAGCATTCATCTAGGAGTTCCAATTCAGTCAGGCGTGCAACTCTATACTCTTCATCAGGAATTAAATCTTTAAGAGTAACACAAAGTGAAGGCAACTCGACCTCGAAGGGCAAGACTGCTTCAGATCCATAGACAAGGGAGTATGGAGTGGCTCCAGTAGGAGTACAGATGGAGGTGCGGTAAGCCCATAAGGCTGGATTAAGTTGGAGATGCCAGTCATGGCCAGCGTCATTGATAGTCTTTTGTAGGATTTTAACAATTGTTTTGTTTGACACCTCAGCTTGGTCATTTCCTTGAGGATAGTAGATGGTGGAATAGTTGTGGTTAATGTGGAATTTGGTGCACAAGTCATCCATGTCTTGGTTTTGAAACTATTTTCCATGATCAGTGATAAGATACATAGGTATACCATATCTGCAAATGATATAGTTTCAGATAAACATGGAGATTTGTTTCCCTGTGGCGGTAACTAATGGAACGGCCTCAATCTATTTAGTAAAGTATTTTGTGGCAGTGAGAATCCATTTGTGGCCATTGGAAGATGGAGGATTGATAGCACCCATGAGGTCGAGTCCCCACCAACTGAATGGAAAAGTAGTTGTAAAAGGATGTAACTCTTAAGCTGGAGCATGGATAAGGTTTCCATGTATCTGACATTTCTTGCATGCCCTAGCAAAATGAAAGGAGTCTGCTTCCATGGTAGGCCAATAATAACCCATACGCATGAGTTTCTTAGCCAAAGAGGGACCACTTGAATGTGTCCCACAAATAACCTCATGTACATCACATAAGGAAAGTTGAGCTTCATCATGTTTGAGACATCGCAGGAAAGTACCGTCAAAACCTCACCGATAAAGGGTGTCAGATATTAGGATATAGTGAGAGGTTTGGCGGAGAAAAGTTCATTTTTGATTGTGGGATAGGTCAGGAGGTAGGGTGTTATCTTTGAGATAAGAATAGATCTTTCCATAGGTTGGGGAGTCATGTCCAATAAAATGACATATAATACTCGTATCAGGCTCATCATATGCAGGACAAGTCAAGGATTCCACCAAGAACTCAAAATGGGCCTTGGTATCTTCTATATCAAATAAAGAAGCAATCATTTCCATGGCATCAGAAGCCTTGTTTTCATGCCGAGGAATCTGCTCAAAAGTGATGACAAAGAAATACTCTTTAAAGTCATCAACCATACATTTATATGGCAATAACTTATCATCTTTGGTCTGGTAATCATCATTAACCTGGTTAACAATTAGCTGAGAATCTCTGTAGATATTTATTTCAGATACGTTCCATTGTAAAGCCATTTTTAACCCAATTAACAAAGCCTCATATTCTGCTACATTGTTGGTGCAAGGAAATAACAACTTGAAAGATTTCAGAATAGTATATCCTTGTGGCGTGATAAAAAGAATACTAGCTCTTGAACCCTGTTGAGTGTATGAGCCATCAAAGTATAATTTCCATGTTTGTGTAGACAAAGCTAAGATATGAGTATCAGGAAACTCTGTGTGTATAGGTTGGTCATCTGTTAATGGAGCATCAGCTAGTTGATCTGTGATCACTTGACCTTTGATAGCCTTCCTGTCTACATATTCAATATCAAACTCAGTAAGTAGCATGACCCACTTAGCCAACCTTCCTATCAATGTTGTCTTGCTTAACAGATACTTTAAAGGATCAATCTTTGCAATAAGCTGAGTAGAATGTGACAACATATAATGTCACCACTTTTGTGAAGCAAAGACAACAACCAGACATGCTCTTTCAATAGGGGAATAGTTTTACTCATATCCCACTAAAGTGCGACTAATGTAGTAGATGGCTTTTTCTTTTCCTTCATGATCATGCTGAGCGAGAAGAGCACCTAGTGAGGCTATCATGGTTGAAATGTAGAGCAAGAGTGGCTTGCCTAGAATTGGTGACATCAGAGTTGGAGGATTTGCTAGATACTACTTGATTTTGTTGAAAGCTTCCTCACACTTATCATCCCATTGGAATAAGATATTTTTATGCAGCAAATGTTGAAAGGGATGACTGCAATCTACTAGTTGAGAAACAAATCTTCTAATGGATTGTAGACGCCCCTGTAAAGATCTTAGCTGACTAATGTTAGTGGGGGAAGCCATCTCCAATATTGCTTTAACCTTTTCTGGATCTACTTCGATGCCTTTAGCTGAGACAATGTAGCCTAACAGTTTTCCAGATGTAACCCCGAATGCACATTTCTTTGGATTAAGTTGAATCTAATACTTTTCCATCCGGGTGAATATTCTATCCAACACTCTCAAATGACCAGCTCTGTCTTTAGATTTTTCTAAAATGTCGTCAACATAATCTTCCATGATGGTATGCATCATGTCATGAAAGATCATGGTCATGGCTCTTTGATAAGTTGCTCCAGCATTTTTTAGGCTGAATGGCATCACATTCTAGCAGTATGTACCCCATGGACAAGTAAAAGCAATTTTTTCTTGGTCTTCTGGCGCAATCTTGATTTGGTTATAGCCAGAAAATCCATCCATTAATGATAAAATCTCATGCCCAGCTGTTAGGTCAACAATCATATCAATATTTGGCAAAGGGAAGTCATCTTTCGAACAAGCTTTATTAAGATCTCGGAAATCAATACAAATCCTGATAGACTTGTCTAGTTTGGAAACCGGAACAATATTTGAAATCCACTCAGCATAATCAATAGCCCGAATGAATCCAACATCTAGGAGCTTCTTCAATTCTACTTTCACCATTAGAGCAATGTGAGGGTGCCTTTTGTGGAGCTTCTGCTTAACTGGTTTTACACCTGGTTTGATAGATAAATGATGCATAATGAGATTGGGCTCCAAACCAGGCATATCAGCATAGGACCAAGCAAAATTGATTTGTCTTTCTTTGAAATTGTTTGCAAAAGCTTCTTTCTCTGATTCTGTCAAGGATGCTGCTACTTTGAGGATGCCTGGAGACTCCTCTGTTCCAATGTTAAGTGGTATTGTTAGTTCTATAAGAATGGCATATTGCTCTCGATATAGATAGTTGGGAAGAGTGTCAATCTTTCCATCGTCAGGTGCCTTGGAGAGGTTGTCACCATTAGATGCGTCTTTTCTTTTTACTATTTTTGGATCTAATACTGCCACTGAGTGGTTTTCACCATTAGATCTGTTGATTATTTTTATATTTTTATGACTGAAAGGATTGGCACTCTCTCCAAAATAGGCCATGTCATTGAGTTCTATTGGAAATCCTGACTTGTGATCCCCTGGTGGTAAATGATCCTTGATGCCAAGATAGTCAATGATCACATCATCATTATGGAAGACATCAAGTTTTGGGTGATTAGAAGAATCCCAATCAATAAGGTCAAGATGGACAAGGGGCATTGGATCAGTTGGGTTGGTTTCAAAAGCAAAGATGGTATTGATGGAAAAGTTGTCAAGGTTTATGATAGTATCAGCGAGGTCTATTTCCATACTCTCATCCGAATCGTCTGTCACAACATAATGCTCACTTCACTCATGATCAACATGAGTAGTATTACGGGGGACCAATTCTAGTGAGTCACTCGTTGAACTCTCACCCTCATGGTAATCATTACTATATTGATGGACAACATCGACTCCTATTTCTTCAGTATAATTAGATAAGGAATCCCATTCATAATCATTAGAATTAGAATCATCATTATCTTCAAGTCTATCAATGATTCTTTGAGCTATCCTTTGTTTCTCTGGATCTACATGCATACCATGCTTTCTGAATTGTAAGGCAGGAGCTTTAGATGTCTCATGAAAAGGTGGTATTTTTTCTTTTCCTTTTGGTTCTTGTAGTCCTTCTCCTTTATATCCTAATCCTGTAGTGTCTCTTTGATAATTGGGATTTTGCAAAATTGGTTTTATAACACCTTCTCTTTGTAACCCTAGAGGTCCAGCACCTTGATATCCCATCTTTTGTAGCAAAGTATACCCTTTTCCATAGACATCAGGTGATATACATTCATGTTTAATATCCTTTGCAATCTTTTGTTTCTTAAGCCAATAATTTGCATTACGCTTAGTTGTCTCTTTGGATATTGTGCCCCCACTTATAAATGTGTTATAAACAAGTGTGGAAGGGGGTTCTGATTGTTGTTTAGTGATCAAAGATCTACCATATGATTTGGGAGATAAAGGTAACTCAGTGATACAAAGAGATTGACCTAAAGTATATTCTCCCATACTTCTTTCTTTGATATCTATCTTGATCCCCTCTGATTTAGAAGTTGATGCTATATTACTAGGATCACTAGGTATAGTTGCAGAAGATCCAATATGATTATAGGGAACCAAAGAATCAGAAATCTTCACATTGCTACAATATCAAAAAGGATTAGAATCCCCTTTGATAGTGATCTCCTGACCATTGTGAGGGAATTTTATACATTGGTGATAAGTTGATGGCATAGCTTGCATGGAATGAATCCATGGTCTTCCCAAAAGAATATTATAAGCAAGATCCATGTCTAGAACCTGACAAGATACATCTTTGACAATAGGACCAATTCTAATTGGAAGAACAATGGACCCCTTGGATGATCTCTCTTCCTCATCATAGGCTTTTATTGTGATTTTCTTTTTTGGATCAACGGCATTCTCAGAAAATCCCAATGCAAGAACTAACTTTAACGTGCAGATATTCAAGCCAGCTCCCCCATCTATTAATACTCTTTTAATCTTGTGATTTTGGACAAGGACTTCGATATGTAAGGGAGCATTATGAGGTTGGGTAATGGCTAAATCATCATTTTCAGTAAAGGACAAATAGTGTGGGGTTGTTAAATGGCCCACCATAGCATGAAATTGATCAAGATCTAGAGTTGTTGGAACCTGGGTCTCTAAAAGAGCTTTTTCAAGGATATCTTTGTGAGATGGAGAAAGATGCAAAAGCTCTAAGATGGATATCTGGGTAGGTGTTTTCTTGAGTTGTTCCAAAAGATTGTATTGGTTGGAAGTATTTGGGATAGACTTTGGGACATAAACGGACTTATTTTGTGTAGTGTTTGGTTTAGACTGGACTCCTTGAAGAGTAACTTTGGCTTGAGCACGAGTAGTAGCTTGGACTGGTTGACTCTTTGATTTTCCTTTGATGGTAATGACATTGGCATAATACATAGAAGGATGACATTCAGAAATGTTACCAACATATCGATAGGGAGTGGAATTATAATTGGCTTGATTGTCACTCTTATTGTTGGAAGGACCCCCTTTTTCATGCTCAGGAAGTGGATCTTTGAAAGCTGTATGTGATTCATTCGAGACATGTCCATCAACACCAATTTCACCACTTTCGATTAAATCTTGGATTACATTTTTGAGTCTTTTGCAATCATTTGTTTTATGTCCTTTGCCTCTGTGAAATTCGCAATAATCGTTCTCATTCCACCAAGAAGGCTTTACTCTAGGTTCAAAATCTTTCATTTTAGGAAGCGTAATGAGTTTCTTTGTGATTAACTTTCGTAATGCTGATTCGAGGGATTCCCCCAAAGGAGTAAAGTTTCTTCGAGGTGACATAAAAGGCAATCTTGGTTTAGATGAATCCTTGTTGGTATTTTTATTTGATGATTGATTGTTGTAGGTTCCTTAAGTAGCATTGGCTTGACTGGTGAGATTAAGAAGGGGTTGTGTTGGTTTGACATTACGATTATCAACAATCCCATCATTGACAATGTTTTTGTTTTTATTCCAAAACTTTGATTTGTCATTGTTGTAGTTGTTGGAATTGGAATTTGAGGATCCATCATTGTCTTTAGAATAAAGTTTGATCTCACCTTTTCAGACCATGGCTTCCTCAATCTTGATACCATTTTCTATGAGCTTATTGAAATTTGGTGGACATTGCAATTGTAACCTATAACTCATTTTTGGTGTAAGGTTATGCACAAAAATATCCATCTTTTCTTGTTTGGGAATCATTTGTGGATATTTAGCAAACAATTGATGCCATCTTTGCAAAAAAGTAAGGAAAGGTTCTCCATTCTTTTGATGTGCATTGCAAAGATCAAGCATAGTGACCTCATGTTTGATGTTATATGAATAATGAGTCACAAATTTGTCAAGAAGCTCATTGAAAGATTTGATGCCTGGGGGTAGTTTGGAGAACCATTCCATGGCTTGTCCTCCTAAACTTTGTGGAAATAGTCACATAAGATAAGTGTCATTGTGAGTCACTTCAATACAAGCAGCACAAAACTCACGAATATGGTCTTGTGGATCCGAATTCCCTTTGTATTTGTCAAATTTTGGTACCTCAAAATGAGGAGGGAATGGAATCATTGCTAAATTCTTATCAAAAGGATAAGGACATATATCATCCAAGGAATACTTCTTTGTTGATGATCTAGTTTGGATGTCACAGATTTGTTGTTGAAGCATCTGGATTTGTTGTAAGATGGGATCCAAAGATGGTGTGTTTCCTTGAGAGTTTTGGGAAACATTGTTGTGAGAAGCATTCTTTTGTAAAGCATGATTTTGCTGATCATTTTGAGAAATAGTGTGTTGTTCATGACTATGAGAAGCATTGGATTGCTGATTGGTTTCCTTTGCTCCATGAGTATCTTGAGAAACTTTAGGAATTTGTTGATTATTTGTGTGAGCTGGTTCTCTAAGATAAGAAACATCAAAATCACTTGGTAACTTAGCTCCTTGTTGAGCAAGCATGAGAAAATACATCTCTTTATCCAAGCCTAATAGTCTTTCCATGACATGATAAAATTGAGGATCTTGTGAAGCTTCCTTAAGTTCTTCATCGATAGGTTCATTAGTGGATGTAAAAAGTTATGTTTTCTTAGGAGCTTCGGGCCAAGGATTTTCTTCGTTGCTGGTATTTCCTTCCATCTTGCCTAGGGATTCTGGATTGACAGCTTGTTTAAGTTTCTGAGATCGAGTTTGGACCATAAAATTGAAAGAATTGATTATGGGATGAAAGATTTTTGATGAGAAGATATGGAAAGTGATTGATAGAAAAGATATTGAAATGTGTTGAAAAAGTGATAAGACAAATTGATAAACTCTAAGGCAATAGGAGGTATAGATCTCACTATGATATGACAAAGAGAAATCAAGAGATAGTAACCTAAGTAAGTTTGGTGGTTAAGGATGATAAATCTTGATATGATAAACTCACAAAGATCAAAATCTGATGGATATGATAATGTTTCAACACAAAATTAAGAATTTCAAAGATTTGGAAGAAAATGATTTTGATGAATCTTGATAAAGGAATGATGAAAAGTGATGAAAATGGTCAAACTAAAGATCAAAGGTCTATGTAACTCGACTATTTTTTTAGAATCTTACTAAGGATGAAAATGGGTATCTGAAAAAGTGATTTTGAAATTCCAAAAGCCTGTGGGAATGCTCTTTGTTGTAAATGCGCAGCAACAAATGCACAGGACAGTGTAATATATGCACAATAAACTGAAACAAATGCGCAGCAAATTTTGATAGATGCGATTCGATAAATGTAAATGCGTAGTAACAGAGATCGTATGCGCAGCAAGATTTGATGTATGCGCAGGTTGTCAAATTTTTTATGATTTTGCTGGTTTGATGATTTGGAAAAAATTTTTTTTGATGTTTTTTGGTTTTTGGCAAAGTAAAAATGCATAAACACACACACGCAAGACAAAGATGATTTTAATCTAATTTAATCTAGTATAAATGCACAAACACGCTTACAATCCTAAGGTTGGCAAGGATGATATTTGTTGAATCCCCAATAGGATAATAAAATCTAGCCACGCAAATCCACAGCAGACAACCTAGGAGCTTGGAGGCACGAGCTCCTCCTTATAGTGCACTCACTTCTTAGGCACACCAAGTTCTGAATTCAATGGGTCATTACTTTCCAAAGAACTGCTATCTCTACTATGAACCATGAGTAATGTGGGGTGTCTTCACGAGCTTGGGTGACTCCTTGAGCCAGCAGATAGAAGGTTTTTGGCCACTAAATAAAAGTTTGTAGTAAGGACATCCGTTTAGGTGGTTGTGATCAAGTCATTTTTCCAATTAAGGGGGCTCTCTCAATCCTTTCAAAGAAAGGCTTTCACCTCTACTAAGTAGGACTTTAACGCACCACTAGGGTACTGGAGGAGATTTTGGTTGCCACAATGAATTCACACCTATCTAATGTGAGACTAATCACATTAGCATTTTTTATATACCGGTTTGGAAGGGCTTGGCTTTAGCCTGTTACCAGTTGGGTCGTTCCTTGGGGTGAGTACCTCTTTTCCCACCAAAGACCGCCCTCTAAAAATTATAACAGTTTCTCTTACACCCAAGGTCCACGAGTGGCGAGGGGAGAGGATACGTTGTTATAATTTTGGGATTACAGATATGCTGTTAAGCAAAACACAACAGACACTTGAATCTATGCTAAGGAAGACACACAAAGCAAAAATATGTCGTATTTTAAGCCCAAATGAGATTATAGTCTATTTTGCAAACCCCTTGGCAATTTGCAATCAAATTGTTAGAAAAATGTTTTTAGCAATGGGGTCTTCAAAATTACGTCCTGCAAAACAGCCTAAAAAAACTACCAGAACGAACAGACACTTGTCAAAATGTTAGCTAAAAACATATCTAACAGAAAACTAAATTTTTCTACAGAAACTAATAAATGCACAAAACAGTGATATAAATGCATAGTAAGTATGGATGTATGCGCAGGAATAATGTATGTGTGAAACAATTTAATGAATGCACAGTCTGGTGGTATGTATGCGCAGTTACTATGGATGTGCAGCGAAAATGGATATATGTGCGAGACAATTGAATGAATGTGCAACAAATATGACAAAGAGGAAAACCAGATGGAAATTTTATGCCTGTGGTTGTAGAAAATGGATGCGCAGCAGAAATGAACAGATGCACAGAAATCGTGGACAAATGTGTAGAAATAACCTGTAGAAAAAACCTACACACGAAAAACTAAAAACTGAAAGTGAAAAGCTCGGCTGCCCTCCTTCTAGCGCCAAAAATGTATGCAAATTAGATGTCTAACAAATAGAAATGATAAATTAACTATTAAAGCCAATGAATCTATCTAATGCAAACACAATGAAGAATGCAAAGTAACTATGAAATGATGAAACTAATTTAATTACCTTCACCTACCATGCAGCTTGTCTCCATTGTCCTCCTAGCTTTGATTTCTTAAAGATGTTGAGCTCTCAGATTTCCAAAATGAAGCCTTCTCCCAAGATGCTACCAAAGTGTGGAGATTTGAATGAAATTGAGTGCACAATAGCTTATGCAAACTAATGGATGAAATGCAAATGAAATGGTGATTGTTATGGAATGCTTGATTGCTTGAATGTTTGGATGCTTGAATGCTTGGATGCTTGAATGCTTGAATGCTTGTTATCAAAAATACCTATTATCTCTCAAATGAGAAATGAGGCTCCTTTTATAGAGTTTTGGAGGATCTAGGCCTAGGTGGCACAATCCTACGGTTGAGAATGAAAGGTGGAAGATCCTAGGGCTAGGATTAACTTGGTTGAAGGAGTTGAGAGAAAGGGGGATGTAGTTGGAATGTGAGAGGAAGAATAGGGATGATGTTCCTCTCACATTGACATGGAGGAGAAGAAGGTGGAAAGGAAAGACACATATCAAGTGTCTCACAAAGACCAAAGAGAGAAAGAGGGAAAGACCTTTTCCTCATGAGGACTCTTTGCACAAGTGTCCTATGAGTCACCCTTGACCCTTAGAAGTGGCTTGAGAAGCCCCTTAGGAATAGGGAATGTCTCTTGACTTGGTTGTTGAGAGGACATGTGGTCATGAGACCAAGTCCTATGAGGCCACATAGCCCTTAAGAATAGGACATGTGTGGGTGAGGATAAATATGAATAAATAATTAATAATAATTATTTATTTTAGCCAAGGTGATGTGTCAGGTGACTAGGTGGATGAAGTGAATTAGAAGACTTAGTCATATTTAGGTGATTGTGTATTTAATTAAATCACTTTAATAGACTATTTAGAAGACTTAGGATATAGAATTAGACTATAATGAATCTACTAAATAAATTGAATAATTTATTTAATAAATAGAGGAATAATTATTAATTAAATAATAAATATTTAATTAATTAATGAAGCCATTTTTAGGTGTATACACATAGATAGAGGAGTTCAGATTCAAAATAAGGTACAAGAATAGTTATGTTTGATTTCTCAAATTTAACCTAAATCTACTAGTGAAGCTTGTGAATATGAACATTGGATTAGAGCTATGAAAGAAGAACTAGATCAGATTGAAAAGAACAAGACATGGGAATTGGTCCCTAGACTTGAAGATAAAAATGTTATTGGAACTAAATGGGTATTTAGAAACAAGATGAATGAACAAGGAGAAGTAGTAAGGAACAAAGAAAGATTGGTATGTAAAGGATACTCACAACAAGAAGGAATTGACTATGAAGAAGCTTTTGCACCAGTAGCAAGAATTGAAGCAGTAAGAATGTTTTTGGCCTATGTAGCTTTTAAGAAATTCAAATTATATCAGATGGATGTGAAGTCGGCATTTCTGAATGGTGAATTAGAAGAAGAACTCCACATTGAGTAGCCTGAAGGTTTTACTTTGACTCAAGAAGGAGACATGGTATCTAAACTGAAGAAAGCTTTATATGGACTAAAGCAAGTACCTAGAACTTGGTATGCAAGATTGGATAAGTATTTGTTAAAATTGGGATTTACAAAAGGCACAAATGATAGCAAATTGTACACAAAAGAAATTGAAAATGGTTTGTTGGTTGTATTTATTTTTGTTGATGACATTATTTTTGGAGGAGAAGATGAAGCCAGTGATAAATTTGCTAATGAAATGAAGACTGAATTTGAAATGAGTATGATTGGTGAAATGAAATAATTTTTGAGATTATAGATAACACAGAACAGTGATGGTATCTTTGTAAGTCAGACAGAGTACTTGAATGATTATTGAAGAGATTTGGAATGGAGAACTGTAAACCAGTTGGAACACCTATGGTAATTGGATATAAATTATCTAGCACAGATGAGACCCCTGCAGTTGAACAAAAAAAGTACAGATCTATGATTGGAGGATTGCAGTACTTGACACATACAAGACCTGATATAACACACTCAGTTGGAATTCTAGCAAGATTTCAAGCTGAACCTAGAGAATCACATTATGCAGCAGTGAAGAGGATACTGAGATATTTAAGAGGCACAATTGAGTATGGATTGTGGTATGAAAAATTTGATGATTTTACCCTATGTGCATATACAGATGTTGATTGGAGAGGTAGTGTTGATGATAAAAAGAGCACTAGTGGTGGAGCATTTTTCCTTGGAGGAAGATTGGTTTCTTGGCTAAGCAAGAAGCAAAATTGTATTTCACAGAGCACAACAGAAGCAGAATATGTAGTAGCAACAAAGAATTGTAACCAGATAATTTGGATGAAGCATATGCTGAAGGATATTGGAATAAAATTCATTGAACCTATTGTTATACATTGTGATAACACTAGCATAGTTAGTATGTCTAAGAACCCTGTATTACATTCCAAGACAAAGCATATTGAGATTAAGTATCATGTAGTAAGAGAGAAAGTTGCTGAGAAAGAAGTTAGACTTGAGTACATAAGCACAAAGGAGCAGATAGCAGACATATTTACAAAACCTTTGCCTAAGGATACATTTGAGTATCTGAGAGGTATGCTTGGGGTTATGCCCCGGCCTACTTTTGAGAAGTGATTTAGTTTGTTGCATCCGTCCAGTGGTATATGAGCCTTATTTTTCTTCGGGACTGGATGTTGGTACTTTCTCTATGGGGGAGTATGTGTATCTAAGCTGAGTCATAAAGACTCTAGTGAATGTATTTTTTGAATAGTGTCTTTTAACATTAGAGTTGTTGTTGACATAATGATGAAATTTTTGTCATTGATGTCAATGGGGGAGAAGTGTACATGAAAAACCATTTGTACCATATGTTGGAGAGAATTGAATAGGAAAACGAAGCAAGATTTGATTGATGAAGAGGATTCGAAAGTATTTTTTTAAAGCAGCAGTGTTGCAGTGTTGGATTTATGGAACATTGGATGTTTTTCATCTATATTTCCATCAATGCCAATGGGGGAGATTGTTAGGAATGAATGTTGAATATATCCTATGGAAGTATTGGCAGCCATTTTGTAGCAGTTGTTGTTGCATTCATGACTGTGATTGTCATTGATGTCAACACAGTGATCTACTAGAGATTAGCAGAGGAGCAAACAATGTTTGGATTAGCGCACGTGGGATATTGTAGATCAAGCTATGCGATGTTGAGGATTTACTTTGTGATATGTTTTATGTTCATGGTTAAGAGTGTAGACGGTAATTCTTTTATTCATGGAAGTTATGAGCATTTTGGTGGAAGCAATATTTAGGCATTGTTCCTAAGTAGCGGTTTGTGGAAATCGGATGATATCTCCTAATCGGGATAGAATCTGGTTTTCTGTAGTTAGAGAGAAGTTGAAGACATGTTGATAGTGATGTGGTTGACAATGCAAACTTCAAGGTCACATGAGTGAATAATTATTCTAATTGGAAGCCGATAGTTTTGTGTAATTTTGATGTAACGTGTGTAAACTTTTATTTTGTAATTTGGATGCCGACTCATTTGTAATTATTTGAGTATGGTATAAAGGAAGGAATATTTTTCCTTGTTGTTATATAGACATGGAATGAAGTGAATGAAGTTGTGAAAGTGAATTTGTGAAAGAGGATATGCGAGGTACAAAGATCTAGAATTGAGATTTGGTGTAGCAGTGAGTGTGGTTTGGCACAGTCAGAGAAGAGGTAACATATTGTTGAGATCAGTAATGATTTGATATTATTCTGTTGAATAATCTAGAGATCAATTGGACAGTGTGTTCAGTGATCTTGCCATTGAAGTTGTTTGGGCAAGTGGGTCATTCTATCTTCCATAACTAGAATAGAGTTAGAATCTTTTAGCAGGGATTCAAAATCTCCTAATTGGGATTCATATGTACTAAATGTATTTCATAAGACTCCTAATAGATTCCATCCTTTCACAAGGAATATTCATATTAGTGCATCTTTTATGGGCATCATTCCCACCGGGGTTTACTCTTTGGTCAACATATCTTGTGTCATTGTGTTATTGTGTATGAATATCTTTCTATGGTTGTTGGTTATATTGCTTACATGTTTAAAATATATTGAAGTTGATAAAATTTATAATTATCTGATAACTGATTCACCCCCCCCCTCTCAGTTATCTTGGTGGACTTTACTTTCTAACATCTCTCTCTCTCTCTCTCTCTCTCTCTCTCTCTCTCTCTCTCTCTCTCTCAAAGGGTCTTAAGGTGTTCTAAAGGGTCTTAACGGGTCATGAGGGGTCTTAAAGGGTCTTAAGGGGTCATAAGGTGTCCTAGGCCACATTAATATGTCATAAGACCCCTTATGAAACCCTTACCATACATTAATATTTGGTAAGGAGTCCTAATGGGTTGTAAGGGGTCTTATGACACATTAATGTGCCCTAGGACACATTATGACCCCTAGGACCCCTTACCATACATTAGTGTATTGTAATGGGTCCTAAGGGGTCATAAGGGGTCCTATGACACATTAATGTGTCCTAATACCCCTTATGACCATTTAGAAAACCTTGCCATACATATCAAAGATCATGTATGGTCCTAAGACCCTTTAAGAACCCTTACGACCCCTAAGATGTATGGTAAGGGGCCTAAGAGGTCATAAGGTGTCTTAGGAAACATTAAGGTCTCTCTCTCTCTCTCTCTCTCTCTCTCTCTCTCTCTCTCTCTCTCTCTCTCCTACAATACATATACAAATAGTAATATAAATAATAATAAGTATAATATTAGTATTATACTATTATACAATACTAATATAAATAATAATATAATACTAATTTATTGATACTAATACTAATATCATAATATTTATATTATAAAAAATGAAATCTAAAACAAAAATTAAAAACTAAAATCAAAATTGAAAATAGCATTCAAATGAAAATATTGAAAATTGAAAATGTTGAAATTTCAAATGAAAAGCAAAATTTGGGTGGGAGCAAATCAGGTATCCAATTTTGTATTGGATACTCGATTAGGCTTGTGCATCGTAATTAGCTTTGGCCATGTGTATTGACACCCAGGCCTACTAAAAAGTCAACACACTTTTTAGTGCATTTTTGGACGAGTGAAAAGGATATTTTTTTCACATCACCACTTTTTGGCATACCATGATCCTACACATACCCACATAAAGAAGTTTTGTGAAGGTATAACATTTCTTTTTCAGCATTCAATATCAAATTCAACCCCTACCCCTTTAAGGCTCACTTTAATTCAAACACATTTCGATTCAACTCAAGGTTAATTCTAAAATTGGGGTTTGACCAAGGAACCAACAGTTTCTCTCTTTTATATTTACAAGTGACAGGTTCCGAAGACAAAAATCTAGAATCAAGTAGAGTAGACTAAGACCTACAAAACCACCTTTTGTAGATTTGAAAAAGCAAGGTCAGTGATGCTTTGACACAATATTGTTTAACACTCGTCTAACAATTTTTTTTTGAGGAAGATTATGAATGACATCCTGATCGAAAAAATATAAATTTTGTTTGCATCTAACATCCTAGGTCAAAGGATCCCCAAGGAAATGTTGACCATCATTTGTAAGCTCAAATTCCAAACCTAGGTTCCTCTCTTCCCCCTCTTTTCAAATATGTATCACATGTGCATGTATTTGATCTGAAAAATTCTATGGATGCAACATTTGGATGGTAGTAATGGGTTATTAGGGAAATAGTGTCACAAGCTTGCAATAATAAAAAATATTGTTAATAAATGAGTGTGGAGGATTGCAAGGGAGGGTACCCACCTTGTGGGGTATGGGGGGTGCCCCATGGCAAGGAGAACATTGGGGATAGTATGATCCAATGGGGGTTTGGGAGCAATGCCCTTTAAAGCCACATTTTAATGTGTAATTTAGCATTTTAAATCTAGATAATTTGTCATTAGGTCATCAATCTCACAATGTATATTTTGTGTTCTTTCTTTTTCCCTAGAAGGCATCCCTATGTTATAAGGCCATTATATTATGGCTATGTATCTCCATTGGTGATACTCTTGTGAGAAGCTTCCTTTGCAACTATATTATAATCTATTAAAGTTGATTTTTGAATAACATATTGGGCAACTTTTGGCATGTGGAGTTTTTCTTCTAAAAGGGTTCTCCCCACACAAATCACCTTGTTGTGGTATGCATGCTATTTATGTTTATTCCTAGTGGGTTTTTGTAACTATTATAAAGATCTATAAAGTTTTACATAACCCCACTTTCAAGATTAATGTAGGAAGTTGTTCTGCTACATTAAATTCCTTTCATAGATTTCATTTATTCCAAACAAAGAAAATTTGATGGACTAGCATTTAAATGACAACAATCTATTTCACAATGAAACCTTGCTTAATTAAAATACTATTTTATTTCTCTTTTCTTTTTCCCCCCAAAAAAATTATATTTTAATATAAATTCATTAGATCTCATACAAAAAAAATTGACTTCTTCATTTGAAAAATTATTTTATAACTTACAATCTACCTACACAATTTTTAACATTATTAATAAAAAAGAATACAAATTTGAACATCAATGATTAACAATCCAAATTTGTACAACTAGAAAATCCCCTTAAAATTGAAAAAAAAACAGAAAAAAAAAAAGGAAAAAGAAAAAAGAGCAATCGATCCATTTTACACTAGCAAACCTCAAGCTCTCAATTTTAAGCACATATATTATTAACCCTAAGAAAAGGAACAATTCTTATGCCTCCCCCCACCCATCACACCCGTGAGGAACAATATCTTAAAAGGTAGCTTACCCTACCACCACCCTTACCAATCAAAACACCCCCCATCACTTGCAGTACAAACATTTACCTATTCATCAACGTGTCCTCAAAGGCATGAAATAGTTGTTGATGCCAAGTACACACACGTCATAAAGTAAAGCAAAGACCAAATATTTTACCACCAACTATAATAATAACCCAAAACCCACAAAAGAAACAACCCCTTACGTAATGCTTATTTAAAACCCTTCTAGAAGGACATTGTGTGTGGTCCAAGCATGAAAGCTACAAGGATTAAGTAGGGTCATTAGGACCTAACCACGGTTAGGTGTTGAGTTAAAGAAGCTTGTATGTGGTCCAAGGAAAGGTAGGAAAAAAGTTAATTATTAATAATATCCCTAATGCATGCCGTGGGACACAAGCTTTCAAAAGTTTCACGTGTGCCTACTTGACGACAGCTGTCCGGCAGATGGTCCCCCCACATGTCGTTATCTGCGACAGTAGCCTAGATATACTCCCGCCGCGTGGCGGCCATATTCGCTGGACGGCAGTCACTGGGACCCACCGTTAAATAAAACGTTTTACGTGAATTACACGGCACGGTCAACGCCTTATTGGCGCCAAAAATAAATGGGTTATTAAAATAATTAGAAAAATTTAATTAATATTTGCGGATTCATTATTTAACAAGGGTAGATGTTAAGTCTTTCGTTCATTATGATGGTTTTAAAAGTCTTTCGGGCATTTATTTTTTTAATTTTTTAATTTTTGGGTTTCTCGCTTTTAACGAGTCAGGCAATGTCATTATCTGGTGAAGCGAAATTTAAAAAAAATTTAAAAATAACTTTATGCAATAGTCTGTTTGTTTGGAGAGTTATTCGGAATAATAATAAAATAAGGGAAAGGGAACGGAAGTCGCACCAAAATACGGCCTGTTGAGACCGGCGTTCGCTTTTTATATCTTTTTTGAGCGTGGCCTTTTTTGAATTGGTGCAGATATTTGTCTTTTTCATTGCGTAAATAATTTTATTAATGTAATGTGATGGTGAAGGTTTGTCTATTTTTACATGAGGTCACATTTTTTATTTGGAGGGTTATCTCTCGGGGGAAGTAAAATGGACCATCTCAATTGTTTTGTGTTTTTATTGATTGGATAAATTAATTAAGTATGAATTTGTGCTTTAAGTATAAGATATGGCTTTGATTAGTTGATTTACGTAAATTATGATTTTAGATTAATATGGAAAGAGAAATGAGATGGGTTACGGTTGTGTACCCTTTTTAATTGAAAGGTGAAAAACTATTGTATGATCTATTAAGAACCACAAAATAGCAAATTACAAAGAGTACAATAAAGATCAGCTGTAGTTGTTGCTACCTTTTAACCTCGAGGAAGTGAACTTTATGTCAAGTCACATTGTGATAAAGACCAATGATTAAGAATCTAATATTGAATATTGGACGATTATGACCATGTTTGATTAGTTGACTGAAGTAAGTTAAGTTAATTGTGATTTTATGTAAATGTGAAAATAGAAATAAGATGAATTGGTGTTTCTTACCAAGTTGAACTTGGAACAAATTGAACTTTATCTGAGTTCATATAGTTTTGAGGTCCCACCTGATTAAAAAATTTCATATTTGATTTTGGTGTTCATGAGCCTATTTGATTAATTGACATAAGTAAGTCCATTGTGATTTTAAATGAATGAAGAAATGGAAATAAGATGGAGATGGTTTCTTACCTTCAAATCTAGAGGAAAGTGAACTATATTTAAGGTCATACTATAATGAAGAACTATGATCAAGAATATAATATTGAGTTTGGATGATTAGGACTATAGTATGATTATGCAATAAAGAGTCTCTAGTAAAGTTTGATCTTTTATACTAGTAATACATCTTCACTTAATGGTATTTGCGATAAAGAAAATAATAGTAGTATTATGAAACACCATATGTATTATTATGTAAGGATTGATGTTCAAGAATTCATTTACCTTAAGTGGTCAAACCCTAATACCCAATCAACAATAAAATAAAAAGTGAAAGGAAGTTGCAATGGGTTTTGTTTAAGGTGGCAATGGATGGAAATTTAAGGCGCAATGAATGCTAATGAGTCAAGATTATAATTAATAGCACTTCTCATTACTAATAATCATCATCATTGACTTTCATCAGGTTTTATGAAAAATTATAATAAAAAAATTAAATTACTAGGATGATTAACCTGATGAAAGTCAATGATGATTAATGATTTTTTTCTAACAAATGATAATAAAAAAATTAAATTACTAGGATCCCATGGCAAGTGATCTTAATTCCTTTGTGCTTACAAAATGAGAACTAATGAATCATTACTTATAAATTATTAAAATTTTTCTTAATGGTTGTGTTAAAATATGCATTTGGTCATGTAATGATGTGCAAATACTAGATGATGATGTTTAGATACATAGTTCAAATATTTAATGCCTATGTTGATGGGCCATGATTAGATCCTTAAAAATTTGAATGAGGTAATTTGAATACTATGAAGGGAACACAATATACTAAGAAGGGGGAAAGGGGATGAATCAACATTTTTCAAATTAAACTTAATTAAACATTACTTTCCATTAATAACTTCTTCAAGCACATATTGAAGCATCCAATACTAATCTTTTTAATGATGTGGCAATTGAACAATACATATAATAGACATCCACACAAATGACACCAGATAGATGTGGAAACCCAAGATGGAAAAACTCATGATGAGATTCGTAGCTACTTAGATCTACTACCCAAATCTAGCCTCGCAAATAAAATTAGATCACTTACAATTTGAAATAGGTACCAAAATACCACAAACACTAATCCCCAATTGTGTTTGGAGGGACCAACCTACTAGAGACACCAATAATATGAAATATGTACCAAAATACCACAACCACTAAATCCCAATTGTGTTTGGAGACACCAACCTACTAGAGAGACCAATTCCTTACACCAAGATTTGAGCCTTAATGTGGAAAGTGAGACACCAATCCCTTACACCAAGATCTAAGGCTTATATTATCAAGTGAGACACCAATCCCACTAGATTACAAATAATATATTCTTTTACCTTGAAACTAAATGTACGCAACTTTCTTTTTCTTTGAACACACTTTAGAACTTCTTTGTAGAGTGCATATGGTATTATGATAAAATAACCTAATGATTGGAAAGTAACTCACATTGAATAGATCTTAATACAAATATGTAAAATAGTTTCATTGATACACACATCTCCTAGGAGTGAGCCTAGATACATGCATACACACATACATACATACAGACAGACGTACATACATACATACATACATACATACATACATACATACACACATATACATACATACATACATACGTACGTACGTACGTACGTACGTACGTACGTACGTACATACATACATACATACATACATACATACATACATACATGTACACACACACATACATACATGTGTGTGTGTGTGTGTGTATGTATACCCACACATACATACATACATACATACATATGTATGCATATATGTGTGTGTACATACATACATATTTACATGTTGCCCTAGAGTAAAATAAACGCATGTGTGATTCAGCCACAAGAATAATCCCTAACTAAACATGTAATAAGCTAGATTCATTAGCCCACATGCTACTTCAAAAGAATTCACATTCTATGTGTTACCCAGTGTATCCTTATTTGGTTCCAATAGTCATTCACATGTTATCTTTAGTGAAAACATAATAAAATTCTTTGGCATATAAATTTGGAATGAAAACCTAGTTAGCCAACATGTGCAATGACCATATTGTTACTTTTAACTTTGTGTCCACACTTGATAAAAATTGGAAACTCTAGAATTTGATACAACATATGTATATATACCTTCCTTCCACATTGTGATTCATAACTCTCAACCATGACAGATTATAGAGCATAACAAGTTGTCATAGAAAGCTCATTGTTTGAGTAAGTTAAATCATATACTTATGGATCACACTCTTGTATCACCTCTATCAACTAGAATAGATTCAAGATGATAAAAACATATTTCAACCAATTTCACCATCATAGCTTGCTAGTGTACTTTCAAAAATCAAATTCTTAGGGATAGACATGATAAAAGTAAAGGAATTGTGATAGTTGTGGGTTTAAAATTATACGTAGATGGAGTTGTGTACAATTAAATTTGTCTCTTCACAATCTATTGAATCCTCTTTGATAATCCTTCGATATCAATGACAACATATTGAAAAGGGTATGATTGATTGTCAATAAGATAGAGTCACATTTTTAAAATCTTGTCTAAACTAGGTAGAGCGATATAAAATAGGTAAAAAAATATTTGAATTTAATATATGATGCATTTTAGCTTTGTATTAGGTTAAGTATTGGGTTAGTGAATGTACCAAAATAGTCACACTATATTCCAAATCATGCATCAAAGAAATATAAGAAAAGTAAAATGATCAAGTTCAACACTTTATCCTCTCAAATAAAATTAAAGCTAAATTCAATTCCCCATTAAATGGAGAAGAAAAAATAATACCATAAGTTAAAGAAGATAATCCAAGTGATAAAAATAAGGATTAAGATCCCCCTCAAGAGAATTATGTGAACTTAAACTTTGACATGAAATTATAGGAAAACCATATATATGTAGGGGCTAACTTTGTTATAAGGAACATAAAAGGTAAATTTTCATACGATCAATCCTCATATTCCTTAGAATCATAACTCATAATGGTGTGGAGTAAGATTATATAACATTTGGGAGTGACATCTTTAATAGGGTTAGAAAATATTATTGCAGAAGGTAATTCTATGTTAGTTATGTTTCCTTTAAAATAAATTACATGAATTGGAGAGTAAGGTGTTCTACAGAAAAGGCATTGGCTACCAAGTTGAATTTCTCTATTGTTAAATTTTATAATGTAGAAGAAAGATGAATTACATGGAATATTTATTGTCTAATGCCCAAGTTGATGAAGGAACCATTACAATGTTGTATAGTCATCTTCTTACATTTTTCTAAGGAAGTAAATACTTTTTAAGCTTAAACTCCCATAGATTGGCTACATATTTTTACAAACTTTATGGTGCTTATTACATTCAAAAATTATAAACAGATTAAATGTTCGTTAGGACCCCATGTGTAAAAGGAAAATCTCTAATGGTCACCTAGGTTTAATTTTCACTACAATTCTAACATATTTCCTTAGAATTTGTGAGAATATTTATGTGAGAGGAAGGAGAAGGAGACCACATATATCCTAAATTTTAAAAGAAATGGTGCATTAGGCCTTTGTTTCCTTTATAGTGAAACTTCATCATAGATTTTTCTGTACAAGCGTGGTTACTTCAAGTTCTTTTCTTAGATAATTTTAAGGGTATGCTATTAATCATTGTGGATCTTTCCTTACATGACTCTTGTGAAAAATGAAGAGGTTTCTAGTGAGAAGGATTTTGAAAATAGGGTGTTGGAAGAGAAAATTATTACCTTGGATGTGGAGGTTCTTTTTTTAAGGATGTATTACTCTAATATGGGAAGGTGGTGTATGGTCTATTGATCCGGCATAAGGAAGTGTGTTGGAATGAAAATTCATACCTTAGCCATATTTTGTGGTTGTCTAATGCATAGAGTGAAAATATACAAGAGGTGATGGCATGTGCTTTAGTTCCCAAACTCTTCAAGTCTACCGATTGGTAATGTTGTTGAAGAAATAGCAGGATGAGGAGATGTGTTAACCTTTAGTTTTGATCACTAGGGAATTTGCAAGCGATTGGTGGTGTGATAGATTAATTTTTGGAGTTGCATTTTAGTGTTGTGTGGTCTTTATGTATCTATATTCTTGCATTTTTGTGAGTTGCCTAGTTCTTATTTAATGTAAATTTGATGGTTGGTAGCTATATGATGCATGTATCTTTTTAGTTTGTGAATACTAGTTTTATTTCTAAGGTGACATGTCATTTTATTTAGTTGTATAGCTCTTATTATTATAAATTATGGATTTGTTTTCTTTTCCCCACCTTCTCATTTTTTTTTATAAATATTTATATGGTTTATAAAAATCATATGTGACATTTTGAACAAGACACCTTATAAATTTCTAATTAAATGAAAAATATAATACACTAAATTAATAATTTAGAAATAATTTTAATATTTAAATAAAACTTTAAAATAATCTTTCTATTGAATTATAAAATATTAAGAAGCTCTTTGGATATTAAATTTGAATCAACAAATATCAAATATATGTTTTAAATATTTTTGAAACATGCTCTTTCTAAGTAATATCGAATTCATGGTTCAAGGTGCTCTCCACACTAATAAAGTGTCTTCATAATATTTAGAAAAGGTAGACATAATATGCTATTTTGTATATTTTGGTTTAGTGAAAACAAAATGATACTAAATAATGAAATTTTTACATTACAAGGTTATATAGTTCAAATATATTATTATACTAAACTTTGAATCCTCGATTGCCCTCTTTGAAGAGATGAGACCAACAAAAACAATAGACTACTTAATGAACATTCATGACAAAATTCCTTAAAAAGAAATGAAATAATACAAATAAGACATAATCTAGAAAAATCCACCATGTGATGTTAATGCATAGAGCAATATTGTATCCATCTTGAGGCCCTATAGACCACTTGATATTGTGATCAACATTATTAAAAGCTCCCCTTTCATTTCAATCAAGAGAGACACACCACCATGCATTAGACATAAATAAAATAATTTTAATCTTCTACAACTTCAATAATTTAGTATATTATTTAAACCCTAAATTGCCCTTATCACTAATGTTTTAACTCCTATTGTTTAAGAGTTTTACTTTTGATATGTTTAAAATTCAACCTTGCCGACCACTTGATCATGTGGACATTATTAAAAACATTAACTTCATATCAATCAAGAGAGGCACACCACCATGCACACATAGAAATAAAATTTTTTTTTATCTTCTACAACTTCAACAATATAAGTATATTATTTAAACTATGAATTGTTCTTAATATTGACGCTATATTATCTATGATTTTTTTTTCTTTTAATACATGTTTAAGATTTGACCCTACTTGAACTTGAGTTGTGACTATCTTCACCTATCAAATACGTTTCATAAATGAAAATTTGTTAAATGTACAAATAATGTATATGATTTTTTTTTCTTTTAATACATGTTCAAGATTTGACCCTACTTGAACTTGAGTTGTGACTATCTTCAATATTAAATGTCTTTCAGACATGAAAATTTGTTAAATGTAAAAATAATGCATACTTTTAAAATTTTTATTATATTAATCTTCTCCTTATTGTGGTTCCCATTCTTACAAAATGCAATATGAGTCATCATAGGGGAATGGGTCCAATCATGGTCCATGTTTCAGTTATTATTCATTGGATTTCACTAATTAAAAGTCCACCAAAAAAAAATCATCTAGTGGGCCAATAACCACCATTTGTATACCCAATAGCTGATTCTTTTTAAGTAATGAGATCAATTGTCCAACTTTATTGAGACTAACAACACATCATTATTGGAGCATTTGTGCATAAGTATTGGATCAATTTTTTTTTGGTTGTCAAAATGAACCCATTAATAGGCAATAGCGAATATGTATAAGATGACACTTTGAAATTACTACTTTTTTACTCTCTCCACATAATGGTTCCTATAGTGTTTCATCTTTACTACCCAAAAACCAAACAATAGCTATAAATAATTAAATTACATAAAAAGACAAAAAAATAATAGAAATCTGATATACCATTTAAGAATTTTAATATACAAAACTAGGTATAATAACAATCCATACCCTTCCCCTAATTACAAAATAGGAGACAATTCAATAGTAATGTCTGAAGTTGTTCTAAATTGAATAAATTTTAAATAAGAGAAAAACACATGTAGTCTAAAGAGGAAAGAATGCTTTAAGAAAATAAAAAAGGAAAAGTAAACAGATTACCGCAAATGGTGTATTCTGACATGTAAAAGGAAGAGCAAAAGTTAACCTCCTCTTTTTTTTAATTATTAGTGTGACATGATTTATCCTGTTGTTTGTCTGCAATCAAAAAGTAAATCAGCAATTTATTAAAGAAAAACAATTTTCTTCTCATTTTCAAGCAAATGGTGTGTTCAGACGGGTAGCAGTAAGAGTAAAAGTTTAATGTTACTTTTTATCATTAGAGTGACATAAAATGCCATGTATTGTTTGTTTTATACTGTTGTTTCCCTGCATATTGCAGTCATGAGGTATTTCCTGCAGCATACATATAATATAAGAGGAGTCATCATCAACATGAAATAAGGAGCATCCCCAAAGTCCTAATCGTGGGTACTGTGTATTTATTTTCCTCCTCCTCCTCTTCTGTGGCCCATGATAGCGTTGTGATTCCTGGTACAGGAATGAATTAGGACTTGCAGCTGATTTCTGGCCATTGAAAAAGGTTGAGCTCTGTGAGATTTTGCAGGCAGGGAAGAAAAAAAAGAACTTGGGTACCTTCAGGATGGTGTAACATTGTACCTGATTAGATTTTTTGCAGAGAGAAGTATAAATTAGAGCATAGGAAAATAGTATTAAGGGAGGCTTCATAGATTTGACATTAAGTCATGAATGAAGGAAGCAGCCTCAAGGTGGGATCTACTGCAACATGGTTGAACAATTTGAGTCAACACCCAAATTCACACGTGGAAGGTGGTGATGGTGGGCAGTCCATGATGGGGGGATTTTCTACACAGCATTCGCATGGATCCACCATTATCGATCACTCCTCTGCAGGTCAAGGGAGGGGTTTGCTAGATCTGCACTCTGATACAGCTAATAGCAGTGACCTTCTTGGGAGCAATAGATCTGATGGGGAGCATCAGCAGGATCATAACAGTGAGATGGTTTGGCAAAACTCAAGGCTCAAGGCTGAAATTCTTCAGCACCCTCTCTATGACCAGTTGTTGGATGCCCATGTTGCTTGTCTTAGGATTGCAACTCCTGTGGATCAGCTGCCCAAAATCGATGCACAGTTGGCTCAGTCAAGGCATGTTGTGGCCAAGTATTCTGTCCTAGGAAGAAACCAGCTCTTGTCTGGAGATGAGAAAGAGGAGCTTGATAGGTTTCTGGTCAGTTTATCTTCATATCTCCTCAGATTGCATATTATGAGATATACTTGTTTAGATGATTGTGGATGTGTTTGGTTGAATTTCACTTTTTGGGGGTTTAGCTTGAAAATATCAATCTTTTTATGATGCCTGATAACCTAGTAGATAGCACCCTTTTTCATTAGCTCATAAAATTTGCTTTCCATGTCTAACAACTAGAAGACATGGTTGAGTTCTAATATTGATAGTGCTCATTTGGTTTCCATGTCTAATGACTGCAATTTTTTTGGTTCTGCTTGGCCCTAGAATTTTTTCTCCTGCTTTCTTCTAGTTGAGATTCTATATGCTTTCTTCATTGTTATGAATTAGATGTAGTAACTTGAATTTGGGTTGGCCCTATAATTTTTTCTCCTGCTCTTCAAGTTGAAATTCTATATGCTTTCTTCATTGTTATGAATTAGATGTACTAACATGAATTTGGGTTGGCCCTAGAAGTCTAATCTATTCTCCGATTGAAATTCTGTCCACTGCCTTCATACTTCTGATTATGAAATGAACTAAACTGTGATCTGGGTTGGTTCTTATTGTTCAAATTCTATGCACCGTCTTCATGCTCATAAAATGCAATCAAAGAACATTAATTTTTGCTAAGCCATAGACCTTGTTTCCCCGGTTTCCCAATTGAAATTTTACCATCTATGTGCATGTTTTCCAAGGAAATGAACCCATACTGGAATTTGGGCTGGCCTTAAAGACTTTGGTCTCCTGGTTTTCTAATTGAAATCATGAAGAAATGAAACAAGAAAGAATTTGGATTGGTTTTCATGGCTTATATTTCTAGCACCGCTTCCATGCTCATAAAATACAATCAACAGGCATTCGTTTGTGCTAAGCCTTAGACCTCGTTTCCCTGGTTTCCCAATTGAAATCTATCATCTATCTACATGTTTGTCAAGGAAATAAACCCAAACAAGAATTTGGGCTAACCTCTTTTGGTCTCCTGGTTTTTTAATTGAAATCATGAAGAAATGAAACAAGAAAGAATTTGGGTTGGTTTTCATGGTTCAACTTCTATGCACTGCCTTCATGCTTAGAAAATGCAGTCAAGGAATAATGATTTGTGCTAGCCTTAGACGTTGTTTACCTGGTTTCCCGATTGAAATTTCATCATCTATGTAAATATTTGCCAAGAAATGAACACATACTAGAATATGGGCTGGCCTTTAAGACTTTGGTCTCCCGGATTTCTAATTGAAATAATGAAGATATGAAATGAGAAAGAATTTGGGTTGATCTTCGACCTTGTTCTCCGACTTTTCTTATTGATGTTCTATGTAGTTTTCTTATTGAATTTCCAAGGGCTGTTTCCATCATTGTGAATGAAATACAAAAACACTAATATGGGTTTCTCTTTGTTTTCATTATGAATTGAAATTATTTCCAGAGGTCATGGCAGTGATTGAAATCCACGAACAACAAGTTTTGCTTTCGATCCACTCATCTCCTGCTGCATACCAATAAAACTCTACCAACTGTTTTCATTCCTTCCATGGTTATGGGTGGATGCGGTATAAGTCTAGATTTGAGATTGGCCCAAGAATTCTTAGAATGGAACATATCAGTTAAAGTGAAGCAGTTAAAAACAGTTTTTTGGGTGATTTAGTCAGCATTTGCCCAAGTACCAAGCATTGTGTTTTGGATCTTCGTGATATAACCCCTAAGAGTAATTTCTGCATTTATTAGCCACACTTGTTGTGCCACATCTATAAGGTATATTTGGGGAACAATGCAATATAGTTACGAGTACAGGCCTCGACTCTGATTGGGTAGATACCAAGGATACTTACATCATAGAGTTAGGGCTTTTCTGAGCTATGGAAGCTTCACAAAACGTCTTTTCTTTGCTTCAAAATAGGAGCTTTCCCTTCTCAAACTGATGGTGTAAATAATGTAAGCAATAACCGACTTGAGAAAGCTTCCACTAATCCTCTTAAACTCAAGATAACTGACAGCAATATTCAAATTTGAGCTCAGTCAGTAAGTGTTTTGTGTGGTATGAAGTGCTTGGAAGCAGTCACTTTTATCAATGATATTGTCAAAGTTTGGCAGCCATGTTAAGTGGGGTTTACTGTAACGCCCATGTACAAAGAAACATGTATAGACCACATCTAAATTCCACATGGAAAGACCTTATCTAAAGTTCACGGGAAACCAATCATGTCGTCCAAACAATTTGAGCCATATGTAACTGGAACTATGCAATTATGTTGTTCAAAAGCTATTCACAAAATCTTCTAGACACATCTATGGAAAGTTCTAGCATTGGTGTCTGGACATTTTCAGAGGGAAAAAAAGGTTTGTTTATGACAGTATTGGCAGATTCTGACACTAGCCCAGAATGTCAAGCTGACAAACACAAACATTTACCTATATGTTTTGTTTGGATTATTCACCGAGAGTCTATGCTAAGACTGCCAGAGATCCATTGCTCTTAAAGTTTGTAGATATTTTGTTTTTTCTTCTTTCGCAGAATTTTCTTCAAACCAAGAGATTAATGCTCGATTCTCTGAATACATTCGACATTAAATTCTATCAAGGACTCCGTCAAAGGATGCTGCCAAGAAAGGACACTCTCCCACATTTACCTTCTGTGTGTCCTCCTTTAAAAGAAATACACAAAAAAATTAGATTTTTCCTTGTAAAACTAATTAGAAACCTTCACCTTCACGTAGTTTCTAGTCAGTTCAAAGGGGAGGAATTTAACAGAAAATGTAACCTCAAGGACGGCAATCTCCTTCAAAATTCTTGTATTCTAATCATAGAATACTCTTCAAAAATCTTGTATTCTAATAATAGAATATTAGATAGAATACGGAATGTGATCTGAAATATTTATATAACAAACTTTTTTATATTCTATGATGAATTATCGAATGTAATTTAAAATGTTAATGTATAAAATTCTTTTGTATTCTGATGATAGATATCTGAATGTGATCCAAAACATTGGTACAAAAACTTATTAACACAGTCTAATTCCGAAACAACAATAATCTAACAATAATTATGTTCTAATAATAAGATCTAAAATTTGCATGCACACAAGATATACAACTTCTGAACTCCAGTGCTAGATATAAACCTATGACTTCGACCTCTAAATATGAAGTTTAGGTGTTCAAGCTAGCTCACCATCTTGTAATATATAATAAACAATGCCGTAATACCTTCCCATCCAAACTCCCAAGGAATGGTGCATAATGTTGTAATACATACCAATTCTGTCATATAAAGGATGGTAAACAATGTTTTCAAATTTGATCGAGTTAAAAAACTTCACTCAATCAATCTAAAAACATTTCAAACGAGATTGTGAACATTTTGTCTCTACTGTTTCAACACCTATCCATCGAAACTTTCTTCCACAACTAAATAAGTTTGGAGCAGACAGTCGTGACAATAATATCAGATAGTGATGCATTTCCCTGACTACCAAATGGAAATAAAAAATGCATCTCATCTGTCCCATTCTGAAGACAATCACAAGTCACATTTAATAGTGCTGACAGTGTCCAATGGCAGATGAATTAAGGCAGACCTGGAACATAAAAGCATAGCAAAATGTACACTTTGTTCATTCACATAAATATGCTTGGCTTATTTGAAATTAATGTCCTTTTTTTAATTGATCTTGCACTGGTCGTGTTTCTGTCTTCGTGATATTGTACCACACTAAACCTCGTGCATATCATACACTGGCACTCAGCAGATCCCATGGAAAGCCTGCGATGAATGTGTAAGGAATAAGCAAGCTGCAATAATATTTCTCGGCCTGTAACTTTCCAAGGCCTTTGTTTGAGTAGGTAGCAAAGAAACTTCAGAACTCATAATTACTGCTGATACTCTTGCCTTCCCCACATCCCTTCAGTAATCACTATCTCATCAATTTCCTCCTCGGGTTGCTTGCCGAAGCAGGCACGCCTTAGTGGACAAGTCACCATCACAAATATATATGCACAGTACGTTATCAACCACGAAAATTCCCAAAGAGGCCCAAATAACGGCGTACACGCACTCCAAGATCTCTGGAAGCTCCCCGAACGAATCCCGACCTTCCATTGTCCTTCCCGTTCTCTGATAACGGCTACCACGTAACAATCAAAGAAAACCCTAATCAGGATTTCTCGTATTTTCCCCTGTGCCTAAAACTGATAAAAACGGGAAAAGCGTTTCACTGTTACTGCCGGTAGGCAGCAGCAGTATTAGTAAAGATTGTACTAGTACAGAAGGGCCCCAATACAACTTATGTGCTGCTTTATTAGTGTGGTCCTCCACTGCCATCTTATTGCACTGCTCTTACTCAATTAATTTTCAACATACTATACATACGTAGATCCAATCCCAACAGTGGTATTTCTAACCACTGTGAGAAAGAATCTCTTATCTTCGTCTTGTTTTTTCTCTAATTTCTTTTTCTTGTTTTTATATATATTTTGTACAACTTCTTCTTTTGGGTTTGTACTGAACGACATTATTGTTTCTGTGTAGGCGCAATATGTGGTGTTAATATCGTCTTTCAAAGAACAGCTTCAGCAGCATGTACGGGTTCATGCCATGGAAGCTGTCATGGCTTGCTGGGAGCTTGAACAGTCTCTCCTTAGCCTCACAGGTATTCTTTTTTATTGTCGCTGCGTTAGTTAATATTTCTTTTAAAATGAACCATACATTTTCGAGAGATTTGCTTGTCTATTGTAAGAGACAATGACAATACATGAAAGATGCTCTCGGTAGGTATATATATTTTTCTTTTCAATTGCATTATTGCAATACAATATTCTTATCAAATTTGTTCAGAAAACAAAAATTCGTATAAAATTTCAGGCAGCGAGGAATATAGTGTATTAAAAAAATAGCAATCTTCGCCAGGCTTACCTTGATAAATACGCTGTCATTATCGGTACAACTGCCATCGAATTTTATAAGATAGTCTGTCATACAACAAGAAACATAGAATATTCGAGTCTCGACGAATTCGCATTTTTCTAAGACCAAGAGAGTTTTTTTATTAAGGTTATATATGAGTAAGTGAGATCTAAAATTTATATTAGTGCTCAGCTAAAACCGGAGAAAAATGCGTAGAATGTCTTGAAAATAAGAAGGGTAGATAATAATAATGATAATAATATCATTCTCGTTCAGATTTTTCAGTTTGAGAAGTAATGCGTTCATTTATGACTTCAATGCTTACGTCGAGAAAATGTTCAAATCAAAATACTACGTTGTTGTTAAAAGATTGATCCGGTAATATAGTGGAATAATTTTATCAAAAAATAGCATTGCACCATGTCTTCTTGTTTGCTATCGAACAGACTCTACAGTGACAGTAATTGAAGTCTCATCAATATTTTATGTGCCACAGCTAACTTTCAGTCATCTAGTCTATTTTTTAATAATATTATAGAAATTTAATGTCTTTAATTCAATAGTGACTTTATTGAAATCATATAATCTCAAATGCGGAGCTTGAATTACGAGAATTGAGATATCCAGTGAACAATAGATTTCTAATATAATGGAGAGCCCATAAGAGAAGAGACAATATTTCAAGTGAGGAATAAAAACCGTTTTATTATATATGTGCGAGTGTTTTCATGAGGTTTTTAATTTGTATAGTTTCATATAACATATTATATTTCTGTTTATAGTAGTAAGAAGTATAGTAATTTAATAAATTATACGATAATATTAATTTATTATGAATAGAAATGTTATAAATTTATATATTTTAAATTTTTTTACAAAATTAGATTTAAATAAAAATTATTTTATAATATTTTTAAATTATATTAGATAATATTATCAAATAAGCTATTTTCAACAAAATACTAATCTATTTATATTAAATTAAAGTATTGAAATCATATTTTAAATATATGAATATAGATTATTAATATCTAATGATGGATCATGGAGTGTGATCCGAAACGTTGATTTCAAAAATCACACACAATCAAATCCAGAAATGCATATTCAGTCATCTAATGATCAGTTATGATATGTGTAGAAAATTATTATAGTTCTAATTAAGAATCAGAACCAAAGATCTTTATTAAGGATGTTTTAAATGGTAATTTTTCATTGATTTTATTTGACAAACTCAATAAATCTTAGATTCTTAATTTTCTTATGAAACATAAAAAAAAATACATTCTATCTAAACTTTGTGAAATTGTATCAAAGAAAAAATTTATTCTTTTTCTTGTTTTATATAAATTTAATAAAATTGGATAAAATGAATGCTCATTGATTTATGAGTATGTGGAACTTCATATCTTGACATGAAACATGAAGAAAGAAAATTATATATGCATATTATAGAAGAAAAACTCAAAATTCTACAAAACATAGAACATTGTGCTAGTGCAAAATGATGAAAAGTTTATATCTTTAGATGTGATTATAAAATAATACTTAATAACATATCTTTAATTGTGAAGGACAACCATATCTCAAAATATTTTCAAACATTATAACTTGTATAAAAATATCTAATTAAACAACTATTATTGAAATGTCTAATAAAAGAAGTGAACATTTAATACTATTTGTTATATAATGTTAACAATCATATTTTACATATCCATGGTCTAAAAGATAATATTTAATATGTTACTATTAATTCTCAATTTATTCTAAAATTTCTCATGAAACGTAGATCAACAAAATAAAGTACAAAATGTTAAAAAATATAGAATAAAAGTCTCATTGACTACAAGGGAGGGTTCTTATTCCTCAAATGATATCTAATCTTTGACATTAAGAACCATAGTTATCTTTGCATATTTATCAATTAAATATTGTTGGGTATTATGCATTTTAATAAAATAGTAAAAAAATAAATAATTTTGTATAAGATCGTTAAGTTAGATAATGTGGGCTTACTAAATATTATCTCCATAGTTAGTTGGTTATTATTTCAATTTTTTTAGAGTTTATGTTTGGATTTGTTGTCTAGCTTCAAAATTTTAAGTTGTATACTATGATATAATCAATATTCATGAATTGTCATAAAGTGAAAGAATAAAAAATGGTAATCCTATTTAATAATCTAATCACTAAGTACAATTAATTACTCTATAAAATGAAAGCTAATAATTTTAATTAGAGTAAAAAAAATATAATGCAATAAACTTATGCACATAGATATTGTATGACCTAATTTTTTATTTTTAATATAAGTTATAAAAATTTATTAATCATGATTAATTAATAATTTATATTTTAAACAAAAATAAATTTAATAATATAATATAGATTCTTAAAATATAATAATGATATAAAATTGTGTCACACTATATATTAGTATATAAAATATATATCTCACACCTCACCACATAATTTTGTTTGTCTTTAAAAAATTAATAATATTAAAATTTTAATATCTATTTTTATATTCTATGAATAACAATGACTTTTTAAAAATATAATAATTTTTTAATGTGAATATATGTAATTCACACCACAAATACTATTGCAAATCAATTCTGATCTCTGATTCAAATAACTAGTCCATTTCATGCACACAGATAGAAGATGTTAATCATGTATAATGGATTAGAGCCTATAAATTTGATAACAGGTTAAACAACGGAATAATCCATCTCATATACACAGAGAATGACGCATGATAAAAATGTCCACTGCAAAAAAATTATCACTTTACAGAAGTGCTTAACCAACTGATTCATTAGGCCCCATGTTTGGGCTGGTCTTAGTTTACTTTTAATTTCGATTTTCTAGCCATACCAATTCTAGCTTTGTCAGCCATGATACTTATACCTTCTCTCAGACCCAAGAAAGTAAATTTATCATTGATTATTGTTATTGGGTAGTAAAACAGCAGGTGCATATGTTGAAGTTTTCACATGATTATAGCTTTTCATATATCTTTTATGAATATCATGCATTGTCTATTCTTGTAGAAATTTAACAGTTTTCACGTTCATGTTTAGCTGAATTTCATGAAGTTGAGCATAGGTATATTACTTTTATATGTTGCAGGAGTATCGCCTGGGGAAGGAACAGGAGCAACCATGTCCGATGATGAAGATGAGCAGGCAGACAGCGAGGGTAATCTATTTGATTTAGCTTTAGATGGACAAGATGGAATAGGGCCATTTGGGCCTTTGATTCCCACTGAGAATGAGCGTTCTCTGATGGAGAGGGTGAGGTTGGAGCTCAAGCATGAATTAAAGCAGGTCAGTTCTTATCACCTTTACTGCTGCCTAGTTGGTATGAATGTACATGTTAAGCTCTTTGCCATCTACAAACTGATATATAAGCTTTATCTAGTATAGTGATGATAAATCGAACTAGAGCATTAGCTTTTATGCTTCTCAGAAAAAAGAATAAATATAAATAATATTTGGTCAATTGTGCGATTATTTTTTATACCTGGTTTATTTCATAAAATATTAAATGAATAAAGTAAATTTATTGTTTTTTGAGAATGCATTTTAGAGGTTGGTGTAGGAGCACTGGGGCGAACACTCTATCAACACCACCTAAAACATATGTATATGTATATGTATATGTATGTATATATTTTGTATATGTATATGTATATTTATATTTATGTATATATTTTATTCTATTTTAATTGTTCTAATTTTGGTTTGCCTTGGTTGGATTGGCATCTTTTTAGTTTGCATTAGTTTCATATTTTGTAATCACAACTACCCTCGAGGACGTATATGCAAAGTATAGAAGCACGGTCAGGCATATAACTATTTGACAAAATGCCCAAATACAAAATAACCTCGTCAAATGTAATGGTTGTTTAGTATGCACATAATGGGAGGTGTCAAAACATTGGGGCAATTGAACTTGGCAGATGTAAAGCTAAATTCCACAACCCAACCAACATCCTTACAACCTGTGTCAAAATGGAAGTTTCACTATAACGTAATAGAAGAAGGAAATGTTAATAAGAGTTTTCAACTCATATGCACTAGATTTGTACTCATTGAAAGGGCTCAGAAAATTACAAGCTTGTGCTCAGCCTAGGAAGCCCAAATGCAACACTAGAAGGAAAAATTGAAGGGGCATCATGAAGCTACTAGAAGCAGGGCTTCAATGGACTGCCCACATCACATAAAGAGGTTTCATTTTGGAGGAAGAAATAGGGGAGGTAGATGTGTAGGAATGAAACTTTGGGCGGGGATCTGAACTTGGGGAAAGACATCATTCCTTAAGAAGAATCAAGAAGGAATTGACCAACGATAGAAAAAGGAAAGGAACACCACTTTAATCGATGTGTGTGTGTGTGTGACACAAGAGGGATGTTGAAATAATGAGTAGAATAGAAGTAGAGTCTCCTGCCTATGACTCGGTAAGAAAAGTAATTATTAGAAATTTATTTTGTAGAGTCATGCTCCGTTATATAGAAAATTGATGATCAGGCGTACTCTATAATTGACTTGTCTTCAAACCAGATTAAGAAATTAAAATTTTATGGTCAATGTATTGAGTTTCATTTTGTGGCTACAAGATTGGGTAAAACAAAAAAAGATTTTCATTTTTCTTCCTACATCAATTGGTATAAGAGTATCTTGTCCCGAATGTGTAAAATATACACCAAGACCCACGAGTAAGAAGTGAGGAGTAGTTGTGAAGAAGCTCATGTGGGCTCTTGCAAGTCAGAGAGAAGTCCCAAGAAATAAGAGTTTCAAGATCCTGCCTTAAAGAGGAATGCCTAGAATAGAGGAGGTGTTGGAACAATTTTGAGAATTGATAAGAAATAATATCAAGGATGATATACAGGAAGAGATGAGATTGGCTACTAGAAATCCAAGACATAGTATATATGAGAGAAGAAGAAAGTGAAGTGGAAGAACATGAAAGAGAAAAATAACCCATGGATTCTAGAGAAGAAATATTTTTGAGGGATCTTTCAAGAATCACAAGGGGCAACAAAATGGATGTCTCAAACTTTTCTAGAACATTAAATCCAAATGAGCTGATTGATTGGATTGGTGAGTTAGAATAATATTTTGAAATGGAAGAAATCAAAAACCCACAAAGGTTAAAATTAGCTCAAATAAAGTTTAAAGGGCATGCCACTTTATGGTGGAAAGAGTTGCAAAGGGAATAGACAACAAGTGGAGACCTTCAAATAAAAATATGGAGCCAAATGGTGATCAGGTTGAAGAGGAAATTCATTCCTCTAGAGACTATGAAATGGAACTATACAAGAAGTTACAAAATCTAAAGCATAAACATATGACTATAAAGAAATACATTGAGGTGTTCTACATTTGATCAGGAAGGTATGCGATTAATAGAGAGAAGGTGACCAGGTATGTGAATGGTTTGCGATTCAGTATTCAAGATGCAATGAGTATGTTTCAAATTAACATTTTAGAAGAAGCATATCAATATGTGTTGATGGCTGAGGAGAAGTTAGTGAGAAGATAATTAAACAAATCTAATAGCCATGGAAGGTTTGTAGCTGAGAAGGGAAAATAGAGAAACAAAAAAGGAGAGCATATTGCTGAAGAGTCCAATCCCAAATAGAGCAAAGAAGTGGGCCAAAGAACAAAGGAAAAGTATTTTTCATCAAGAGGATGTAGTAATAGTAGTAGAGGGTTCTATGGCACATGTTTCTAGTGTGGAGAAGTTGGTCATCATGATTTTGAATGCCCTTAGATACAAGAAGGAATCAAGAAGAGTGTAGCAAGGAACCATATTGCACAAGAGGATAATGAGGAGAATGATGCACATCTAAAAGGTGAAAATCCTAAAGATGGTGAAACTCTCATGATGAGAAAAGCGTTGATGAGTCCAAAAGTGATGGAAGAGGAAATATCCCAAATGAGTCTCTTTCAAACCATATGTGAGGCTAGAGGTAAGTTTTTTAAAGTGATAGTAGATAGTGGTATTACAAATAACTTAGTTTCAAAGGAGACGGTAATAAATTTGGTTTAAAAAGGGACAAGCATCTTAGTCTGTAAAAAGTCTCTTGGTTACAAGATGGACATGTGATGACTATAAGTGAGTAGTGTTCATTTAATATTTAGATTGGTTCTTATAAAGCTAAGGTGTTGTGTGATGTGTAACCTACATGACTACTTGTCATGTGTTGTTGGGTAGGCCATAGAAATTTGATAGGAAGACTATTTATGATGGTTATAAGAATGTGTACACCATATAGAAAGATGATCAAAAGTATATGTTGAAGATTTGCTAAGGATCCCATAGTTTGATTACTATTTGGAGGAAGCAAATAGAGGATGAAAAGAGAGTGGAACATAGTGACATACAAAATTTCAAAGGGAACATTTTAAGAGGAAAGAGTAGATTGGATTCTAATTTTTCATTGCAACATAGTAAGGGAAAAGAGAATAGTAG
The DNA here is from genome assembly GCA_027943335.1 of Chamaecyparis obtusa. NCBI lineage: Eukaryota > Viridiplantae > Streptophyta > Pinopsida > Cupressales > Cupressaceae > Chamaecyparis > Chamaecyparis obtusa. Next base: position 439,441 of record BSBK01002059.1, on the reverse strand, counting down.
CTCAAGGGAATGTAGTGAAAAAAGAGGTGGACATATCCTATGGAACACCACCAGTAGTTAAGGCTTGTGTTGAAGTAGACAAAGAGCATAAGATTGGAAGTGGAAAGGCTCCAGTGGACAAGGAGAAAATTTGAATTAAAAATAAACATGGGACTAGTGTCCCATACAACTTTCAATGTTCTTGAGTTCCCAACTCAAGGAACATTTCATTTACTTAGCATGTCTGGTATAGAAGCAACCAGGCGGATAGGCTATCAACACCACACACACACACATATACGTGTGTGTGTACACGTATACACATACATATGTACATACATACATACCTATGTATGTATGTATGTATATATTTATGTATATATATATGTATATATGTACATATATATACATACATACATATACATATACATACATACATATACATATACATATACATATACATATACATATACATATACATATACATATACATATACATATGCATATGCATATGCATATACATATACATATGCATATGCATATGCATATACATATACATATGCATATGCATATGCATATACATATACATATGCATACATACACACACATATACCATAATGTGGCAAATATATATACATTAAAAGGATTCAACATCAAATAAATAATTATACAAGTTAAATTTCTAAAATATATAACTAATTTTTGCAAAGAATTAATAAATACTTAAATTTCTAGAACATATAATGAAGACTGAAATTTTAGTGTTTATTTATTGTAATAGTCCTACCAACTCCAATATAAGTGAGATAAATATTTTCTTCCTTTACTAGTTATAACCATTAGACCATATATTAAAATAAGAAATATCAATAATTTCTCCTTTATTTTATGTTTAATAATTGTTTCCCCTTAGGATCCATGATGATTAACAATATCTCAAGTTCTTGTAAGAAATATTGAATTTATTTAAAATTATTTCATTCTCAAAATTTGAAACACCTTTCTATGGGTTTAAAGATAAATATTGTTACTTTATGAGATCCCTAATAGACACTCCCAAATACCATTTAATTTTTCCATCAAGAAGAGTTAGTGAAAGATTGCAATTGTACTCTAGATCATGTTACAAATAAGGTCTTGTTGTCATTTCTCTTATTTTCTTTTAATTATTTTTGATCAACTATCATAAAAAAATGTTTTTTGATTTATATGCTTAAAGTTCTTTATAATATGATTAATGATTCTTGAACCACAACTTTTATAACAAATGTAGGAAAATAATTCTAAACATTTATGCTATCTATATTAAAATAATGATAAAAAATATTTATTAATTTAAAAATTAAAAATTAAAAAAACTCTATGAGATATTTAAAACATCTTAAATTTCTTCTTATAAAGAAATTAGTGAAAATTATAGTAGAATTCTATATTTTATAACAAAGACTTATCATTTTTAAAGAATTGAAAACTAACGTGTTAAAAAATAGAAATTTTTTTTATTGATTCATTATCAAGTTTTTTCATTCCTTATTTGTATTGTCCTTCTTATGACAATTGTGAGCATTAAAATAAATTTTGGTATTGTAAGAGTGAAGTAGTTTAAAAAATAAAAAATCTATAAATGCTTTTTACAAATTAGAATTAGAATATTGATTTATTTGTATCCTAACACAATCTTAATTGACCATAATTCACTCATAAAATTATAATTTATTATCAAAGTAAACATTTACACTTAATATAAATATTAATGTCACTACACTAATAATCACATATCATGACAACTATTTTTAATATTTAACTAAATCATTAATGAAGACAAAAATAAGTCAATAATCTGTATCAAATAATATTAGAAAAATTTAAATGACACAGTATGATTTATAGGAGTCTAAAAAAAGTTCAAATAGTTTATTTAGTAAATTATTATAAAATTTAGTAGATTTAATAAAATTTAAATATTTAAATATTAATATTATTAAAGGATGATTATATAAAATAAAATGAATAGAATTACTCTTAAAAACATAATTATATTTTCATCCTTCCTTATCCCCTTGTCCTTTTGCTCCCTAAAATTTAAAATTAAATAAAATAATAACTTAATTTTTTATTCTTTTGGAAAGCTTTTTTGAAAAAATACAAAAGAATAATAGCATAGTATTTGAATTTTGGATATGTAAGGTCTTTATTATTGTCCTTAAAATAATTTAAATATAATTTTCTATCATTTTTATTACATCATAATATAATTTATTATTCCATTTGATTTGGATTATTGATTGAACATGTTTCTTTTCGATCTAGTTCTAAATATTCAAATAAGGTAAATGAAGATAGTAAATGTTCCCTTTCTCTATTTTTTAAACTAACAATACCTCAATAAGATTCAAGGGTTTAATCAAACCATTAAATCAAATAATTTGATTTGAACTCAATTTTTCATTTGTCTTACTTCAATGTTTCATTGTCTTATTTTTGGTTACTTGTTTTGTCTTCTCTATAAACTATGCTCTCTATAAGTAAATTTATATCTATTTTAAAATTACTACTTCCCATAATTCTTAACTCTTCACACTTCTCTTCCTCAATCGCGAATCTCTTCATTTCTCTTTATCATTTGAATTTTTCATTAGAACATTTTTATTTCTCATAACTCCCTTCATTTGGCTAGGCCACGAGGAATAGAATACAAAAATATATTTTATTGTATATCATGAAAACTACCTCATGAACACTTGTTTGTATCTTTATTTTATAGTCATGAGAACAATTTAACTACCATAAATAGACCTAAACTAAAAAAAATGAATTACAAATGTGTTAACTTAGAAAATTTATGCATTAACAATCCCCCTTAATGTGAAAGGTTTATCACAAAATTTGAGTAGTATTTTGAACTTCTCAAAATTCTCTTTTCCAAAAATTTTAATGAGAATATTTTTTGGCTGATTTGTAGATTCTTTAGAAAGTGTATTAGTTTAAGAGGTATTAATATTTGTTTCAACTAACTCTATTACTTTGACTAAGTTCAAACTTTGATAACTAAGCTCATTGGTTTGACAAGTCTCAATTTAGATGATGAACTTGTTACTTTGATGTGTATCATCTTCGATGATGAGCTTGTTACATTGACATGTTTCAACTTTTAATAATGAGCTTACTAATTTTTTGGGTGTCAAATTTTGATGATGATCTTGTTACATTGACATGTTTCAACTTTTAATAATGAGCTTGCTAATTTTATGGGTGTCAAATTTTGATAATGATCTTGTTACATTGACAAATGTAAAATTTTGATAATGAGCCAATTACTTAAATGACAAGCCTCAAATTTTAGTAATGATCATGTTTATTTGACAACTCTCAAATTTAGACTAATTTTGTACACATTATAATGTCATATAAAATATGACCTCGAATTAAGCATGAGTAGACATATTTTGGGGAATCTCTACATAATTGCTGAAATAATATCAAATTGGGTGCAACCACTAGAAAGTAATATTTAAAAAAATAGATTAGGTGCAATCAATACATTAGAGTGTAATTTCCGTATGAGGAAAAAATGTAAAAAATCTATGAAATTGCCACTTGAATAAGACGTATGCACAAGATTTCCCCCTTTCACAAATGAGGGGAAAATGTCAACAATGTGATCTCCTCGACAAATCTATTATTGAATAAGTGTTACATTAGTAAGGACCAACATCATCATAACCATCATAAACTAAATCCCCAATATTAGCAAAATCATTCTTCATCGGAAGCAAATTTACCTTTTCAATCTTCTCAATGATTGGTGGCTTATTAGATATACCAAGAGACATCTGGGAAATATCAACATTAACTATAGTTGAGGTAGGCTCAATAAGATCAACATCATCATTAGAAGATTTATGACGAATTACATCATTTCCATTATTTTTAAGAACACTTTCACCATCACTAATAGATAAAAATCTCTTCTAATATTTAGTTAACGAATCAAGCTTGGTTCTCCACTTTGAATGATTTATCCAACCAAGATTCATACGCCTCATTAAATTTTAAGGTGTATATGGTAGATCATTTTTTTGGATAATGAATATACAAATCACATGATTTACAAGGGTATATGTTAAAGAAATTACTTAATATATGAGTTTGATATTCACAATGGAAACAAAAATATACTTTATTGAACTCAATACATATTTATTTTGGTCGTTAAGAGTTTTAAAATTCACAAGAATCGTCAACAAATGCATACTCAATATGAGATTTATTAATATGTTCCCCTAATATAAATTTTATGGGTTTGGAATATTTTGAGACATAAAAAACAACAAAGCCATTATAATTTATTTGTTTGATAAGATTCCCAAGCTCTCACAATTGCAATGGGAATAATTTGTTATCTTTTTTAATACCCTATAGAATGTTGTGATTCTATCATTATGTTAACTATTTTGTTGGTAAAACTTCTTTTCACGACCCTTACAAAGTTCTCATCTTTCTCTTTTTCCACATTAGCCTACAAAATATGTAAGAATATATCGAGGTTTTCTTTATTTATTTATGCCTAGGGCCAGGAAATTTGTCGATAGTTGTAGATCATTGGTTACATATATTTGGATTTTGGCGGTCATGATCCAATACAATATTTCACACCTCTTCTATTATCAATATTTGTGGAATGGTATGAAATTTAATTGATTGCAAGGTTCAACCACAAATGATTAAAAAGGAAGCACAAGATTATGAGTTGAGACAACTTAACAAAATTGTGACATGTAGTTTTTACTTTATTTTTGAATGTGCAAGATACTTGTGAACCCAAATGCTCTTGCATCAAATACTAATGGTTCTTCTCATGACACCTTGGGTATTATAAGGATAGGTGACATTGGATAGGAGAGTATTGGGATTTGTTCATTTCCTCTTTTTCTCACTTCTACTAGAAAGATTGCCACCAAAAATTAGATGGAGGTCTAGGTTGGCCTTACATTGAGAAAACTAGTGTGTTATTCTGGAAGAGTATAATTAATGAGATGGACTCTATGATTTTATTATTTGTTTTGAATAATGAAATATCTCAAGAGTTTTGTTGAGGTTGACTTCTTATATTGACCAATTTCTTCTTCATAAAAATTTGAGTCTATATCCTTTGTTCATATCCCTAGAGTAAAATATGATCATGGCTTGTTTGGCTAAATGAGCCTTTGATATTGATTACACTTAAAAAGGTTACAAATTGGACATCCTTGATCTCTACTTATTTTTTAAAATTTTTTCAGCTTCATCATAATGATTTAGTTTGATTTGTCTAATTCTTATTTAGTAATATATTTAATTTTATAATTTCTATCAATTCATATAGATTGTACTTGTAGCAAACCTCTAATTTTCAATATTGTAACTTTAATTACAACTATTAGCATTTAAAATCTTTATATATTTTTTATGATTACTTAATTAGTTTTTTAAATAAATGCAACCTCTCTTATTCACTAAAAGAACCATATCTTAGAATTAGTTTTCTCAAACTAGCCAATCTAATTTTGGGTAGAAATATATAAATAAAAACTTTGTATATTCTTGCATGCTTTTTAGGTTGATGTGGGAAAAAAAAGATGAATTCTTTGTAAGAGTCATAGAAAAAAAGTATAGCCAACAAAATTATAGATACCATAATAATGGATCACAACTTTCAATACAACATTAAGATAGATAATATGTAGTTCTTATTGTACTCAATCTCCTTTTCCATCTTTTGTTAACTCTCATCTTTTACACACAATTAACTTTACACAAGATAAATGATGAGTAGATTAATTTTTACATCCCTAAGCTTTGATGCCACTATTAGGTCCAGGAACAAAATTCAAAAATATATTTTATTATATATTATAAAAATTAACTTTTGACAATTTATTTACATCTTTATTTGATAGGCAATAGAAAATTTAACTACTATAACTATCTTAAAAATTGTATTGCAAATTTGTATCAACTTAGAAGATTAGCATTAACACATTCTCCTTGTTGTATGCATGCTTACTATAATTGTCTTTGAATCTATACCTTTTACTTCCTCATAAAATATGGCTGGAAAAAAATTAAATGTGAATTTAACTTTATGTTGGAGCATCTTATAGGCCACACCGTTTTCTAGGTGTGTATTTATTTTCAATATGAAATGATTTTTTACAAATGTTTTTTTTAGTTCAAATACATTGACAAACTCCTTCAAACATCTATCATGTTTCCATTGACAAATTACTTCAAACATTTATCAAACAGTAGGGACACGTGGAGTTGGATTGTAGAATATTGAATTGGTTCATTTTTTTTTTCTTGATAAAACTTATGTGCTATTTGGGAAGAATGATTTTGGTCCTCCTTTTTTAAAAAAAAGTCTTAAGAGTCTTTTTGAATGTTGATTTTTTTTTGATTAAATTCTTCTTTGTAGGATCTTGAATCTACATCTAAGTTGTTTATATCATTAGATAATGGAATATTTAGCTAAATGAGATTTTATTGTTAATTGCAATTAAAAGATATATATTGAGCTTCTTTACCCTCTCAATTTTTGCAGTTTCCTCAACTGCTTCATAACAATTTCCTTTATTTTGTATAACTTGTTTTTTTTAATATATTTTGTTTTGATACTTTCATGATTTCTTTGGTTCTTGTGGATGATAATTTGCATTGAACCTTCTTAAATTTTTACCCTTTAGTTCCACTATTGGTATTTTAAAATCTTTAATTAATCTATTCAGTGGCTACTGGAGTTGGGACTAATAACCAAATGGAAGCCCATGCCCTTCTTGTTGCATTGCAAAAAAAACTTGTGATTTGGGTTGGAAGCATGTGGTTTGTGATATGGATTTTATGATTTTAGTTTCTCTTTGCAATAATAAGAATTTTTTGAGCTCTTCTTGACATCGTGCATCTCTTAGTACTCAAATACATGATTTATGTTGACAGCTTTGATTCTATTTTTTTCACGTTTCTCAAGAATAGAATGCTATTGTTGATATGCTTGCTAATTGTGCATCATGTGCTCCCAACGGATGGAAGGTTTGAGAGTTGGATTCTCTTTCTCCTGAACATATAGCTAAGTTATTTTTTTAGACCTTTGCTTTGCTGTTTTCAATTTGTCCGTTTGTTGGGAGACCATCTTGGTTTCTTCTTATTTTCTTATTATGATAGCTATAACTATCTGAAATTCTTGTTATTACTTTTAATTAATTATTTTTAACTTTAGAAATAAAATTAAAATATTAATATTTACTATTTCTACTTCCCACTCTTCCCCCCCACCGCCCCCCCCCAAAGAAGAAAAGGTAATTTGTGTGAACAAATATCTCTAATAACAAGAATAGTAATCCAAACACCAAAAAAAGTTAAACTATTTTGCTTGAATTATTTTATTTGTTTAAAAATAAAAATCTTGATATAAATTTTTATGATAATTACTATTTCTACTTCCCGCCTCCCCCTCCCAAAAAAGGTAATTTGTGTTAACGAATATCTCTAATAATAAGAATAGTAATCCAAACACCAAAAAAAATTAAACTGTTTTGTTTGTTTTGGCCTTGTGCTCTTGATCTTCTGTCCCCTCTTTTTATTCCTTGCTAGGTCTGCATTCTACATTTTCATTTCCTTGGTTCTCTTGCATCCCGATGATAGATCCTGTAGTGTGATCTGAAACGTTGATGCTAAAAAATTGTTACACAATCAAATCCAAAAGAAAGAATACATTGAATTATTTTATCTTTATTACTAAATTTTTTGTGGCATATATGCTCTGCTCTAGTTTTAGTATTAGTATTAGTATAGAGAGAAGAAGATACTGAGTATATGAAATTGGTTTTGAAGGGGTATAAATCAAGAATTGAAGACATAAGAGAAGAGATTCTTAGAAAGCGTAGAGCCGGCAAATTGCCTGGTGATACAACTACTGTGTTGAAGACTTGGTGGCAAGCTCATTCAAAATGGCCTTATCCAACGGTAATAATCATCACTCATATTATTATCTTCTATCTAGACGGCTTAATGATTTTGTTTGAATCGAAATCTATGATAGTTAACGTATGAGTTCTCTCTTTTTCAGGAGGACGAGAAGTCAAGGCTGGTGCAGGAAACAGGACTTCAGCTTAAGCAAATCAATAACTGGTTCATCAACCAAAGAAAGCGCAATTGGCACAGCAATCCCTCTACATCTTCAGCTACAAACTCCAAGCGTAAGAGGTATATATTTGCAAGGAAAACTGAACAAATCGAAGATTATGATGATACTGGCTAGTAATGGATTTATGGACTAATATGGGCTCATCAAGTAAAATAAACGAATAAACATGGTAGTGAATGAGTAGAATATTTTGATGAGCTTTCACAATTTACAATTTATCTAGTCTTTTGTGTTTTTGGTCTTTCAAAATTTACATTTTATCTAGTCTTTTGTGTTTTTGGTCTTTTTGTTTTCTTAGACTTTATTTTGTTGTTCATTTTTTTATACTTGTTTTGATGTTGCTACTCTGAGTGTGGGACTCTTATCTCACCTTATCTAATAAGAAATAATGTATCAATGAGTGAAACATTTTATGAGCCTTCACAATTTAGGTTTCATCTAGTCTTTTGTGTGCCTGGTCTTTGTTTTTGTTAGACTCTATTTTGTTGTTTAGTTTCTTGTGTTATGTTGAAGCAATAGACTTATATTTTTTATTTCTTTGTTTTGATGTTGTAACTTTGATTGCAGGATCCTTTTGTCATCTTATCTAAAAAAAAAAAATGTATCGACTAAAAAAATTATTTCTAAATTCACTATACATTTCAACACACTGAAAACGAACTTTCCTCTTCTTAATGATAGATCACTGAGTATGATCTAAAACGTTAATACAAAAGACATACACACAAAAACCTAAAAATAATCTTATTATAAAATATTAATATCACTATATCAACTCTTTAAACTCTCAATGTGTTGTTAAGAACATGCAACATGTTGCACACAAATGTATCGTTGTTTCTTGTATAGGGATATTGCATAGAGGAAGGTGTAGTTAGGTATATATGTCTATTATATATGGGAATTTTTAGCATTACAAGTGCTCTTTAATTTTTTTAAAATAAATTTATAACGAGAATACTGACAGTATTTTTGTCTCTACAATATGTATTGCAGGTAATGGATTTATTGAAGTTTTCACATACATAGATATTACACATCCTCACATAAATAGAGGAAGAATCTGGTAAAATTGTAATAATGTCATTGTACAAATCCTAGTTCAAGCTTGCCTAAGAAATCTTAGGTTTATACCACAAAACTTTGCTTAAATTAGTTCAATCTAGAATGATCAAATCCGCTGTATATGGTTAGTTTAGTTGAGAGATCTGATCTTCTCGAATTATGGAAAGGAAAAGCACCTCCCTGAGCAACCAGAGAAAGTTATATCAGAGTAACATCGAGAATAACGTGTATATATATAATAATACATAATATATGAGATTCATAGCTGAAGAAATTTTTTTTATATGCGTTAATGTGTCTTGATTTTATTTCATTGCATCTAAGCATTGTTTCATGTTATTAAATTTCATTTCATCTAAGCATTATTTCATGTTATTAAATTTCATTTCATCTAAGCATTATTTCATGTTATTATATGCCTCTTAAAGCTTCTATTTTAAGCACATCCCTGCGTATACTGAGATTTATTGAACATTCCTACCTCATATAGGAGATAAGTTATTGATTCTTTTATAAAATCTGCAAAGGATGTTGAATGTATAGACAATTTAATCCTCTGCAATGCTAGAAAGGTTTTTGTTTCAGCTGCGAACTACCGGATATATTGGTTAGCAAGTGTTTTTTTCTTTCATCAGTTCATAAGGATCTCTATCACTATGGTTGCTCTGTTTTTATAAAGGTTTATGTTGTGTTTTTTATTTTTTATCCATATCTATAGATAACACAAAAGTGCTAACATATTTTGGAAGTTTCTTTTACCACAATTTATTGATATTCTAGACATATCTATAATATTAAAGATTATTTTATGGAATAGTTATGTTTATTTAATTTTTTTTTAAAATTTAAGTATGTTGCAATATTTTGAAGAGTGAATAGCAAATTTATTTTCAATACCTTCGCTTAAGTTTTGAGTTTTGATTGAACATACCAAAATTCACTCTTAATCATTCAAAATCTTCTTTAAAGAAGACTTTGATGATAACATCTGTAAATTATTCTTTCATCTTCAAACCTCAAGCTAAATTTCTCCATCCCAGTTGTTTTATGAAGTGATATCTCATAACAATTTTGTTCCTGTTATAAAACACATGTGAATTTTAACAAAACTATAACCTAATTGTTGTCCCTAAAGATTTTATTTCTCCTCCTTGTTCTTCCTATAAATCAAAATAATATTCTTCCCATCCATAAGTTGCTTGATATGCTGATTTGTAGCTACCACAAGTTCTACTTCTACTATAAAGCCCATGGTACTCACCAAAATGTATGGTGGAAAGCATAGCCAAATATGGTATTTTGTCATCAATACTTCCTATCCAATCTCTGTAAGTGTAACCAAATCAAATAAATATATAAAACACAATAGATTTTGTGCCACTAATGTATCTCTTCTCCTCTAGTAAAATAACAACTAAAATAGATATACAAATACCAGGACATTCCTATTCTAAGACCTTTGGTGAGGTTTGAGTACAGGAAGCCTTGAATGTCCTTTCAACCTTTGTTGTAGGTGTTGGGTTCCCTTCTTTACTCAATTCTAGTTCATTTCTTCAACCATAATCATATGTTGGTCCTTGCTATTCTTTTTTTTTTCTTAGCTTCACTCTCTCTTCTTGTGAGACTCATCTTGTTTGCTTCCATGGTTGTTTCTTATTTGGGTCTTGGCCCTTCTCATGCTTTTACTTTAATCAAAATATATTAAGAATTTTGTTTCTAGTTTGCACTTGAGTCATTTGGAGTCTTCATGAATCTTTAAATCAAACCTACCACATATATAATGTTAGGCCATGTAGCCATCAAATATAGAAAACAACCTAGCAATCTCTTATACAATGCTGAGTCCACATTTCTAGTTTTATGATTACATTCTATCAAATATTTAACATTGTATTAGGCTAGTTTTCAAAATTTGAGCGCGCGCTACCATGGCTCCTCCCTACTTTGCTTCCTCGGTGGACCCTATGGCTGTTGGGGCCATGTCCGCTTGGCCTTTGTTTGGTTCTTTCGACGGTAGAATGGGGGTTAGGTCTTCTGCTTCTACTGCAGGAGGAAAAACTACCTCTTTTGTAGATGTGGCAGCTTTCAAAGCTGATGTCCATGGATTGGGGGTTCCGTCTGTGGACCGTCCAGTTTTTCCCTCAGTTGTGACTCCTGTCTCGGTTAGCAGTCCTATCCGGTTGGTGTTGGGGGTGTTATATCCAAAGAAATTGCTCATACGATTGAGGACTTCTCTGAGAGGGAAACTATTTTTAGATTTCGAGGCTTCTGGCCTTCCCTTCAGGCTCTTCATGCTTGGATATCCAAGCACTAGGACCTGTTGATTTATGAATCTGTCCAGATTTACCCTATGGCTAGGGGTTTTTTCATAGTAAAATTTGATGCTGTTGATGATAGGAGGGCTATTTTGTGTAGTCACTTCAGCTGGGAGGATCATTACCCTTTGTTGACCAAACCCTGGCACAAGGGTTTTGACCCTGCATTTGAATCTTTTTCTAACGTGCACTATTCAAAACACTATCTGCTTCTCTACAAGTCTTCATTAAAACACTGTGTTGACATCAATGACAATCATAGTCATGAATGCAACAACAACTGCTATAGAATGGGTGCCAAACACTTTAGCATTCATTCCTAACACATAATGTGTTGTGTGCTGAGTAGAGCCAACTAAATTATTATTGGAGTTTGTTATGACTTCTCTAATATGATTTCAAGATGTTTCTAATAGGCCAAATTGATTATATCATTTAGAGGAAAGATATTTATAGGCAGTCATTTGTGATTGCTAGAGTATGGTTCAGAGTTGATTGTGAAGAGTAGAGTAGAGTGTGTGAAGTGTTGAGCCATCAGAAGAAGGTCTATGTGACCAAGTAAAGTATTTGAGCTATACATTGGAACTGATCCAGAGAGTAGGTCAAAGCGTAGTTCATCAAGATCCAGATATAGTGTGTATCTATTAACCAGAAGGTTGTAGCCTTCACCCCTTTGAGTAGTGCGCTCTCAGACAGTGCGTCCTCACCCCTAACAGGGTTAATTGTAAAAGACTCCTAATAGGTTATGACCCTTGACTAGGTCTACTGTACTAAATATATTGTAAAGAAACTCCTAACAGGGTTAAGGATCTTCTAACAAGGATCATTGTACACTAGTGCAGAATATTAGTGGGTATCAATTCCCATTGGGGTTTTTACCTATTTGGGTTTCCCCATAACCAAAATATTGGTGTTGTGTTCAAGTGTTCTTTCATTGTGTTTATGCTTTATGTTTAAGTATACTTAATTGGATAAAGAATTGAAACTTGAAGATAATTGATTCACACCCCCCCCCACCCACTCTCTCAGTTATCTCTTGGGACTATTCCTAACAAGAAGATCTTACAACTTTGTTAGGAGTTGATCTTTACAATGCATGAATTAAAGTGACCTGGTCAAGGTTCAGACCCTGTTAGGAGTCTTTTACAAATAACTTGTTAAAGGTGAGGACACACTATGAGGGAGCACATTGCTCAAATGGTGAAGGTTGCAACCTTCTGCATAATAGATACACACTATATCTAGATCTTGGTGAACTGAAAAGTAGACTGTTGGAAATATAATTGGGAAATGTGATACTTAGAGAAGGGGGGTGAATCAGATGTCACCTACTAATCCATTTTGATATGAATAAAACATTTGGATAGCATCAACAATACTTGATCATAACAAAATAAGTAACATACTAAGCATCATCCATGAAAGTACTCATAACATAGTAATTTTGGTTACCCAAAAACCCTTGAAAGGTAAAACTAGGGTGGGGATAACACCCACAAATCTTCACTGCTACAGTAATAAGTTTGTGTGTTAGGGCTTAAAAAATTTGATCAAAACAAAGCACTCGGTTAAGAGATTACAAAAAGTCTGTTAGGACTACTCGGTTAAGAGATTTACCCTGATACACTAGTTAGAATGTCTCAGTACCCAATCTTTCAGTTTGCATTATATGCAGATTACAGATCTTCTCTGTACTGTATTGTACTAATCTCTTTTATTAGATTTATCTCTATTCTATCCTTTCATTGCTTAGCTCGGTCACTGAATTCTGTCTGAATGGTTCACTACTCTGAATGTGTCTCTCTACTCATTCCCTTCATATTCGCTATCTTTCACTCTTACTACATTTTAGGGTTTAGATCTTAACCTTATATAATCAACAAAACATCTTCATGATTCAAGATCTACGATTCAGATTAATTCCTTTTGCCGCTTAAGCCTTACTAATTTCTGATTGGCTCTAGGTATTACATAGGGATCAATGATTGCAAAATAGATGCGTAATCACCTCCGTAATTACCTCAACAAACAAAATACAAAACATGAATCTTGCCTAAAATGATTTACCTCGATTACTATGCCATAACAAACTCATATGTCATTCCTGGCTAACTTGGCAAATGCAATCCCTGATACTCATCATTAACTATACTCGGCATATGTTGATATCTCTATCACTCGGTAATCATTGCATATATGAATCGGCAAAAACTAGACTTGGCATAATACAAAAATACATAGTGACCAAAATTTTACTCGGTAGTACTATTGCTTGATAAGTATACATTACATAACTCAGCCTTTACATAATGACTCAGTCACAGTGATGACCGACCATCATTGCCTAGATAAATGAATAAGTGTGGGTCACTAATAGTCAACAAAACTATAGAGATCTACAATCTCCCCCTTTGACATTAGTGGCAAAAAAACTTTGTCATGACATTACACTTGTATTTACAAAAGTACGTAGTATTAGCATAATACTCCCCCTAAGATATATATACATTCAAAATTTTGTTACCTTCCCTTTGTCATGTCATGTCATTTGATTTCCCCCTTTTTTTTTACATGACAAATCTCTTCTGGAGTGGGGATCTAAAAGTATTTCTCCAGAAATGGTTTATGTAGCATCATAACCATGTGTAGTGCAGTTTCCCATCCTTCGACAGCAATAGTTAAAACTTCTGACTGCACTTCTAGCTTGGCAGCTTGATTGATTAGGCTCTCAGCTATAGACAGATTTGGATCCTTCTAGGTTAAGTCCTTAGCCGTGACCAACTTTCTCTATATGGTTTACAAGTGAGGTGTTAAAATTGTTTGCATAGAAAGTAGTCAAGATCTAATCTTTCCATCATTAGCCATCAGTTGGGCTATCCTTCCTTGTGTATGCATGATCTTGGCATAATGTTTGGAGCTAGTTTTTGCATCCACACTTAAGGACTAACTAGTGGATTTGAGTTTGTAGTTGATCAACCAGTCATTGTTTATCCTCAGTGAACTATTCTACATTGCAAAGTTTGGTAAGCAGAGAGTGTGCATTCACAACTACTTCTTCGGTCTCTGTTACCAAAGTGGAAAAAGTGACCTATTTTACTGCAATCTTGGTAGATACTTTCTCTAGCATCTTGGTCTTGAACTTTCTTTCCGACCACTCAAACAACTTATCACTGGCACTACTTGCTTCATTATTTACTTTCTGAACAATATGTACAAGTTGTTCCAATATGGGAGCAGAACTGTTTACATCTAACAACTCATAAACATCATTAAATATGTCTTTAATTTCATACAGAACCTATTTCTGCTGATGTTCTCTTCTTAGTTCTTCCTGTCTACTTTTACTTGTCAATAAATCTTTTAATATTTGCATCTTCTCATAAGATAAGATATCAGAATCCCATTTAGGAATAATAATAACTTCATCAATGGTTACCTCTGGGGAAAAGACTTCCATTTTCTTCTTTAGTGCCTTCTTTGGTGTGCTCCCACTCAACATCTCTACAAGAGCTTGTATTGCCTCTTGTTTTGTAGGCTCCTGTACCTCAATAGATTTATCTTTTACTTCTATTTCCTCTATTCCCTTATCCTCCACATGAGGACTAGTAGCTTTTACTTTGAACTTCTCTTCTTTATCTTGTTGTAACTCCTCAACAGATGTGGGTTGATTTTCTGGTGCTGACTTATCTTGTTCCTCAGTAGTGCTTGTACTGGTTAACATGTCAACTGTAACAACTATAGGTTTGGTGGGGGTAGTGTTAATAGTTGATGTCACATCAATTGTCAAATAAGCTTTGACTTGCAAAAGTACTATATTATTGCTCGACAAAGATGTGTCTTTTGCTTCCTCAGTCCATATATCTTCCTCGATCAATACTTGATTCTTGATTGGGGTAACCTCCATTATATCAACAATGTGTACTTTTGATACCTTCTTAATTTCCTCTACCTTAGGAGCTTTAGTCTTTGGGATGGGTGATTCCATTACATTTAATTTTGTTGCAGGCTTGGCATCCTTAGATGTACTAGCACCTTTATCTTCATCTTTGTCAATCAACAAACCAAACACTATCTTCCAAATCTTGATACTTTCCTGTACAACATCCTCAACCTTGTGTTGAAGGATTGAATAAGCTCTAACCTTAGGGTCAAATTTTTCTCAGTGTTGTTCCATAGTTTTTCTAATGTTTCCAGGGGTGAGACTTGATTCCACTTGTGCTAGGGTTCTCTCTCTTATTTTTTTTTCTATATTAAGAGCATATTCCCATTTTTGTGCAACCCTATTGCTTAAATCCTTAGGGATTCGGTTCTTCAACCGAATAGGTAACATCTTGAAAATGCAAAGCATTTCAAGAATAGCATCTTCAACATTTTCTTTGTCTCCTATACTCAGGTTTCCAAACTTTAATCCTTTCAATTCTTTCAATCCTGTAGAGTTTTTGATCTTGTGACATTTGTCATCCATAGTAGGTTTGACATCCTACAATGCAACCTTCTTCTTTACCTCTTCATCACTTTCAGTTTCTTCATCATCTTCTTGTTCCAAAACAAATTTCCTTCTAGGCATTTTGCTCGTCACTTCCTTAGGCTGTATAGGTTTTCATTTTCTGGATGCAAGGGATTTCTTTGGTGTCTCAGTAGTAGCTCTCCTTGTTCTAGGCCTTAGTACACTCTTAGTTCAAACTTGTCATGCTTCTTGTAGTACAATCTATAGTCAGCAGTTCCCTTCAAATATCTCATGATTCTTTTAACCACCATCATGTGAGTTTCCTTAGGATTGGAAGAGAATCTTGCCACAATCCCAACAACTAATGCAATATCTAGTCTGCTATGTACAACATACTGTAGCTTTCTGATCATAGATCTATACAAAGTCAGGTTAACTTCTACAACATCATCATTTTTAGACAACTTCTATCCAGTAGCCATGGGAGTACTTACTGGCCTTGAATCTTCCATACCAAAGGTTTTCAGTATCTCATGAACATATTTAGACTGGGTGATGAAAATTCCTTTCTCCACCTGATATACTTGCAAACCAACAAAAAATTTGATCTCCCCAAACATACTCATTTCAAATTCAGTTTGCATTTCATTTGAAAATTTCTTACAAATTTCTACCAGATTGTCAAAGTTAACATGACATAGCCTCTAATGCCATAACCAAATATCATCAAGTTGTGCAATCATACATGTTTCTTCAGATAGGTCTAGATAGAACAAATTACCTCTTGTCTATTCTCCACTTCCAATCAGTTCACAAGTGACATCAAATATTTTGGCCTTTCTATGATGAAATTCCACTTGGTAGCCAGTGCAATTAAGCTGTGCAACACTCAACAGATTATAGTTAAGACCCTCAACCCAATAAGCATTTTCACAAGTGATCTTATTAGTTAGCTTAATCAATCCTTTGCCTCTAACAGGACATGGCGCATCATTACCAAATTTGACACTCCTACCTTTATAATGATCTAAGGTATCAAACTTACTCTTATCTCCAGTCATATGATGTGAACAACCACTATCAATAATCCATTTATCATTTTTGTTCACATAAGATATCAATGCAGTTTTCTCATCCTCATTAGATTCATCTTTCATTGCAACATAGAGAAATTCAATTTCAAAATCATCACTATTAGTGTCAGTCTCTTCTTTGGCAATATAGCAGGATTTCTTACCTTTTCCTTTGTAATCCTTGTATCTTCAGTAACCTCTATCTTCTCTTTTGTCTTTATGCTTGCTGTCTCTTTCTTCATCCTTATTTTCCCTGTCAGGACATCTAGCAGCTATATGACCAACTTTATTACATGAAAAACATATAATAGGGAGTTTACCTTTGTACCTTCATTTTCCCCTTTTCAGTCTTCTAGCCATAAGAGCTTCTAGATCCTCAAGTTCTTCATCAGATGTGTCATTGTCACTTTCACTTTCACTTTCACTTATGCATCTTTCTTTTTCCTTCTTTGACTTACTCAGAACCATTTGTGACTTAAAATGAGATTCAATATTACCAACAGTGAAGTTATCATAGTTAGAAAGTTCAAAAGTAGTAATCTTGCCAGCCAAACTTTCCAAAGTAAGAGCATTTGTAGGGTTACATCTAGATTCCTAAATTACAGAAATTTTGATTGCATAGATAAGACACAGAGTTCTCAATACTTTTCCTATTACAGTTTCATCAACAATAGTTCCATTTTCTCCTCTAATAGCATTTATAACTTCTTTTATTCTACCACAGTATTGTGCAATATTCTCACCTTCTTGCATTCTCATTTCATCAAATTTACCTCTCAGGCTCTCAGCTTTTGCTCTCAACACATTTATGTCACTACCATAAATGTTTGCAAGGGTGTCCCACATTTACTTTGCATTGCTGTAGTCTTTGATGTCTTCAAATTCTGGATAACTTAGGGTAGACACAATCTCCAACATTGCTTGGTTGTGCTCTTGTTTAGCTTTCATTTCCTTGGCAGTTAGAGGTGTAATAGGTGTGACATAGTCATACTCAATATAATACTTTGCAGAATCACCAATACCGTCCAGATGAAACTTCATAAAACTTTTCTATGCAGGGAAGTTCTCCTTATTCAACTTTGGTACCCCCTTCTTATACATCCTGATCATTTGCTTCAAGTACCTTCAAAATTGTTCTCTGTAAGCACCAACAACTCTGATACCAATTGTTAATATGATTTAGAACAACAAAGAGGGGGGGTAAATCAGTTGTTCTCAAGTCCATATGTATAAAAAAAACTTGAAAAATCTTCAACAAATCAGATCTAATAACCAACAGCTACTCGGTTATTACTGATTGCATAACATAAACATATAACAGTACAGTCCACTTATCCAATAGTATCTAACTTGTAAAACCCAAAAATGTTCAAACCAAAACATTCACACAAGTATCAACACCAGAATTTATAGTGGAAACCCAATTTGGGAAAAACCACTTTGTAACATGTTACTATTATGTTCACTCTTCTAAAGTGAGCTCGGTGAAAAGCCAACCCTATCAAAGGTTACAAACACACTGTCTGGTATGACCCAGTTAAAGGATTTAAACCACTCTGTTAAAAGTGTGCCTTGTTATAGGACTTACATACACTCCATTAGAATGCAACCTTGTTCAAAGGATTTATACCTATGACTGTTAGTTCAACCTCTGTTAAAAGGATTTTGACTGATACAATGGTTAGAAAGTAGTAGTAGTATTGATCTGAAAAACATACAACTCACTTTGCAAATATTAGATCCAATTTCGTACACATATGCTAGCTTACTAATTGTGAACCTTTACCATCTCCATCACTGATCTTCTTGGAACTCTCTTCAAGTAATCACAACACTTCTCCTTTAGCCTTCTCTGCTTAGACAATCAATAACATCAACAACACTTCCAGCATCCACTCTTCTTCAACCTCAACTTAGGTTTTCCTTAATACTTCCTCTCTTAGGTCAATACATCTTTTGCCTCTTAATCTCCTTTGTAGATCTTAGGATTAGGTCAGATTCATTGAATCCGTCCTACATTATGTTCTTTGGCTATCCTTCTAGAAATATCTCAAATCTCTCAATAGATTTATAATAAAATGTTTTATAGTGCATTAAATGCTTCTATACAATCAATAAATAAAGTCAACATATTTTACATAATCCAAGAATTCAACGATGTTGGCTAGAAATATGAATTCTTCCCAAATGCAAAATATTAATGCTCGGTCAATACAGTGTTCAACTTCTCAGTCTTCACTAGAAAGTTCGGTCACCTCATAAATTATTTCCTTGGCAAATACTGACTTCCTTGGCAATTAAATGGTGTTCAGTCAACACTAAATTTACTTGGCATATACTAGCTCGGTCGACACTAACAACACTTGGCTTAAACTAGATTTCTTTTCTTTTTCTCATTTAAGCCTACTAGTTTAGTCTTCATTCTTACTTAGATAAACAATACATTGTCTTATCATTGTGCCACATAATCAAGTACTCATTGAAGTATCAAGATAAATCAACCTTTCCTTAGGTGCTATTGTTACCAACCTTGCCTTACCCATTAACAACAATCAAACAGATATAGTACTTTCTTAAATAGAAACAATCTTATTAGTTAAGGTTTGACATCAATGACAATACAACAATTGCTTCAATTGTAGTTTCCAACAATCCATGCCTAGTTCTAAAGCTCCTATTTTCACAAGTTGAGCATAAGGGAACATAAGAAAAATGTCACTTTCTTATCACATCCAACTAAATAGAGAATGAAATTTGACAACACACAGAGATGATAAACAAATACAAAATAAAATTAAGTAAAAAAAATGACACAATGTTATAAATATCAATTTCTAGTTTTTGATCTTCAACATAAAAAAATCTTCAGCTTCTGACTCATCATCTGCAATACTAGCATCTTCATTTAACATAGTAAGCCTTCTTATTGAACTTCTTAAACTTATGTCTAGGAACTTTCTCTGGACATCTAGTAGCCAAATGACCAATCTTTCCACATCTAAAATTATTCACAGCTAACATACCTTTGTAAAACTGCCAGTACCTTTCTTTAGTCTCCTTGCAAAGTTTTTTTCAAATTCATCTAATTCATCATCACCATCAGGATCTTCTTCTGATTTAGTTTCCTTTAATATTGTTTCAGATCTTCTCTTCTCTTTTCTGAACTTCCTCAACTCAAATGTGGCCAAGGTGCTAAAAAATGTTCTTTAGTAATCTTCTTTAGATCATAAACCTCCTCTATAATCAAGATCTTGTCACTTTAGCTATCTGACCTAGTATCATCAAGATATTTCCATGATATCTTCATCAATAATATTACCTCCTTGATTCTTGACCTCATTAACTACATTCTCAACTCTCTAAAAGTAGATTCTAATGTCTTTACCTTCTTCCATTCTCAAATTCTCATAGTAACATTTAGCTGTTAGCTTCTTAGACAATTTAAACCTATCATTTCCTTCATAAGTCTCTTTTAATTTTTATAGAACTTCATAAGAATTCTTCAAAGAAATAACCTTAGCTAATTCAATTTTTGATAAAGCACTAGTGATAGCATACCTTTCTTTTTCATTCTCCTCATACACTATAATTTTGTTTGGAGTCTTAAGGCTATTATGAGGGAACATCTATACTTTGTTTCCACATGCTTCCAAGTATTGCAACCAATTGAAATAAAATATCCTCTCATATGCTCTTTCGATGAGCTATAGTATGATCCATACAAAGTAGGAATATTCAATTTGTGCACCATCAGATCTACCTCAAATGGTTAAGTTGTACATTGAGGAGCCAAGCTCTGATACAAAATTTTGAACATGTTGAATAACTAAGAAGGGGGGGGGGGGTGAATTAGTTATTCAAAAACACTTTCTAAAACATTTTACTATGCCAATAAACCAAAAACCATACAATTGATAATGCCTATTACACCTATATTAACTTCTATTCTACCGGTAACCACTTCAATAAATTATAATAGATGTAGACATGAAAGAATAGAACCATCAACACAAAGAGCACTAGATTTTACTAGGAAACCCAAATTGGGAAAAACCATTGAGAAGCTAATCCTCATGAAATGAAACATTGGTTAAGATAATTTTTACAAAGGATCACTATTAGTTTGATCATTGTGGGTTAGGATAACTACCCTAAATTATAAATATGGCTAACTACCAATAAAAGTAGGCTCATTGCCAGAATAAATAGGCTCACTGCTAGAATATAAGAAATGAGATTGAATCCACCACTGAGATCACTGTCACTGAAACTATGTAATACAAAAATGATATATCATTTTTCTATCGATTGTATCTACACATATGATCATCAACATGTGTAGATCTCCTCTTTTCAGATTCTCATTCACTTAACATAAAAGAATCATGCAATCCACACGAACAACTAAAACTATCACTTTTCTTATACTGCTTGATGCCATCAACCAAGTTGGTCTAAACTGATTTGAAACAGGTCACAACAAAACATTATTTTGGTGGTAAGTAATGGAACATGGACCACCTAATACAAAATACCTCATCCATATCAAAACACTACACCATCTCCAAGACTTTAACTACCAATGGATATGATCAACATGTTACACGGTAGCTGCTAGGACCAAAACATAAATGATCAAGCTCCAAATTGAACCAAACCCGAATAATTGATCCATAATGTATTGTACACAAAAATAGAACCACCACTAAAATGGATAAGAAAAAATATTTAAAATATATCCTTTAGTGAACACTTCTACCGATACACCAAGGATATTGATACACATCAACTTATACAACAAAATAACCAATTCATTGATAAGTCTCCTCTATGCATTGAAAATGTTGACATTAATGAAAATAATTAATAAAAAAAACATGAACAACATCAACTTCATATTTTGACAATGAGAATATTTTAGCACAAGAAGAGCTTATTAACATTTCTTCAAATAATCTCTCTCCCAAGGATGTGATCTTGAAGGATGATGTTGATCTTCTCATAAAATGTATCTTTCTCATGAAGATATTTTGGTGCAAGAGAAGGATATTTTATCATCCCTTCCTTTTTAGGGATGAAGCTTTAGTGAGTCACAATTATTCCTCTTCTAAATTTTTCTTTATTCATAGAGATGTTCCTACCCTAAATGATTCTCCTATTTGGGATGAACCACTAGAAAATGAAATTAATTATTCTATTTCTCATAAAGAAACCTTTATAAAAGATGATGATATTATGGTTGACATGTCTTATACCCCCTCTAGAGATGATACATTCATGCATGATATTGATCCTTCTCCTAGAATGTACCCCCTTTATGAGGATATTTTGGAGCAAGTGGAGGAAATTATAAATACCTTTCTTAATATCCATATTCTAAAGATTTTCCTACTCATGAGGATACCTTGGAAGAAGAGGATATTATAATAACTATGTTCCTTGATGCTCTCAGTTCTAGTGATAAACCCATGAACAATCAAGAGCTTGATCAAGTTAATGTTTTCAATATTTTTAGTAGCGAAAATCCTAAGGTGGTTGTTCATATTTGTCAAGATAAATCTCAACCTCAAAATAAACCAGTCATTATGGTGAAATGTGCTTAATAACCTGATCATCTTGTAGTTTCTCACACTTATAAGACAAGAACTAATAGACAACCTATGAGTTTAGTTTTTCCCCCTCTTTCTATTTCTCAACCAATGCTTCCTCTTGAAACTTGTCTCCCTTAAAATATTATAAAGGAATATGATTTAGTAGAATAAATTCATGCTACTCCAAGTCTAAGATTTCTCTCTGGGGGCTTCTTTAAGCTTCACCTACTTATCATGAAGTATTACAACAAGCCTTGATAAATCTAAATGCCCCACCTCCTAGGAAAGACAATATAACTTCCATATTAGAATACATGAATGTGACCAATAACAAGGCTTAAATTTTGTTTTCTCAAGATGCGTTACCTCCTAAGGAATTTCAAGATCAACATGATCCTCTCATGGTTTATATCCTTATCAATTGTAATATTATTCAGAGAGTTTTTATTAATAATGGATTTGGTCTTAATGTTTGTAGCATTGACTTGTTGCACAAGATAATTATATGAATGTTTCTTTAATCGAACTTGATTCTATTCCTATCCATGGATTTGGTAATATTTCTAAATAAACCTTGGGTATTATCACTTTTCCTATTGAGGTAGGTCATGTTATTTTACCCACACCTATTCATGTCATGCCTGGTGCTCTTAATTATAACCTTCTCTTAGGAAGACCATGGTTAGATGCTATGAATGTCGTTCCTTCAACACTTCATCACAAAGTGAAGTTCATCTGTAACAACTTCATGTACACCCTTGTTACTAATGATAAGATCCAAAATTACTTACAATCTGAATATGATTTTCTATCTATTCCTAAACTAGTTAAATATAACACATCTTCTTAGATCCAAAAGGAACTTATCTTACAATTTCCCTTTTAGATGATGATTGGGGATCATTGTAATTTACACCATATTTTTCACATGAGTAAAAAGTTCCTCATTTCAACACAAGACTCTTTAGAGGGTCTAGTGTGTCATTTATTCAACCTAATTCTCTTAACAATTCAACTCATAATCTCCGACATAGTTTATGATGTGTGCAACAAAGCTTTGAGATTCATGATAAATCTATGGAAGTGAAAGGTTTCAAATCTCATCCTTTGTCCACATACCCTCCTTTACCATCTAACATTTATTCTACACCTAGCTTTAATCAAGAAATAATTTTGCCTAACCTTCTTTGTGCTAAGTTGATTACTCGATATAAACAAAAAAATAAGCATAGTCAAAATATTTTAAATCTCCCTTTTTGCATGTACCACTGATATCATGAGCACTCTACTAATGAATGTTAATCTTTGCATCATAAAATTTAGAAACTCATTGAACATGATATCATTCACATAGCATGTTGCAATGAGTGAATTTTCAATTCTAATTTCTTTAAATAATATTTAAAAGTTTGTTCTATGTTGCTCTGCACTATGTGATAATGTTAGTCTATACTTTGGGGGCTCATTTTCATGCATGGTGTGATCATACTTTGCAAGTAACATAATAGTCCATCTTGATTTTATTCTTATCTCGACACTTGGGGGTGAAGGGTAGTATTTTCAATCTCTCTCATCCTTCTCTTAAGGATCCACTTTTCTCTAGGATAAGTCACATTTGTTTATCTTGTGATATACAATCTTACATGAAATTATTTTTTTACATTAGGGATTCTCTCTTATACAAGAGATATGCATCCTTTATCATAAAATTTTCTTTGTTCACAATTGAGTATCCATGGTAAACAAATCTCTTATCTTGGGTGCTAAAATTGTGTCATCCTTCCTCAAGCATCCCTTTACTTAAAATTAGGGAAGGTGTGAATTCTTCCCTTCTTGCACCCCGTATCTTTTGTAGAATCCTTCAAAAGGATCTATTTTACACTTATTGCATGGTATCTCTTTACATTCATCCCTTCCTTGACCTTATAGGAGTTGTTGCCTCTTTGGCTTAGACTGGGTATTGCTTGTGGGTGTAGCATCGGAAAATGGAAGCACTTCCATTTAGGACTAGTTTAGCCCTCTGATTAAGTGGTTTGGGGTCATGTCAAACACCTTGAATGGGTCTTTGACTTAGATTTGGCTTTTTCCCTTGTTCTTCCCTATTTTCCACTTCTTTTCTACATAATTCTGGCATCCAGAATTGAAATTCTAAGATTCTTGACCTCAAGGTCAAGGTCAACCTTTTAGGTCAAGGTCAACCTCAACCCAGACCTAGGTCAAGGTCGACCTCAAGCTTGACCCAAGGTCCAAAATTCAAAATCCCAAAGTTTCCAAATGTCGGATTTCAAAAAGATTTATTTACCACTTCCGGGTTGGCTGTTTCGAGCTTCAAAACATTAAAATCTTAAATTATATTTAATATAGGTCCATTTATAGGGGTAAAGGCTTATATGGGAATTTAATTCTCCTAGGTAGGACTCTCTAGAAGTTTTTGCCCTAGACTAGTATAAAAGGAAGTCTTCTCTCATTTCCATCCATCAAAAATCATAATCTCTCAAGAAAGTGAAATAAAGCAATCAAGAAGAAAGAAAGAAGGAGAAGAAAAGCATTTGATGTAGGAGCATCCTGGGTGTAAGAGCAATCTTGCATCACCCAAAAATATTTTTGTTTACTTTTCAATAAGGGCTATCTTGTGCAGAGCTGCTATTTATGGAAACTTACTATTTTTAGTAAGTTGGTCATATGATCTCAGAATGTTCTGATTTCATAGTTGGAGGTTCATCTCAGTCATTTCAGCCTACTAGTTGAGTTTCATTGCCACATCATCTATATTGGTGAAGTTATTGAGGTTTTTGGGTAGGAAATTTTTCAGGTCAATTTTGAAGGCCTTAGAGCCTCCGAATCGTGATCGACCCTCAACTGACTAGCACTAGCGCATGTTAAGCATTGTAGATCTTGTAATGGCGTTTCCGAAAAGTGGTTACAATAGAAAAATAGAGCTACGGTTAAAAATTTATGGCCTCTAGAAGTTGGGTTACCTAAAAGCATATTTTGTATTTCTTTTGAGCCGACCCTATTGTAAAAATTGTGAAAATAAAATAATTCTAAGTTTGGTCAGCCCTAAAAGGCTAAATTTCTGGAACCTTCTCGGGCAGTGGAAATTGCCTATATAAGGAAGGCCTGTAGTGTTGTCTTAGGCAGTGGGGACAGTTCTGGGTAGTAGATATGGGTATTGATTTGAGGCTTTGTCCTACAGAATATTGTAAGGGAATGCCCATGTGGCTTTGCATATTGTAATTTTGAAAGTTTGTAATTCCACATTTGTGGAGATAATAAGAAGCCCATTTTCTGTTCTTGCATATTGTTGTTATTTCTCTGTCTCTGTTATGTGTTTGTGGTATTAAGGGGAGCACCCTTCATCAAGTGGTATCAGAGCAGTTGGCCCTTCATTAGTGGTATCAAATTAGGAGTTCCTGAGTGTGTAAACAGATTACCGATTGTGAGGCAGTTTGCACCAGGACTGTGAGTTAGGGTTTCTGTGTAAACATATCACCAACTGTGAGGCAGTTTGCACTAGGACCGTGGTTAGGGTTTCAGTGAGAAGTGCAAAAATGCCTCCATGAAGGGAACATGGTAGAAGAGTTGGTGTTGTAACACCTAAGGTTAGGGAACTGCAGAGACATATGCGAGCATTGCAAGAGGAGATTCACAGAGGAATGAATCTTAATGTCAGAGACGAAAGCGAGGATGAAGCTGAAGAAGAAGATCAAGAAGGAGAAGTCAAAGTTGTGAGCCAGGAGGAAGAAAGACTTTTCTGAGCCATCTCAAAGATCGGGAAAAGACCTAAGATTGAGGTTCCAACATTTTCTGGAAATCTTAACCTAGAGGAATTGATCGACTAGATCAATGAATGTGAAGAATATTTTGAGTATGAAGATATCGAGGATCCTGATTGGGTCAAGTTTGTGAAGGTCAGAATGAAGGGTCATGTGAAGATCCAGTGGCAATAGATTCAATTGGAGTGAAATCGAAGAGGAAAGGATAAAATCACAAGATGAGATTGGATGATGGATAAATTGAAGCGATAGTTCATCCCTGTTGATTATGAGCTTGACCTACTAAGGAAAATGCATTGTTTGAAGCAAGTAGGAAGATCTGTTCAGGAGTATACAGAGGAGTTCTATCGAATCCTCATTAGAGTAGGACACATGGAAGTTGATAAGGAGAAAGTTTCCCATTACCTTAATGGGTTGAGACTGAGAATTCAGGAGGAGTTGAATCTAGTTTGAATGAACAGTATTGAAGAGGCATACCAGTTTTCCCTAAAAGTAGAGGAAAAGTTGAACAAGAAGTTTGAGAGCAGACAAAGAGGAAGAGGTCATGATGGAAGATCTAGTGGACAGTCATATGAAGATCAAAATGAAGATCTGAAAAAGCAGGATGAGGCCAGTAATAGTCAGAATTAGAGAGGAGATAATTTCAATCGTTTCCAAGATCAGAACAATAGAGATCAAAGAGGAAGAGGAAGAGGACAAGGTTCAGGAAGAGGAGGCTTTCATGGAACATGTTTTCACTATGGAGAAGAAGGTCATAGGGCATTTGAATGTCCTCAGTGCCAAGGAAGGACAAACAGGAGAAACAAAGGCCAAGTCAGAGTTGCCCATGTAGATGAAGATGCTAGATCATCACATTCTAAAGATGCTAATAGAGGAGAGATGCTGATTAACAGAAGAGTCCTGCTGAGTGGTGAGAATGAACTTGAGAAAAGGAGGAGCTTGTTTCACACCAGGTGCAAGTGTGAGAGTAAGTGTTGTGATGTGATTATTGATAGTGACAATACTGATAATTTGGTTTCAGAAGAGATGGTGACAAAGTTGAAGCTCAAGAGGTAGAAACATCCACATCCATATCGAGTTGCCTAGGTGCAGGATGACCACAAGGTCATGGTCAGTGAACAGTGCCTAGTAAAGTTCAAGATTGGCAGGTACCATGATGAGGTACTATGTGATATCATATCTATGGATGCATGTCATATGTTGTTGGGTACGCCATGGCAGTTTGACAGATGTGTTGTACATGATGGTCATGCAAATACCTATTCCCTGACAAAGGATGGAGTGCGACATAAGCTAAAGCCATTGAATGACACAAAAGAAAAGGTATGTGGTAGTGCAAGAATAACTTTTGTTGATAGAGGAAATTTCTTAGATGGTATGTGTTAGGGATTTTTCTTGTCTTAGGATAGAATTTAGATAAAAGGGGCTCCAAGTTTACAAGAAAAGCCTAATTGCTAAGGATTGGATAAGATCCTTCTTTGTTTTTGAGTTCCACACACACCCAGGCAGGTATTACCTTAATAAATGACTGTAAATATAGTTTTGAAAGGTGGACATTGATTTTGCTGTCTTGATATAGCCTTACTGAACTATTTTGAGAAACTATGACTTGAAACTACAGCAGAAATCAATGGTATAAGGACTTTCATCCTTCTTCCTTTTAAGGAGGGATAACCTTTATGATTCTCTATTTTTGGAATCAGTAGAATAAAAGATTGAATCCTAGAAACAACCTTAATCAATCATATTCAAGAAACTTTTGAACATCAAAATAATAAATCATAGAAGATTTTCAAATTTATTTTAACTTCTGAGTCAAAAGATAGAATGTAAAGTTGAAACAGACAATCTAGACCAGTGCCTTATCTATTGGGCAAAAGTAATCTAAACATATACCTGCAAAAGAAGTTCAAGAATAATACATTAACATGCCTTGCATATCATACAATTTCAAACAGATTGCCTTACAAACCATCCTTTTAACCTGATATCATTATCATCAAATTTCCACAAATATAATTACTCCTAGGAAAGAATTATGAGAAATTTTAATTCTTTCCTTGAAAGAAACTCATAAATCTGTGCCACACCAGATATATATTAAAATGCCTAACACATAAAACATACAAGAGTAAGCATACAAGATAGAAAGACAAAAACAATATAAGGTAGAAATTGCACTGTATTCATATTGAAATCAAATTTACAGTAATATATTCAAACCTATTTGCTCAAAGAAACCAGACAAAAATTGTAAAAGTCTATCTCGAAGCAAAAAGTTTTTCTGTTCTATATTTTCACCTCACTTTTTAAGAAACTCTTAAAACTATATATATACATACATGGTCTGACCATCTTGGAATTCCCCTAAAAAGATGGGAATGCAACAAGCTTCAGATGGTAAAAACCCTAACCCTAAAGCATAAAAAACAAAATACTGTACAATTAGGTGGTGGAAAGGCAAAGAATCCTTGACTTGTAGCATCCTCCGCTGTTGTTGTTGACACCTTCGCTTGAAAGCATTAATAACCCTGCAGTAGCCATAAAGAAAGTTGGTGACCACCAACTTCAGTTAACCCTCACCAATCTTTAAGAAAATTGATGACCACTGCGCTAAAAATATGTGTCAACATCAGGATGCCTTTTAATCATCTAGAAGATCAAGGTCTACTGTAGTGGACTTAGGTATTTTAGGCTTTTCTGATTCATCCCATGCAGCTACTTTATCTTCTGAAGGCCATGGGAAATTTTGTACTATCTGCAATTGTGCCTTTTGCCTCTCCCATCTAGCATCCATCATTATTCTGACATCTGCCAAGAATTTAGAAAATTCTACCTCTGCCTTTACTACATTATCCAAAAAGTCATTAAATTTATTCATATCTACCCCGCCACCTATTTTGACAAAATTTTCCCCTTTAGGCAATCTGAGATCAAAATCTGATCTCCATTGATCTGCAGTTTTCAAAGCACCATTGTCATCCTTTATCTTAGGAATGAATTTATTGGCCTCTTCTTCCAAAATTGCTAATTATGTTTCTACTAACTTGGCTTTTCCTTTGAATAATGGGAGAAGAGTCTTTATTCTATCTATTTCTTCCCCTACCTGCAGTACTTCCTTAGGTATATCTGGCATAAAAGGTTGTACCGCTACTAACCTTTCAAAAAGTCGAGTCCTTACTGACAAAATTACATAAAAAGAATTCAAAATTGAGATGCAATTATTTACTTTTAGTTGCAACTCTGGCAACTTGAGATAGGCAGCATAGATTGCCTCAACCTTTTTTTTTAATTTCAAAATCCTATGCTGCAGAATTTTTACCAATGTCTCTACAATTGCTTTATTTTTACTTTCTTCAATTTCTTCTGAAGAAGCAATACCTTCTTCATGTACTACTTGTACTTCTTTCTCAATTATAACCTCTTTAGGAGGAGGTGGAGGTGTAGCTTCCATATTTATTATTTTAACGTTTAGTTCATCAACTAGTTTTTCAAATTCTTTCTCCTTTATTATATGCAACTCCCTGTCTTTGACCAAAGTAGTGTAATCATCATACAATTTCTGATGTCTTTCTGATAGTTGCTTGGTCTTGTCTTCATTCAATCTGGCACAATTAGTCAAAATTTGGGAAATTTCTAAGTCCCCTATATTTTGGATAGACCAAATCATCTTATCCCCATCCATTTTCTCTTTTATATTCAAAATTGATGGCTTTTTGTCCTTGGGGTAGAGTCTCCACATGGCTAATGCCTTATTCTTTGGGCTATATCCAAACCCTTTTATTAAATCTCCCACTTGCTTTTCTGAAGTCAGGGTAATATCTTCCTGTTTCCTTATTTGATCAATAATAAATGTAGAGGCCAAATCCAATCTAGGTAATAATAACATATTACTATCTTTTACTAACCTCCTAGCCTCTTCAGAGGTTATCTCTTCATTATCTAGATCATAATCCTTTATTGCTTCTAAGGCTTCAGTGGGAATCTGGCCATCTTCTCCAATCTACACTGTGGAGGCTACTTGCCGCTGTTTGTGCCAGAGGAGGAAGTCTTTGAATTCACAAGTCTTAATGAATTCATCATCTTTTAGAAAATCCTCTTGCTGCTGGATTCTCTCATCTATGCACATAGCAAGAGGAAATTCTACTTCCTCAACTATCTCCTTCTATTTCTTCTTTTCCTCCCTGACCCTTTTTCTAATTTCATGGTCATAAGTTGTTTGGCCAAGGATGACAGCAACAACCATATCTCTTTTTTCAGCAGGCCTTGCCTATGACAACTCTCCTACCATTAATTTCTTCCTTTTAGTAGGTGGTTCTACCTCATTATGAGAGCCAAGAACCTCAGTCAAATCAGCTATCTCATTTTCATCCCGTCTTTCTTTAGGAGCATCAGGAGGAAGTTCTTAGGAACGGTAACTATGAATAGAATACCCCCCTTCACTATCTTCTTCATATTTTGATGAGGAGTGCTTCTTCTTCTTTTTTAAAATTTCCAATTTATCCTCAATCAGTTGTTCCCCTTGCTCCATCAGAACATTGTAATTCTTCATCATCATCTCTAATCTTTGGATATATGGCAGAGTAGGGTAAAATCCTCCAAAATTGACATCTTTTCCTCTCATGGATTTCTCTAGCTGGAATAATTGATCCAGCTGCCAAGACCTTGTCTTAGCCTCATCCTCATCAAGAATATTTCTAACTATGTCCTCTTCATAGGACACATCATGAGTTTTATTAAGAGGGATGGTAGGAGTGTAATATCTCCTAGCAGTAGCCAAAAATCCCTCGGGATCAACAAATCTAGGATGTGCAGCATGCATCATAAACTGTAACAAATATGTGTTAACCTTTTGAAAAGCCCCTTTTCCAATTGTTAAATTGTCTAATTTGAAATACCTAGCGGTGAATGTACCCTTTCTGTATGGGACTAGATGCTCCTTATCTACAAGCATGAGTTGCCAAATGAACTCAAGAGCTGCAATTCTAGGGGGAACATTATGAGGCAAAATGTGGGGTGGTTGTGGGCATCCATAGACCCTTATTAATGTTTTTTACCTTTCTCTCAAATAGAAATCACCCCAATTGTGATCATGATTATCTTTCCACTTATCTACATATTCCATTGGTCTAAGAAGTTGCAAGGTTTTGATAGGAATTCTTGAAGAATTCACACCCAAGTGGACAAGAATAGCATCTACTATTATATTCTCAAAAATACAAAAATCATGCTTAGGGGCCGTTGGACTCCAGACATCTAACTAGGACTGTACAGGGTTAGGCCGGCCATTCCATTGAAAGTTAGGTTTTAAATATTGCAGACTAAACATATTTACATTATGGTAGAAGATAAGATGCATCAGCATGGAGTAGTGAAAAAATTTGGGAGGGTATTGCTTCTTTCTTATCATTTCTAAACCCTCATGCATCTTCTGGATACAGTATCCAATGTAATCATACCCATGACTAGTGTGGCATGATTGGGAATCCATTACTAACATCAAAATTTCAGGGGAAATCCTCTGTTTAGGAGCATGAATACCTAGAACTCTACATAACCCATATGCAATGTATTTCATATAGAATTTTAGATCTTTAAATGCATAGGGGAGGCCTCCTACCATGGGTGCAATATAGTTTCTATTTCCCTCAGGGACATGGGACTGAATAGCAGTTGCAACACCCCTAGACTCCCTCACATATCTATTTGCTAGAGATTACAGGTTAATCTTTGTGGCCATAGGGACATCTATCCCGAAAGTCCTCATGAATGCTCCTTTGTCTAGGGTTATCAAAGAAGAACCATCTATCTTTCTAATTGTCTTAGAGAGGGGGTCATATCATTCAGCCAAGGAGACAAGAAGATCAACGTCAAAAAATACATCAGGGACAATCATCTTTGCAAACCCTGAAGTCCATGGGTTTGACATAGGGATAGGCCTATCTTGATTCTTCTGGAATTAGTAGAACAAATTTATGGCCGGTACATCATGAGTCTTAGCATCCCCACATTGTGAATAGACATCAGAGAAGACATCATCACTAATCTTCTTATTTTGGGTAGAACCAGGCAACAATTCGATGAATTCGTCAGAAAAACTAACTTTTTGTTGTGCGGTTGCCCTACTGGCTAATGGGGTGTCGACTGTAGTCTGACTCATGATGATTTCTGTTGAAAATTCCTGGTCGCTCTGCAAATTTTGGTCTTTTGTAAGCTCTGTGATCGCCAAAAGCTATGGTTGCTCAAATGTTCTTCGCTCTAGAAATGCTCTGCTCTCTGATTGCTCAAATGCTTGGTAGAAATGAGATAATGACCAACCTTTGAGTTTTAATGGTGAAGAATTGATTACAACTTGGTTCCCTGCAACAATGTCACTTCTGTAATTAAGACTGCATGCTCCGCAACTTAATGTCTCAGTCGTCATCGAGAGGTGACATATTTTTAAATTTCATCTTTTGGCGACCTAGCGACTGAAGGAAAGTTGAAGTCTTGTAATAAATCTAGCGCCTTTCTAAATATTCTGAGATTCAATGACTATAGTCTCTCCTTCTAGTTGTGGGAATGTATTTCCTCATTCTGAGATTAAGCGACTAAGCCATTACCACATAATTTTCTAATTGAGATATGGCGACTATAATTTCTCGGAGTCGCTAGATGTTTTATGTCTCTCAATTCTTTTCTAGCGATCATGTGACTATAGTTTTCTAAGTCACCAGATAAAATTTCTTCTATTTGAGATCTGGCGACTAAGCTTAGTTCATCTTTCAAATTTTAGCCATCTAAGATTATGCGACTATAGTTTTCTACAAGTTGTGAGAAGATTATTTCCTTTTAAGTTTTATTCAGTGATCACCCAACTGAAGTAGACACCTAGCGAACTGGCGACTAAAGGAAGTCTCCTGGTCGCTGAATAACTCATTCCCTTCTCTAAGATTAAATATGAGCCACTCGATCTTCATCTAATGATAGTCGCTAGGTCTTAAAAAGAAATAGTGACATCACAAGTTTTCTAGTGACTAAAGGATTACCGATAGATGAGAAGTTCATTAAAAAGATCAGACGGTAGTCGCTAGATCTTTTTAATCTTTATAACTTGTTGATTTTTCTTCTGAGATCTGGCGACTAAAGGAAATGCTATTTAATTTTTCTTCTAGAGAATCAGCGACTATAGTGGAACTCGTAATCGCTAGATGTTTTATGTTCTTAGTCTTTTATCTTGAGATCACCCGACTTAGGCAACTTCTGATTCAGAGATCTGGTGACTATAGTCTGTCCACTTAATAAATTAAGTCATGAGAAGATTATAAAGCATCTAGAGATTCTACGACTAACATTCACTGCTAGGTCTCAGGGAGATAGAGAATATGCTTCTTTTATCTGGCGACTTGGAGACTAGAAGATTTATCGTGATCGAGAGATAAAGAGAAGTATGCTAAGAGTATCACACGACTTAGCGACCAAGGTAAAAATTAAAGCACACATGCTTTTAGAAAGTTTAAGTGACTTCAAAAAAGTAACAAAGAAATAGAAAGTCACTTTTAGAAAGAAAACTAGGGTTTTTTAAAATACAACAGCTAGTTCCAAGATTTTAAACCCTAACTTCTTTCTCTTTTGATACAAAGACATAATAAACCCTAATATCATTGGAAAATTTTTTACAGAGGGTTTATTATGATCAAAAGATGACAAATTTTTTCAAAATTTTGGGGAGAAAATCAGAGTTGGGAAAAGGCACCAACAGTGGCTCTAACTGAGGATATTTGAATGCAAGTTCAACTAAGAACCATAGATCTCTGGGACGCAGACCAAAAGCAAGCGACCTATTTACAAAAAGAACAGGAAAAAAGGGAAGCAGACATATATACATAGATTACAAAAAATTCCATAGAAACAAAAGCCTTAACTGAAAAAAGGCTTCAAAAATTGCCCGTGCACTGGCAATTCAAAAACTTCTCCATCCATATTGGTTAGAAGATATGAGTCTCTACCAAAATTCTGATAGACAACAAGAGGACCAAGCCATAAAGACTCAAACTTCTTGTGCTTTCCTTTATCTTCTACCCTAGCATTCCATTGGAGAACCAAATCACCTACTTGAAACTTCCTTACAGTGGTTCTTTTATCAAATAGGTACTTCATTTTTTGCTGTAATTTAATGTTATTTTTATTGCTTTCTCTTCTCATCTCATCTAGCTCAGTCAATTACATAATCCTGTCTCTCATGGGGTTAGATACTTCTAATTCTTCTTCTTGGACAAAATTGTATACAGGGAGCAAGTTATTAATAGGGAGCCTAGATTGAAAACCATAGACTAATTCAAAAGGAGATCTTCCTGTAGCTCTCTTTACTGCTATCCTATTTGCCCACAGGGCCAGTTTCAACTTTGAGTGCCAGGCTCTCTTATTATTTTCCAATGTTTTCTTCAGAATCTTCAGAATGCTCTTATTACTGGATTTTGCTTGGCCATTTGCCTGGGGATGATATGGGGATGAATAAGACATCATGATCCCATACTTATTATAGAAATCTGTGACCTCTTCTGACCTAAAACACATGGCATTATCCATCACCAAAGTAGCAGGGACACCAAATCTAGTCAAGACATTTTCCAATAAGAATTCAATGACCACCTTACTTGTTGTTTCCTTAGTAGGAACAACCTCTATCCACTTTGTGAAATAATCTGTAGCAACAAGTATGTGACTATGTCCTCCACTAGATTTCTCAGGGAATTCACCAGTAAAATTGATTCCCCACATTGTAAAAGGCCTATCTACATTTACTGGGTTTAATGACAAGGCCCCGGAAAATTTTAACTTGCTAGAGAATTTTTGACAACTTTCACATTTCCTTACATATAAGTGAGCATCCTTGAACAAGTTAGGCCAAAAATAGCCAACCCTTAAGACTTTGTGAGCTGTAGTTTTAGCAGAAAAATGCCCACCACAAACCCCATCATGCATTTCTCTTAGCACTTTCTTTTCTTGATGCTCATCCAAACAAAACAACAAGACTCCATCTCTACTCTTCCAGTATAAGTCACCCTGTACTAATGTATACTTTTGTGCTTGTAATTTCAAGGTTCTCCTCTGATTATCAGAGAGATGATCAGGGAACTTGGCAATTTTTAGAAAGTAGACAATGTCTGAATAAAATGGTTTCCTTTCAATGCTTGTGACTATTTGGTCCAAAGACAATTCATTGTTAACTTGGAGCAGGTCCATGTTTTCTTCTATCATTAACTTAGCTAACCCCAACCCCCTCACTAGTTTGGTAATCTGGATCTCTAAATTGAAATCCTGTATTCTTGTGATCCACTTACATCTTTTACTAGTGACTTTAGTTTGGGTCAACACATCTTTTACTGCCGCATGAGTAACATAAGCAATAATTTTAGCACATACCAAATATGGCCTGAAAGATTTTACTGCTTTTACCAAAGCATATGCCTGTTTCTCCATCATTTGATAATTAAGCTCGGCAGCTTGCAATGACTTGCTGAAGAAGGCAATGGGGTGCTCATAATTGTCATCATCCTTTTGCAACAACACAACAACAATTGTGTGGAATGAAGCAAAAGAGAAAAGAGAAAAGGGTTTGCTATAATCAGGTGATTTTAGGACTGGTGCCTACTGAACCACCTCTTTGATCCTATTAAATGCCTGTTAGGCTTCCTCAGTCCACTGAAATTTTACATCCTTTTAAAGCAATTTAACTATGGGCTTAACAATTTCGGCAAAGTTAGCAATAAATCTCCTAACAAAATTGATCTTTCCTAAGAAAGATTGTACACCTTTTATATTTTTAGGAGCTAAGACCTTTTGTATAGCCTGTACCCTTTCTGGGTCAATCCTGATGCCATCTTTAGACACAATATGACCCAGCAATCTTCCCTCCTTCGAAACAAAATTGCACTTTTTTGGATTCAAGGATATTCCATATTCTAAGGCTTTATTAAAAATCCTTTCAAGATGATAACAATGGTTTTCTGCAAGTTTCAAAAAAGCTGTCATATCATCTTGATATACAACCATAAATAAATCAATGAAGTCCTTAAATGCAACATCCATAGCCCTCTGGAATGTTGCCCCAGCATTTCTTAATCCAAATGACATTCTAACATATACATAAGTTTCCCAAGGAGTTGTAAAAGCAATTTTAAATTGTTCTGACTCCTTGACCAAGACTTGGTTATATCCTGAGAATCCATCCATCATTGACAATAATTCACAACCAGTGACTTTATGCAACATTGCCTCCATATTAGGTAGTGTGTAATTGTCTTTCAAGGATGCCACATTCAAATTTCTGAAATCTACACATAGTCTTATGTCTCCATTCTTTTTTCTAACTGGGACTAAATTTGAAACCCAAGCTGAGTGCCTTATAGGTTGAATTATTCCTGCATCACTCAACTTAGTAAGTTCTTGTTGCATTTTGGGGGCTAACAAAGGATTGATTGGTCTTTGATTTTGCCTAAATGGTCTGACATCTCCATTCAAAGGAATCTCATGCTGAAATAGGTCTTGTCTATAAGCCTTAAGGTCATCATAAGACCATGCAAAAACATGTTTGTATCTTCTCAACAATTTTATCAAATTGGACCTAATATGAGGTTGCAATCCTTTCCCAATATAGACCTTTTGAGAAGCATTATGTGATCCTAAGTTTATTTCCTCCAAGTCATCAATTTTAGTGGTACTAGCCTTCA
Organism: Chamaecyparis obtusa; assembly: GCA_027943335.1. Classification (NCBI taxonomy): domain Eukaryota; kingdom Viridiplantae; phylum Streptophyta; class Pinopsida; order Cupressales; family Cupressaceae; genus Chamaecyparis; species Chamaecyparis obtusa. The sequence continues at coordinate 402,301 of BSBK01002059.1, read as the reverse complement.
TCATGTGTTCATCTTGATCAGTATATAATGCTTTTAATTTTGTTAGACCTTTTGGTATATGGTTTGTATTTAGTTGGATAACCTAATTTCCTAAAATCATATCTTTCAAATTTTCTTGTTCTAACAAATTATTGCAATCAATAAGTTGACCCTCATATGAACCAAGGCATTGAATAAACTTTAGAACGTCATGATCATCTTCAAAAACTTTCCAATTATAAATATTATCTGGAATGACAGGCCTACTTTTTATTTCAACTATTGAGATACCACTCAAAGTTAAATCATCTTGCCTTAGAGCAACATTTGCTAAAAAATCAGCCATCATGTTCTTAGCCCTCTTAACCCAAGTAATATTAAAGGCATCAAAAAATTCTATTTGATCCCAAATAGCATGCTTATACATTCTCAATTTATCATTTTTCACTGCATATTTGGATCTAACTTGGGCTACTACAAGTTTTGAATCACCAAAAACACTCAAACATTTGATTCCATGTCTTAAAGCAATATCAATCCCTAAAGATAATGCCTCATATTCTGCAGTGTTATTGGTACATTGAAAGGTTAATAAAAAAGAGTATTTGAATGTGGTACCTGATGGTGAAATGAACAGAATTCCAGCACCAGATCCTTCTTTTGAACATGCTCCATCGAAATACATCTTCCATAGCCCGCCTTGTTGTCCTTTCAGCTCTGCAATCAATGGGTCACCCTCCTTAACTACTTGAGGAATTTCCTCAAATTTGAATTTTTCCATATCAACACTTACACAACAATTGAGTTGGTCATCGTTGATCTCAATCATGTGAGGGGTCCTAGGTTCTCTAAAGATTTTAACATTGTCACCATCCATATTAAAAGTGGCAAATGACAAATCAGACTGTAGGCTGCCTCTCATCTGAGCACTCCATTTTCTTGACAATAACATGCCATACTGTGGTGGAATATCCACCACCAAAACACTCATAGTAAGCAACTTACCAAGATAAGCCTGCAATCTATAAGGCAATGCTTTAATAGTAACAATAACTGGTACTTCTCTAGAATCCATAGCTTGGCACCTTCCATGGGGTGTATCCACTTCTAGGCCTAATGATTTCATGATTTCCATTGGCATGACAGTATTAGAAGCTCCAGAGTCTATCATACAATTTCTGAGATGTTTGTCATTTACAATTAAGGTAAAAAAGAAAGGGTTAATTGTTCCAGGCACAGTATTCACAACATTTGTGTCCAAATAAATTTTTGGTATCTCTGAAATAATTTCTCCATTAAGTCTGGTGCTTATATCATCAGAAATTTTAGCATGTTCCTTTCTTTCAATATTTTGGGTATCCACAAAAGTGGCACTACTTACCCAATTCAAAGCCTTTTCTTTATGTTCTTCTATTCTCATCATTTCCAACAAAGGAACCTTAACTATGATTTGTGACAATAACTTACTCATGTCAATTGGAGTGTACCTTGAATCTGTAGCATCTTGCTTGACAGCAACGGTTTGTCTATTTTCTTCAGGCATAAGTAGATTGGTGCCATCTTTGTGTTGTATCTTTACTTCTTTTTGTATTGCAGGAACTGCCTCTTCATTAGGCTTGGCCTTCACCTTATATGCAACAGTGGGCTTAGAAAAGGTGACATTTTTCTTTACCCTGTATTTATTTACAATCTCATCAGCACTGGACTTGTCCTGTATTTTCTCATCATTCTTCTCAATGCTTTTAATAAAAAGACTAGTAGGTTTACTAGTTGGATTTACCACTACCCTGTTCCTAAGGTTGTAATTTCTCTTGGCTTGAGTTACTATATCAGCTATTATTTGAGCTATCTCTTTATCAGATGGTCTTCTCAAAATAATAGACTCACCACTCTCTGTGGTGTTACATTGGATATTATCATAACAACAATCTTCTTCATCAGAAAAAACTTGTTGATGATAGAACTCATTCCTAACTTGAGATCCTTGTACATCTTGGCTCTCATCTTCCTCTGTAGAATCTATATCATCACAAATATAAGAAGATGTCATGCCACATGCTCCTTCATCATAAAAATCCTCCTTACTAACTTCTTGTTCTTTTCCTACGGAAATATTTTGAGCAACAACACAATAATGAGGATCATGAGGTGATTGGCAAGCAACACACCAAGGAACCTCATTAGTCATGTTCACCGAATTTTTGTGTAGTGGGTCAGGAGTTCTATCACTCAACTTATCTTTCCTTTCTGGCACTATTGGCTTGCCATCTTTCCATTGAGTATTGTATGGATAGTTTTGCATTTTAGGGATTTTATTGAAGTTGTTGAAGGTGGGTCTGTCATTTGGAGGATTTCTACTATTTCTACTTTCTCCTGGCTTCAGGTCCTTGAGGGCTTTTAAGATTTGTTTCAAATGGTCATCCTCCCTTGGTTTAGTATTGTCAGTCCTTGTTTGTTCCTTCTTTTCTGAGAATATTGGTTTGTATTCTTCTCTTCTTCCTAACTTCCCTGATATTCTTCTATTACTCTCAATATTAATGGCTAATTTGTAAGCTTCAAAAAGGTTTCTAGGGTTCTTGTCTCTTAATAAGTACCCCATTTTTTAATCAAAAGCATTTAAATATGTAACCAAACAAATTTTATCATCTAACCTGATAATTTACAGGATCTTCTGCATAGCCTTTTGAAATCTGACATTGAATTCAACAACACCCTCATTCTGATTCTTTTTGATATTGTTGAATTCATTTAGCATGAAACCCTCATTTGTTTTGTCACCATACTGCTCTTTGAAACAATGCCTGAATTGATCCCAAGAACCAATACTTTCATGAGGTAATGCTCTAAACCAATCCCTTGCACCTTCTCTAAGAGATTGCATAAATAATTTCATTATCACATCGGCTGGTTCTATATTATAGTCATCTATGATGTCCAAAAAATGCTTGAGATGCTCTTCACAAGTGATTACATTACTGCCAGTAAATTTAGGGAGTTTCTTTCTAATTTCTTCAGGAATGGGATTAGGATAGCTAAGGATACCAGTGAAAACCAATTGTTTACATCTCTCATATATAATCCCTGAGTTAGGAAAACCAGCACCCTGAGTTGTGGATGCATTAATATTTGTGGCAGCAGAACCATTAAAACCTCCTGGTGGGGGAATACTAGTTGTCTGATTGGTTAAATTTCTAGTAACTACTCCTTGTGTTATATTTGAATTGCCAAAGTTGGTAGGCCCTGCAAACCTTTTGAGAAAATCTATCTTCTTTTTCATTTCTAATGATGCAGCTTCTAACTCTGCCTTTTCAAGTTGTTTGGCTAACAACTCTCATTCTCTTTTAGCGTTCTCTAAGTCTGCTTCTAATCTCAAAGCCTGGTTCATATCTTCCTTAGGGTTTACAGGCTCATTGATTAAAATTCCTTTCTCTTTTTATTTCCCTTTATCTTTGAGAATTTTTGCTTCAAAAGTTTTCTGAGCAACAGGCTGCTTACTTGTATCTTCAGGGATAGGCACATAATTCATAGCTTCTAAGTCAAGCAGCCGTCCTCTTAACTGGTCAGCTTTTAGCATAGCCTGCCTGACTCTCTCTTCCCTTTCCTTTTCTCTCTTGTGCCTGATGGTAGCCTATTCTTGAATCCTTCTTTCCAACTCATACACTTTCTCAAATATTTCCTCAGAATCAAGTAGAGTTGTTTCTGATTCAATCTGCAGTGCTTGAGGGTCTTCCTGCTACTCTTGAGACTCATGAGGGCCCTGGGGCAATGAAGAACCATGGGTGAAAGGAGGAAGAAAGTCCTGACCACTTCTACTTTTACTTCTAGACCTTCCTTCTCTCCCATGCTACCCACTTGGATTCACCCTCCTATTCTGGAGTATTCTCTCACCCTCTTTCTCTGTAGGGGAATAATATTCTTCATACTGGTTAGGTGGTACACCAGTTGCCTCCTCATATTCTGAGGCATTTCCTTCTTGACTAGGAGGAGGAATATTGTGTCATCTAGGGGTCCCTCTCTGTCTCCAAGTCATAGACATATCATTGGTATCTTTGTCTTTCTTACCCTGGTTTCTTCTAGATGGAGTAGGAATCCCACCCTACAAACTTTCCTCAGGGTGTTCCCTACTATAAGATCTTGTATTTTTGAAACTCATAACTTATATATATTTTTTAGTACTGGTTACAGAGATGCTTAGAGTCACCACCCATAATATGTGAGATAATCTGAAACCTTACAAAGACTGACTCTTATATTCTTCTAATGGAGTCCACTGGATGACTGATAAGTCGGCCAGGAGTCTAAGCTCAACTCCTACCCATGTTATGTATACTGTTTTATAACACCTGAGATATCAACTGATTAAAATAGGCAGGTTAGGAGTCCAGCTCGACTTGAAACTTGCACTATTTGCTTATGATTATAATCTCTATTCCCTAGAAGAGTCACCAATTTGTTAGGGATTTTTCTTGTCTTAGGATAGACTTTAGATAAAAGGGGCTCCAAGTTTACAAGAAAAGCCTAATTGCTAAGGATTGGATAAGATCCTTCTTCATTTTTGAGTTCCACACACACCCAGGTAGGTATTACCTTAATAAATGACTCTAAATATAGTTTTGAAAGGTGGACATTGATTTTGCTGTCTTGATATAGCCCTACTGAACTATTTTGAGAAACTATGACTTGAAACTACAGCAGAAATCAATGGTATAAGGACTTTCATCCTTCTTCCTTTTAAGGAGGGATAACCTTTATGATTCTCTCTTTTTAGAATCAGTAGAATAAAATATTGAATCCTAGAAACAACCTTAATCAATCATATTCAAGAAACTTTTGAACATGAAAATAATAAATCATAGAAGATTTTCAAATTTATTTTAACTTCTGAGTCGAAAGATAGAATGTAAAGTTGAAATAGACAATCTAGACCAGTGCCTTATCTATTGGGCAAAAGGAATCTAAACATATACCTGCAAAAGAAGTTCAAGAATAATACATTAACATGCCTTGCATATCATACAATTTCAAATAGATTGCCTTACAAACCATCCTTTTAACCTGATATCATTATCATCAAATTTCCACAAATATAATTACTCCTAGGAATAAATTATAAGAAATTTTAATTCTTTCCTTGAAAGAAAATCATAAATCTGTGCCACACCAGATATATTTTAAATGCCTAACACATAAAACATACAAGAGTAAGCATACAAGATAGAAAGACAAAAACAATATAAGGCAGAAATTGCACAGTATTCATATTGAAATCAAATTTACAGTAATATATTCAAACCTCTTTGCTCAAAGAAACCAGACAAAAATTGTAAAAGTCTGTCTCGGAGCAACAAGTTTTTCTGTTCTATATTTTCACCTCCCTTTTTAAGAAACTCTTAAAACTATATATATACATACATGGTTTGACCATCTTGGAATTCCCCTAAAAAGATGGGAATGCAACAAGCTTCAGATGGTCAAAACCCTAACCCTAAAGCATAAAAAACAAAATACTATACAATTAGGTGGTGGAAAGGCAAAGAATCCTTGACTTGCAGCATCCTCCACTGTTGTTGTTGACACCTTCGCTTGAAAGTATTAATAACCCTACAGTAGCCATAAAGAAAGTTGGTGACTACCAACTTTAGCTAACCCTCACCAATCTTCAAGAAAATTGATGACCCCTGCGCTCAAAATATGTGTCAACATGAGGATGCCTTTTAATCATCTAGAAGATCAAGGTCTATTGTAGTGGACTTAGGTATTTTAGGCTTTGTTGATTCATCCCACGCAGCTACTTTATCATTTGAAGGCCATGGGAAATTCTGTGCTGTCTCCAATTGTGCCTTTTGCCTCTCCCATCTAGCATCCATCATTATTTTGACATTTGCCAAGAATTTAGAAAATTCTACCTCTTCCTTTACTGCATTATCCAAAAAGTCATTAAATTTATTCATATCTACCCCGCCACCTATTTTGACAAAATTTTCCCCTTTAGGCAATCTGAGATCAAAATCTGATCTCCATTGATCTGCAGTTTTCAAAGTACCATTGTCATCCTTTATCTTAGGAATGAATTTATTGGCCTCTTCTTCCAAAAATGCTAATTTTGTTTCTACTAACTTGGCTTTTCCTTTGAATAATGGGAGAAGAGTCTTTATTCTATTTATTTCTTCCCCTACCTATAGTACTTCCTCATGTATATCTAGCCTAAAAGGTTGTACCGCTACTAACCTTTCAAAAAGTCGAGTCCTTACTGACAAAATTACATAAAAAGAATTCAAAATTGAGATGCAATTATTTACTTGTAGTTGCAACTCTGGCAACTTGAGATAGGCAGCATAGATTGCCTCGACCTTTTCTTTTAATTTCAAAATCCTATACTGCAGAATTTCTAGCAATGTCTCTACAATTGCTTTATTTTTACTTTCTTCAATTTCTTCTGAAGAAGAAATACCTTCTTCATGTACTACTTGTACTTCTTTCTCAATTACAACCTCTTTAGGAGGAGGTGGAGGTGTAGCTTCCATATTTATTATTTTAACTTTTAGTTCATCAACTAGTTTTTCAAATTCTTTCTCCTTTATTATATGCAACTCCCTGTCTTTGACCAAAGCAGTGTAATCATCATACAATTTCTGATGTCTTTCTGATAGTTGCTTGGTCTTGTCTTCATTCAATCTGGCAAAATTAGTCAAAATTTGGGAAATTTCTACGTCCCCCGTATTTTGGATAGACCAAATCATCTTATCCCCATCCATCTGCTCTTTTATATTCAAAATTGATGGCTTTTTGGCCTTGGGGTAGAGGCTCCACATGGCTAATGCCTGATTCTTTGGGCTATATCCAAACCCTTTTATTAAATCTCCCACTTGCTTTTCTGAAGTCAGGGTAATATCTTCCTGTCTCCTTATTTGATCAATAATAAATGTAGAGGCCAAATCCCATCCAGGTAATAATAACATATTACTATCTTTTACTAACCTCCTAGACTCTTCAGGGGTTATCTCTTGATTCTCTAGATCATAATCATTTATTGCTTCTAAGGCCTTAGTGGGAATTTGGCCATCTTCTCCAATCTCCACTGTGGAGGCTACTTGCCGCTGTTTGTGCTAGAAGAGGAAGTCTTTGAATTCACGAGTCTTAATGAATTCATCATCTTTTAGAAAATCTTCTTGCTGCTGGATTCTCTCATCTATCCACATAGCAAGAGGAAATTCTACTTCCTCAACTATCTCCTTCTCTTTCTTCTTTTCCTCCCTGACCCTTTTTCTAATTTCATGGTCATAAGTTGTTTGGCCAAGGATGACAGCAACAACCATATCTCTTTTTTCAGCAGGCCTTTCCTGTGATGACTCTCCTACCATTATTTTCTGCCTTTTAGTAGGTGGTTCTACCTCATTATGAGAGCTAGGAACCTCAGTCAAATCAACTATCTCATTTTCATCCCCTCTTTCTTCAGGGGCATCAGGAGGAAGTTCTTGGGAAGGGTAACTATGAATAGAATACCCCCCTTCACTATCTTCTTCATATTCTGATGAGGAGTGCTTCTTCTTCTTTTTAAAATTTTCCAATTTATCCTCAATCAGTTGTTCCCCTTGCTCCATCAGAACATTGTAATTCTTCATCATCATCTCTAATCTTTGGAGATATGGCAGAGTAGGGTAAAATCCTCCAAAATTGACATCTTTTCATCTCATGGATTTCTCTAGCTGGAATAATTGATCTAGCTGCCAAGACCTTGTCTTAGCCTCATCCTCATCAAGAATATTTCTAACTACGTCCTCTTCATAGGACACATCTTGAGTTTTATTAAGAGGGATGGTAGGAGTGTAATATCTCCTAGCAGTAGCCAAAAATCCCTTGGGATCAACAAATCTAGGATGTGCATCAGGCATCATAAACTGTAACAAATATGTGTTAACCTTTTCAAAATCCCCTTTTCCAATTGTTAAATTGGCTAATTTGAAATGCCTAGGGGTGAATGTACCCTTTCTGTATGGGACTAGATGCTCCTTATCTACAAGCATGAGTTGCCAAATGAACTCAAGAGCTGCAATTCTAGGGGGAACATTATTAGGCAAAATGTGGGGTGGTTGTGGGCATCCATAGACCCTTATTAATGTATACCTTTCTCTCAAATAGAAATCACCCCAATTGTGATCATGATTATCTTTCCACTTATCTACATATTCCATTGGTCTAAGAAGTTGCAAGGTTTTGATAGGAATTCTTGAAGAATTCACACCCAAGTGGACAAGAATAGCATCTACTAATATATTTTCAAAAATACAAAAATCATGCTTAGGGGCCGTTGGACTCCAGACATCTAACCAGGACTGTAAAGGGTTAGGCCGGCCATTCCATTGAAAGTTAGGTTTTAAATATTGCAGACTAAACATATTTACATTATGGTAGAAGATAAGATGCATCAGCATGGAGTAGTGCAAAAATTTGGGAGGGTATTGCTTCTTTCTTATCATTTCTAAACCCTCATGCATCTTCTGGATACAGTATCCAATGTAATCATACCCATGACTAGTGTGGCATGATTGGGAATCCATTACTAACATCAAAATTTCAGGGGAAATCCTCTGTTTAGGAGCATGAATACCTAGAACTCTACATAACCCATATGCAATGTATTTCATATAGAATTTTAGATCTTTAAATGCATAGGGGAGGCCTCCTACCATGGGTGCAATATAGTTTCTATTTCCCTCAGGGACATGGGACTGAATAGCAGTTGCAACACCCCTAGACTCCCTCACATATCTATTTGCCAGAGATTGCAGGTTAATCTTTGTGGCCATAGGGACATCTATCCCGAAAGTCCTCATGAATGCTCCTTTGTCTAGGGTTATCAAAGAAGAACCATCTATCTTTCTAATTGTCTTAGAGAGGGGGTCATATCATTCAGCCAAGGAGACAAGAAGATCAACGTCAAAAAATACATCAGGGACAATCATCTTTGCAAACCCTGAAGTCCACGGGTTTGACACAGGGATAGGCCTATCTTGATTCTTTTGGAATTAGTAGAACAAATTTATGGCTGGTACATCGTGAGTCTTAGCATCCCCACATTGTGAATAGACATTAGAGAAGACATCATCACTAATCTTCTTATTTTGGGTAGAACCAGGAAACAATTCAATGAATTCATTAGAAAAACTAACTTTTTGTTGTGCGGTTGCCCTACTGGCTAATGGGGTGTCGACTGTAGTCTGACTCATGATGATTGCTGTTGAAAATTCCTGGTCACTCTACAAATTTTGGTCTTCTGTAAGCTCTGTGATCGCCAAAAGCTATGGTTTCTCAAATGTTCTTCACTCTAGAAATGCTCTGCTCTCTGATTGCTCAAATGCTTGGTAGAAATGAGATAATGACCAACCTTTGAGTTTTAATGGTGAAGAATTGATTACAACTTGGTTCCCTGTAACAATGTCACTTCTGTAATTAAGACTGCGTGCTCCACAACTTAATGTCTCAGTTGTCATTGATAGGTGACATATTTTTAAATTTCATCTTCTGGCGACCTAGCGACTGAAGGAAATTTGAATTCTCGTAATAAATCTGGTGCCTTTCTAAATATTCTGAGATTCAACGACTATAGTCTCTCCTTCTAGTCATGGGAATGTATTTTCTCATTTTGAGATTAAGCGACTAAGCCATTACCACATAATTTTCTAATTGAGATATGGCGACTGTAATTTCTCGGAGTCACCAGATGTTTTATGTCTCTCAATTCTTTTCTAGCGATCACGCAACTATAATTTTCTAAATCACCAGATAAAATTTCTTCTATCTGAGATTTGGCGACTAAGCTTAGTTCATCTTTCAATTTTTAGCCGTTTGAGATTACGCGACTATAATTTTCTACAAGTCGTGAGAAAATTATTTCCTTTTAAGTTTTATTCAATGATCACCCGACTGAAGTAGACACCTAGCGAACTGGTGACTAAAGGAAGTCTCTTGATCACTGAATAACTCATTCCCTTCTCCAAGATTAAATATGAGCCACCTGATCTTCATCTAACGATAGTTGCTAGGTCTCAGAAAGAAATAGTGACATCACAGGTTTTCTAGCGACTAAAAGATAACCGTTAGATGATAAGTTCATTAAAAAGATTAGACGATAGTCGCTAGATCTTTTTAATCTTTATAACTTGTTGATTTTTCTTCTGAGATCTGGTGACTAAAGGAAATGTTGTTTAATTTTTCTTCTGGAGAATCAACGATTATAGTGAAACTCATAATCGCTAGATGTTTTATGTTCTTAGTCTTTTATCTTGAGATCACCCAACTTAGGCAACTTCTAATTTGGAGATCTAGTGACTATAGTCTATCCACTTAATAAATTAAGTCGCGAGAAGATTATAAAGCATCTGGAGATTGCATGACTAACATTCACCCCTAGTTCTCAGGGAGATAGAGAATATGCTTCTTTTATTTGGTGACTTGGAGACTAGAGGATTTCTCGTGATCAGGAGATAAAGAGAAGTATGCTAAGAGTATCATGTGACCTAGCGACCAAGGTAAACATTAAAGTGCACATGCTTTTAGAAAGTTTAAGTGACTTTGAAAAAGTAACAAAGAAATAGAAAGTCACTTTTAGAAAGAAAACTAGGGTTTTTAAAAATACAACGGCTAGTTCCAAGACTTTAAACCCTAACTTCTTTCTCTTTTGATACAAAGACATAATAAACCCTAATATCATTGGAAAATTTTTTACAGAGGGTTTATTATGATCAAAAGATGACAAATTTCTTTAAAATTTTGGGGAGAAAATCAGAGTTGGGAAAAGGCACCAACAGTATGCATCATGAGCATATGTGTTTTACCTTAATTTGAAAGGCTAGGAAAGAGGAAGTAGAAGATGTACCTATAGAAGTGTTGGCATTAAACAGAATTGCCACTAGTGACAACACTTATTTGCATTCTGGGTGCAAACCGAGCAGACAGTGAAAACTGAGCAGACAGTGCAAACCGAGCAGGACAGTGTAAACCGAGCAACATCATGTCTACCGAGTCACCAGTATTTACCGAGTTCAAAACCTACCGAGTGGTCAGTATGAACTGTGCCTTCACTTCTACCGAGTGCATGACGATGCCGAGTAATGCAGTGGACGCCGAGTATCAGAAAGTCACCGAGTTAGTTTGCAGGAACCGTGTAACCATACTTGGGCCGACTTAGTAGCACTTATGTTTATTTGTCAAGCTGACTTTGTAATTGTAATTGTAATTAATTGTTTAAGACTTGTATATAAACAATGTTGTAAAAATGTCAAGAAGAATGTAGTAAGCATGTATGTGAAAAAGAAAGAAAGGCAGAGATAAGAGAATTACAAAGGGCTTCAGCAGTATAAGGAACAGCAAAGACAAATTCATCACAGAAGGTGATCAGTACATCAGCAAATCTCAATCAGCACTCCAGTTGCAAAGCAAGAGATCTACTGTTTCATCCTAATAGGTGAATCAGTACTAAATCCTTTAACCGGGTAGACTTAACAGTCTTTTGTAAAATCTCTTTACCGAGTGCATACTTCATTGTATGTTTGTAAATCCTTTAACAGGGTGGATTTAGCAATCCTTATTACTCCTAACAGGGCAGATCATTAGAAGTGATCAAATTGTAAGCCTTAACCGGCCAACTTTATTCTGTAGTATTAAAGCTTTGTGGGTTTCATCCCCACCCTAGTTTTACTTTCTTTTTGGAAGGTTTCTGGGTAACCAAATCTATGTGTCATTATTGTGAATGCTTTTAAGTTTCATGCTTTCTGTATGCAAAGGTTAAAGTAAATTACATGTTAATACATCTGTAATTGAAAGAAAATTTAGAGTTACTGATTCACCCCTCCCCTCTCAGTAACTCGGTTAATTCTTGAATATTTCCAACAATTGGTATCAGAGCAGCATTGGTTCTCAAGATAAAGCTTAACTAGCTTGAGCAAAGATCCAGGACAATGGAGGTATTCAAACTGAAAAAGGTGATTGAAAATGAAAAGCTAGATCTGGAAATGGCCATAGCTAAACTCAAAGAAGCAAAAGAACATCTTTCCCAATCCCTAAGAAGAAGGAAGGAACTTGCAAATCAGCTGAATGATCAGAATTACATTGAAGAAAAGATTGAAGATCTCTTTCCCTCTAATAGCTCAAATGAAGCAAACAATGTTGTCAAAGAACTCCTAGAAAAGAATGGGTCTTTGCAGGAAGAAGTGAGAAAATTAAAAAGAGAACAAGAGCTACACTCTACAAGATTTTGTGAGATCTTGGAACAAAGAAACAAGTTGAAAGATGAATTAGATGGAAGGAACATTGAAGTCCAAAATAAAACCCTTCAGCTAGAAAACCTAATTGATCAGATCTCTCATACAAATGAGGAAATTCTGAATCTAAGATCAGAAATAGAAAGCACAAGAGAAGAACTAAGATCTGAAAAAGAAATCAATCTAAGATTGGTGGATGACCTAAACGCTGAAAAACAAATCAATGAAGGAATGCTGAAAAGTCAAGAAGACTTGAATCAGCTGTATGAGCGAAATCTTCATAGGCAAAAAGGAAAAGAAGGACTTGGATACAAAGGAGAAGGTGAATCTTCTAAGCAAGGTACTCAAAGGAATCAGAAACCTACTTGTAATCACTGTGGTAAAATAGGACATACTTGAAATAAATGTTGGAGCAATAAAAAGGCAAAATTCAATAGAAAATGCTACAACTGCAATCAACCTAGTCACAAAGCAAATGAATGCAGGGAAAAACCAAGATTCAGAGGTAATTGTCACAAATGCAACAAACAAGGTCACAAGGCATCCGAGTGCAGATCCAAAATATTCAATCCAGCAGAACAAATTATGAAAGCAATGTTTGGATGGGACTACAACACCTGGTGTAGATTTCATTACTGTGGAGAATATGGACACATTGGCATGAATTGCATAAAACATCATCTAAGGAAAAGAGATACTACCGTAAGATGCTTCAAATGCACTAAACTCGGTCACATAGCCAGAAACTACATGAATGCTAGTGAAGTTGAAGATGGAAAGAAGAATGAAGCAACTAAGGTCAGGAAACAGGTGAGACAAAAATGGATTCCTAAATCTACCGAGCAATCCAGTCCAAGTAATGGAATGGATGGCTCTACCGACTCAAACTAAATTTCCAAGAAAGCACTGGAACTGTATTCTCATAGACCAATCTCAAGCAGTTCCAGAAATGAATTAAAAGAAAGATCTAAATCAGCATGCAAGATGCAGTAAGATCACAGGGAGGTCGGTATCAGTCTTCACCGAGCAAGGTCGGTACCCGTCTTTACCGAGCGAGGTCGGAGCAATATGAATTCTCGAGTTCACCGAGTTGTGAAGTCTTTACCGAGCAATTAATTCTTAGTGGGTGACAGTCTGTCAGAATTCATACCCTAATTTGTACTGAGCATTAATGACAGAGTTGTAAACAAAAGGCAAGTAATCGAACTCATTCTTCACCGCGAACCTTTAGCACTTTGAGAGCAGAAAATTTCAAGAGCAACCCAGCGATTCAATACTTTTGCGAAAGGAATTTTCTGTGAGCTACCATGGCATCATCCAGCACCTCAGCGAAGAAAGGATTTGATATGTTAGTCCAAGGGGAATGGAAAGCACTAGATTTCAAGATCGTGCCCGCAATTGCAGCAGCCCTAGATCCGAACGGAGCTCAATCTCAGATTCCTCCTAAGGTACTACTTATTAACGATATCGACAATCATTTCAACTATTCAATTCATGAAATGGGGAACCTAGAATTAGATACTGTGCGTGAAGAACTGTGTGTGGATGGTATTCTGAAACCTGAGCACAAACATCTGGAAGATAAAGGTTTAGTTCACATTGCACATCTACCTCAAAACTTTCGAGATAAATGGGTTAGATACATTCTCAGCCGTGTACATGATGGAAAGATTTGGCTTGAACAACCCATAGAGATCACAAAGAAGATGATTCATCAAATCACTGGTCTTCCCATGTTGAACAAAGCAAAAACTACCAAAACCCTAGGTCGGATGGAACTAGAGAAGAAAACCCTAGCCGAGTGGGACGGTAGAGGCATGAAAGTTAGCAGCATTACCGATGCTGAACTGAAGTTTGGTACACACATTATTGCCCATAAGATATACAGTTCTAGTCGACAAAATAGTGTCTCCTGTGAAGCTATTGACCTAGCATACAAAGTGGTCAAGAATAACTTAACATTTGACCTAGCAGACTTATTGTTAAAGTAGTTTAACAAAAACATGGAAAGCATTCAAACTTCCAAAAACAATCCATGTAAGTTTGGATCCTTATTGGTCTGTTTATTCTTCTATGTTCAAAAATTCTTCCCTTCTAAAGGAAAAGTTGTATGGAGAAAAGATGTGCCAGCCCTTTATGAAATAAATGAATACATCTCAGAAATGGGTGAAAATTTTGAAAGCATCATGGATAATTATTTTGAGTCTTTCAAAGAGAAAATGAATGACAGATTCCGGATTCCACAGAAGTTGGTGGAAGATTACAAGGATGACATTTGTTTTATGGTGGATTGTGACAATGTATATATTCAAGCAGCTAAACCGAGGACTGCATATGTAAAACCTCTTCCTTATGAGGTAAATATTGATGAAACCAAGAATATCATTGAAGCTCTTCTTAATCAGCCTGTCAATCCCAAAGCTCCATATTTTGGAAAATATGATGAAGCTAAGGTGAGAATTGAACTAAGCATAAACCTTCCACAGGCGGTAAACAAAGGAAATAAGAGGATAGCCAAAATGCAAATGATAACCGAGGACAAAGGAGAAAAAGATGAAGAAGAAGAGGAAAAGGATGAGAAAATAGAGGAACCAGAACCTGCAAAGATGAAAGGAAAGGTATTCATCACCAAGGCACCTAAGCCTCCCACTACTGTATTTACAAGGAGAAATGCAAGAGGCAAGGCAGACAAGGTAGACAAGGCAGATAAAGACATAGTATTCAAAAGGCCTCCTCTAAACTTTCCAGAAAGGATCAAACTCTTTAGAGACGGATCAGGATCTGGAGTAAGTAACATAAAATCTTTTAAATATGAAACCAGATCGGAAACAGAATAGAAGGAAATAGAAGATGCTGTTATTGAAAAGATGGGACAGTGGAAATACTCTCCTGAAGAAATAGCCCCACAGGTTCCAGCAGTTCTATTAAATCCAATAAAAATGAGATGGAGCAATGCAAAGCAAATTGTGATAGACATATTTGATCAAACCCTGAGACAGTTAATGCCGAGCTTGAAAAATGATGAAGTTAAGAAGGCATTAAAAGAAAATGAAAGTAAGATGACATTAAAGTTCAATACTTGTTTGATTTTGATCAACAATATTGAATCGGTTGTGAAGGCTACAAATGCTACATGGAAAAACATATACCATCTTCACCAACCGAGTATTGAAACAGTCATAATGAAAGACATTGAAGATGACAGTGATGAACAAGAAGAAGCCACTGAGGTAGATGATACTGTGAGGATAATAGCAGAAGTCATTGCATCACTTCCTACCTCTCCAGTAAAAGTTTCTACATCCAGCCCGGAGACACCTTCAAGCATGGTTGTGACAACTTCAACATTTGTCCAATCATCTATAGCAACAACAGAAGCAACTACCATTTCTTCTACCGAGTTGCAGTCTCCTGCATCATCAAGTTTTTCAGCAGTAAGTTTTCCAGTTTTTGATTCTACAAGTGTAAATATTTTAAGCTCTCCAGTAGACAGTGTGCCAGTCTCTATAGCCAGCCCTACTATATCTATTGTCACTACTACTAAGGCATTAAGTACAGATAAGCCTAAGGCTCTACCGAGTATAAAATTTTTGGGTAAGAATATAGTAGAGGATATAGACCTAGATAAAGAGATAGAGATTCCAACATTAGATTTTGCAAATCTATTAGCGGACCAAATGCAAAATATAGGTGAGATCCTCCAAAGGAAAGCAAAACAAAAGAAGCTTAAAGAGGAGAGAGACAAGGAATATCAAATCATCAAGGATGCTAAGGACATTTTGTCTGATGCATTAGGTATTAAAGTAGACTCCTCCCAACATGTTTTGCTACAATTAGCAGAAGCAGTTAATAAATACAATGAGGATTCATCTGGGATAGAAAAGTTAGTTGAAAGAGCCGAGAAGAGATTCAACAATAAAGTACTTGAGCACATTGCTCAGCACATAGCTATTAACCAAGTAGAATTGTCTTCAGTTTTGTCAAACATTGAATCTACCTATTCGAATGCTACCTCTCTTTTGGCCAGATTGTGCAATATTGCCGAGTTCACAAAGGATGTTAAGGATAAAATGAATAAAATGGATGAGGATATGAAGATTAGCATACAAAAGCTGCAACTTGAACCAAGTTCAAGCTCTGCTCATCACATGAAAATCTCATATCTATCAAATATGCAGTCAGATCTACTGAAAGAAGACACAAGGATCCGGTCCACACTGCTAGACATCCAACACATGATCCTTCCCATCATGAATACAATGTATAAGCACATTAAACATTCCAAAACATTGATTCATGACAATCAGTTCTCTATAGCAGATCACATGATTGAACTCTCTGCAGAAGTCCAAATTGCAATCCAAACATGCAAGATTCTGCAAGAAAGTTGGGACAGAACCCTGGCACTAATAATCAAGGTACATTCTGATTTTCTATCAAATTTTGGATTCTCTCTGTAAATCACTTGTATATGCACCTTTGGCATTATCACCAAAAAAGGGGGAGATATGTATAGAGGGAGATATATGTATAGAAGAAGATTTGTATAGAAACAGTTAGCACATTGAAAGGGGGAGACAATGTATAAAGCCCTATAACAAAGAAAATTTTTGAAAAATCAAATAAAACTCAGCATGATTCATGTATATAAGTTTTGGCCAATAAGTGTTTTTGTCACTAATGCCAAAGGGGGAGATTGTTGGCATTAAATAGAATTGCCACTAGTGACAACACTTATTTGCATTCTGGGTGCAAACCGAGCAGACAGTGCAAACTGAGCAGACAGTGCAAATCGAGCAAACAGTGCAAACTAAGCAGACAGTGAAAACTAAGCAGACAGTGTAAACCGAGCAGACAGTGCAAACCGAGCAGACAGTGCAAACCGAGCAGACAGTGCAAACCGAGCAAACAGTGCAAACTGAGCAGGATAGTGTAAACCGAGTAACATCATGTCTACCGAGTCACCAGTATTTACCAAGTTCAAAACCTACCAAGTGGTCAGTATGAACCGTGCCTTCACTTCTACCGAGTGCATAATGATGCCGAGTAATGCAGTGGATGCCGAGTATCAAAAAGTCACCGAGTTAGTTTGCAGGAACCGTGTAACCATACTTGGGCTGACTTAGTAGCACTTATGTTTATTTGTCAAGCCGACTTTGTAATTGTAATTGTAATTAATTGTTTAAGACTTGTATATAAACAATATTGTAAAAATGTCAAGAAGAATGTAGTAAGCATGTATGTGAAAAAGAAAGAAAGGCAGAGATAAGCGAATTACAAAGGGCTTCAGCAGTATAAGGAATAGCAAAGACAAATTCATCACAGAAGGTGATCAGTACATCAGCAAATCTCAATCAATAATCCAGTTCTACTATTTCATCCTAACAGGTGAATCAGTACTAAATCCTTTAACCGGGTAGACTTAACAGTCTTTTGTAAAATCTCTTTACCGAGTGCATACTTCATTGTATGTTTGTAAATCCTTTAACAGGGTGGATTTAGCAATCCTTATTGCTCCTAACAGGGCAGATCATCAGAAGTGATCAAATTGTAAGCCTCGACCAACTTTATTCTGTAGTATTAAAGCTTTGTGGGTTTCATCCCCACCCTAGTTTTACTTTCTTTTTGGAAGGTTTCTGGGTAACCAAATCTATGTGTCATTATTGTGAATGCTTTTAAGTTTCATGCTTTCTGTATGCAAAGGTTAAAGTAAATTACATGTTAATACATCTGTAATTCCCCTCCCCTCTCAGTAACTCGGTTAATTCCTAAATATTTCCAACAAGAAGTTGTCGAATTATTGAATGAGTTTTACAATATTGTATCCGATAATGTGGCTGATGGATTACAACTAGTAAGAAAGATCAGTCATCAAATGGACTTGATTCCAGGAGTTAGTTTGCCAAATAAGGCAGCACACAGAATGACACTAGCAAAAAGTGAAGAGTTGAAGATAGATTTAAAGTTTAGTTCATCACATCATCCACAGATTGTATATGGAAGTATTCCCAAAAATGCATCTGAGTTGAGGAAGATAGATAAAGGAGAAATAAGTAGTGCTGAAGCTGAGGATTTTGCAAAACATTTGAAGAACATCCATGAGGAGGTGAGGAAGCACATTACCAAGATGAATGCTCAGTATAAGGCTAATGCAAATGAGAAAAGAAGGCATAAGGAATTTCAGGTTGGAGATGAAGTCATGGTTCATTTGCGGAAGGAGTGATTTCCAGTTGGTACATATAACAAGCTGAAAATGAAGAAGTTTGGGCCATGTAAGATACTAAAAAAGCATGATTCAAGAAATGCATATGAGGTCGAGTTGCCTACTAAGCTGAATATTTTACCAATATTTAATGTTTCAGATCTGATAGAGTATCATGAAGGAGATGTTGAAGATGAGGTTACAACAGCACAGTGGAGTATTCCAGTAACTAGTTCAGATACCAAAGAGATTGAGGACATATTGGATAGTCGTGTTGGCAGAAGCACATGAAATAGGACATATGAGGAATATTTGGTCAAATGAAAAGAACGCTCTATTGAAAATTTATCATGGCTAACAAAAGAGGAGGTTAACTGTCTTGGTTTTCCTCTGCACACCTGAGTCGTGATAGGGTCACTTCTCAAATTACCCCGGGTGTCTGATGCAGGAGCATCCTGGGTGTAAGAGAAATCTTGCATCACCCAAAAATATTTTTGTTTGCTTTTCAATAAGGGCTATCTTATGCAGAGTTTCTATTTATGGAAACTTACTAATTTTAGTAAGTTGGTCATATGATCTCAGAATGTTCTAATTTCATAGTTGGAGGTTCATCTCAGTCATTTCAGCCTACTAGTTGAGTTTCATTGCCACATCATCTGTATTGGTGAAGTTATTGAGATTTTTGGGTATGAAATATTTCAGGTCCATTTTGAAGGCCTTAGAAGCTCTGGATCGTGATCGACCCCCAACTGACTGGTGCTAGCACATGTCAGGCACTATAGATCTCATCATGGCATTTCCAAAAAGTCATTACAATAGAAAAATGGAGCTATGGTTAAAAAGTTATGGTCTCCGAAAGTTGGGCTACCTAAAAGTATATTTTGTATTTCTTTTGAGCCGACCCTATTGTAAAAATTGTGAAAATAAAATAATTCTAAGTTTGGTCGGCCCTAACAGGCTAAATTTCTGGAACCTTCTCGGGCAGTGCAAATTGCCTATATAAGGAAGGCCCGTAGTGTTGTCTTAGGCAATGGGGACAGTTCTGGGTAGTAGATCTGGGTATTGATTTGAGGCTTTGTCCTACAGGATATTGTAAGGGAATGCCCATGTGGCTTTGCATATTGTAATTTTGAAAGTTTGTAATTCCACATTTGTGGAGATAATAAGAAGCCCATTTTCTGTTCTTGCATATTGTTGTTATTTCTCTATTTCTGTTATGTGTTTGTGGTATTAAGGGGAGCACCCTTCATCAGCATTCAATAATTCAATCATCTTCAACCATTCAAGCATTCAAGATATAATTCATCAAGAGATCCATTGGTAGCCATTGAAG
Organism: Chamaecyparis obtusa; assembly: GCA_027943335.1. Classification (NCBI taxonomy): domain Eukaryota; kingdom Viridiplantae; phylum Streptophyta; class Pinopsida; order Cupressales; family Cupressaceae; genus Chamaecyparis; species Chamaecyparis obtusa. Next base: position 382,527 of record BSBK01002059.1, on the reverse strand, counting down.
GATTCAATCTCTATGGAGCCCTTTTGTTGAATATTTCTCCATCCACATCCATTCAAACCTCTTCCTATTTCAAGATCCATTCAAGATTGGTGTTGAAGATCTAAAGACAATTTATTTGAGACATCCTACATCCATTTGGAGCATCCATACTTGTGGATTCAAGGATTCGAATCCTCTACAAGGGTTTCAACATAGGCAAGGTGAACTATTTCATTTACTTTGTTTATTATTGCAATTTCAATTCAATTTCAAGGTTAATTCCTAAATTGGGGTTTGACCAAGGAAAACCCCTCCCCCCAACAAACAAAACCATTTTTCTTGCAGGAACAGGTACGGGGCAGAAAATTACAGTGCAGATTTGGGAGACCCTTTTCAACAAAGTTTTGGGATTCATGACCATAATTTCTGTCAGAACAACACAGGTCAAGGTCAACATAAAGGGGTCAAGGTTGACCTTTCTCAAAAAAGCAAAAGGTTTCTAGGTTTTCTTTGTCTCTATGTTTCGAAGGCATATTTGGTTCCAGAATTTCCTGAAATTGAGTACAGACACTAGAAAACAACATTTTCCAAATTTGTCATACTTTGAGGTTAGTATTTTTCTTCAATTCAATTAAAATTTTAAATACTTCCTTCCATAATAGAATATAAGGTTTTCTCCTTTCTTCATATTCTTCATCGATTGATTCATCTATGCATTGACCATTTTCTTGTGGTTAATCGATTTAGATCTTTCCTTTGAAAATTTGGGGTTAAGAAGAAGATCTTACCTTCCCCAATCCTATATATCATACATTACACCTTGATCTCCTTTGTATATCATTACATTTTGGTGAACCTGCAATAGAAAACTCTTTCTTTTATGGTGTTAGATCTTGCATGTATTAGCCTTCTTTTATGTGTTTGCATTTACACTTCATATAAAGAAAAAATAAAATAAAAAACATTTATTTGTTGATGCTTTGTGTTTTCCTAGTCTAATTCATTTGCATTGCATTGGTATATGAGCTTTACTACCTCTATTCCTACTTATAATATTTCAATTAGAAGAAGTCATAGACTTATGGGTTTCTTTGATCCCAAATCTTCCTCTCCTCTCCTTAGGATCCTAGATGACAATTTGATTACTCATGATTCCAATCCTAGTATGGAGCATAAATCTTCTCACTCATCTCATGATGAGGGTGATGCTTTAAGAGTTCCTCCTCAACAAGTCCAAAAAATTTTAACTGAACTTGATAAAATGGGAAATTGACTTACTCAAGAGAACCATAATCAAGATTTTATTCAAGCTATAGATTCTCTTAAGAAAGTTCTTCATGACAGTGATCAAGGTGTTAATCTCTTGTGTGGTATTACTCATCTTGTGCATTCAAATGTTAAACCTTTAGCTCAGGAAGCTCAAGATTTAGATTTCACTCCTCCTATCACTAGTGTGGAATCTTCTTTCATTTCTTTACCTAGCATTCCTACTTACACTCCTCCTTTAGTGACTACGTCAGTTCCCTCTCTTCCTATGAGTGTTCCTCCCATTTCTCTACCTACTTCAAAACCTTCTTATTATAATTTTCCTTTTACTTATTCCAATTCTCTTCCAACTGTGGTTCCAAGTGTTCCATTGGTTGTGTCTTCCATTCCCACCACTTCATACACTTTACCTAGTGTTTCAAATATTTCTATGCCTCCTATTTCATCTAATGATTCCAATATCATTAGTTTGGCTCAAACTATGTCCTCTTTACAAAAACAACTTGCGTCTTTAACTCAATCCAAGTTTAGTATTCCTACATGTGACATGGGAAATCCTTTATCCCTAGACATTATTCGTGCTCCTATTCCTTAGCAAGTTGATATGCCTCATCTTGAGAATTAAAATGGTAAGGGAGACCCTATTACTCATGTTAAAACATTTCAAATCCTTTGTAGTGACTATGCTCATGACCATAGGATTTTAGCCAAGTTGTTTGCTATAATGTTTCGTGATAAGGCCTTGCAATGGCATTGTTCCTTGCCTCCTTATTCTATTGAATCTTTTCCAAAACTTGCTAATGCCTTTATCCAACAGTTTCAAAATAACATTGGTTTGCAAGTGTTCTTAATTGATTTGATGCATTCTAAACAAAATACTAAAGAAAAATTGACTAAATTTATTGGTAGATTTAAGCATTTGTATGCTCAAATTTCTTATCCTATTCTTGATATTGATATTCAGCATATGTTTATTTCAAATTTACAAACATATATTAGAGATAATATTTCTCTTACTAGATTTACCTTTTTTCAACAACTTTGTGCAACACTTCATTATTATCAATTACACGTGAGTCAATTTGAGAGCAACATTCCAATGGCTCTTGTCCCAGTTGATAAGAGTGATGCTGCTCCTAATCTAAACAAGCTTCAAAAACCTAACAACTATGTCAAGATAAATAAGAAAGAAAATGCAGTTGCTGATCAAGTTGTTGTTGCATCCAACAATTCCACTTCTGCATCCACTGCTTTTCATCTGAATTGTACATTTACTCCTCTTTCTGAATCTTTGCATTCTATTATGAGTAAATTGTTGACTGCTAATATGATTACTTTACCTCCTATTCGACCTCTTTTACCTACTATGGTGGCATCCAAATCCTTTCATTCCAAAGCCTTTTGTCAATACCATCATCAGAATGGTGATGATACTGAGAAGTGTTATTCTTTAAAACATAAGGTTCAAGACTTATTTGATTCTAATGCTTTATTTGTTGATAATTTTGATGGTAGTGGGAACAAATCTATCTCTCCTCCTAATCAAAACCTTGAAATCTATACGAATCCTTTTCCTACACATGATACTAAGACTATTTTTCAGCCATCTTCTATGGATATTGTTTATGATTCAAAGATGGATGATCTTAATCATATTGTTAACCATGTGGAGCATGCTATTTTATCTCAATCTGTATCTCCACCCTAGCCTCAATCTCAATCTCAACTTCAATTTCCACCTCAAGCTAAGCCTAAACCTCAAACTCAACCTAAACCTTGAAAACAACCTAAGAATAAAAGAACTAGGGAATTCTTGATTAGCTTTGATGATTCTGAGACTATTAAAGCTCCTGATGGTCCCCTCTACATTTATGTGTGGATTTTTAAGATACCTAAACATGGGTGTCTTGTTGATCCTACATCCTTAGTCAATGTTATTACTAAACAAAATCTTTTTTATGAAGAACTTACAATGTGATTCTTATGATACATCAGATGTGTGGATTCAAACTTGTAATGGTTTTCTTTAGATCCATCATTTGGTTCTATTAACTTACCTGTTGAACTTTGTGGTAAAGTTTTGGACACTACCTTTGTTTTTGTTCCTACTTTCGATCAGTTTCAAGTTAAGTTTGGTTTTCCTTGGTTGAATTCCATCCATGCCATTACTTCTCCTATCCATAAGTGTCTTAAATTCATTCATGATGAAGAAGTGAAGATGATTAATCATAGTTTATATAAACCTTCTAGGCCCAGGGATTATGGTACACTTGACTTCTTTTTGCCTTCATTACCTAATTCATGTCCTTCTCGACCTAATAAGCTTTTTTGCTCATATGAAACCTATAAATATCACAAGATTCCTAAGTTAAGTATGCCTTAGATGGATCTTAACTGTGGTCTTTTGCCTACGTCTTCCATACCACCTTTATCCATGGCTTCTAGTGTTGTTAATCAAGCTTCTAGTGTTTATTTTCAGCCTACTAAGAATCCTATTGATCCTCCTATAGAACTTGTGAAGGAACCTATAGTTGTCCCTCCTAGTTCTCAGCATATTTCAAACAAGACGAAACATAACCTATCTAACAATGAACATTGTAAGAAGCATCAGGCTCAAGCTAAAGCCCATGCCTCTATTATTCAAAGTTCTTTACCTTATTTTGACCAGCCTATGCTTGATGTGTTAGAAGAAATTAATGTTAATAATGATGTTAAGATGAATTATTATGATGATTCTATTCGTATCTTAGATTCTATTTCGATTAATCTTGATGAAGAAGATACTCTTGATGATACTAATGATGTTAATGATGAATATGAGATGATTGACATTGATATTGATTTACCTAATATGATTTCAACACAATTGATAATTACACATAGTATCAAACATTATGATTCTCAAGAGGATACTTGTTTGGAACTAGCTATTATTCATACTACATTGGATATAGTCCCTCTTGCGAGTTTCTCACCTTCCCAAAATGATATAGAATAAGATGGGGAAGGTAGGCGACACGTTTGATTGGCTTGTCCTTCATGGTAGATTTTTGTGTGTTTGCCTGTTGTATTATGCTTCTCCTATAATGTGTTTGCTAAATGTTTGTTTGATTCTTTTATATGACCCTTGTTACTATGTTGGTGCAAGGTGATAAAGAAATCAAACCTGTTGTACTATTCCTCTATATGTATCTTTACTCTTCTATATGTTGTTTTCATGTTATGTTGTACCTATGCTATTGTCTGTAAATGTTTTCCTTGTGTAGTCCGCTTGGATTTGTGACTTGGTAGCACTGATTCATTTTGGTCTCCATGTTGTGGTCCGAAAAGACTCTTCTTCGTAACTCTTATGTTTTTTTTCCTCCATTGTGATTGTAGATCTACTTTCTTTAGGGAATGAGGTCAATTCATTTGAAATAATATCATATATAAATATTATCTTATGATCATACTGACCCAATGATAGGTAGATCCCTTATGTGTTCTCTATATGTTTATGTGGTATTTCTCTTGATTTGTCTTCGATTGGGGGCATCTTGTAGTGGAAACGTAATCAGTGGAGTTATTTATGTTTCCGTTCAAGCCATTTATCCTGTTAAAGTGTTAGCAATGAATTTAACATGGGGGCATACACTCTTCTCACTTTTTGCACACACGCACTTTCAATATATATATTTTTCAAGGCTCTTTTCTCCCTTTATGGATTAGTGACTAATCCTTAAAGCATGGATTTTTATCTTATAGGATCTCTTGATCCCTCTAGTTTCAATTTTTAAAGGTTTTGATCCCTTAAGGTTGAAGGTGTCCTTAAGATTGGATCTCTTTTGTTTTGGATTTTCTCTTTTGGAATATAATATTCCTAAGGGTGAATCCTTGATGGGTTGACTAGTGACTAGCCACATTCACTAGGTGATTCAACTCCATCTTTCTAGTTGCGCTGTTTCCTTGTGTGGTTCACAATGGGACATAAGTTCTCAATGGGAAAGGTAATCACAACCCTTTCTCTTTTTTTATAGAGATGTCTCTCTTATTGTAATCTTTTAATTGATGAAGACTTGATTCCCTAAGGGCTTGAGGATTCCTTTGTCCCTTTGATTTCAATAAGATTGTCTTTTTCTTTATGATCTCCTTTACCAAGAGTTCGCATCAAGTCCATACTCTTGCTAAAGTGGGGGCTAAATGTAGCATCAAAAAATGGAAGCACTTCCATTTAGGACTGGTTTAGCCCTCCGAGTAAGTGGTTTGGGGTCATGTCAAATGCCTTGAATGGGTCTTTGAATTAGATTTGGATTTTTCCCTAGTTCTGCCTATTTTCCACTTCTTCTCTACATAATTCTGGCATCCTGAATTGAAATTTTGAGATTCTTGACCTCAATGTCAAGGTCAAAATTTTATGTCAAGATCAATCTCGATCCTGACCTAGGTTAAGGTCGACCCTGACCTTGACCCAAGGTCCAAAATTCAAAATCCCAAAGTTTCTGGATGTCGGGTTTTGGAAAGATTTATTTCTCGCTTCCAAGTCGGCTGTTTTAGGCTTCAAAATGGTAAAATCTTAAATTATATTTAATTTAGGTCAATTTATAGGGTTAAAGGCTTAAATGGGAATTTAATTCTCCTAGGTAGGCCTCTCTATAAGTTTGTGCCCTAGAATAGTATAAAAGTAAGTCTTCTCCTTTCATTTCCATCCATCAAAAATCATAATCTCTCAAGCAAGAAAAATCAAGCAATCAAGAAGTAAGAAAGAAGGAGAAGGAAAAAATTTAAGAATTCATTCATGCTCAAGCATTCAAGAATTCAAGATCCAATTCATCAAGGAGATCCATTGGTAGCCATTGAAGGATTCAATCTCTATGGAGCCCTCTTGTTGAAGATTTCTACATCCACATCCATTCAAACCTCTTCCAATTTCAAGATCCATTCAAGATTGGTGTTGAAGATATAAATAAAATTGGTTTGAGACATCCTACATCCAATTCTACATTCATTTGGAGCATCCATACTTGTGGATTCAAAGATTCGAATCCTCCACAAGGGTTTCAACATAGGCAAGGTGAATTGTTTCATTTACTTTATTTATTACTAAAATTTCAATTCAATTTCAAGGTGAATAGGGTTAAAATGGATTCATCCCTATTCAGATGTAAAGGGAAGTGGGGAAGATACAAGATCTATCCTCAAACCCAAATTCCCAAAGAAGAGATCCGATTTGATCAACCAAGAGGTTAATACACAATCGAATCAATTTATGGAGAATATGGAAGAGATAGAGAGTAAATCCAATATTTCCCTATGAATGAAATTTATGCTTGGAATATGAAATAATTGAAATACAAATACTAACCTCAAATTAGGGTAGATCTGGAAAATGTTAAATTTTGATGTCTATGTGTACTTTTAGACAATTTTGAAACTTGTTCTAGACTAGAAATGCCGAGATAGAGAAAACCCAGAAATCTTTCTCCAAGATGAGCTTAGGTTGGGTTTGACCCTCATAAAAGGTCAAATACTACATTCTTTATTTGAAGTCTGATTCAAATTCTATTCGTAGATCTCAGAAGTTTTCTTAAAAGGGTATCCAAATTCACTCTTAGATCCAAAATTCCACACCTGTACCTGCAAGAAAATGGGGGTTTTTGTTGTATGGGGGGTTTGCCTTGGTCAAACCCTGATTTAGGAATTAACCTTGAAATTGAATTGAAATATAGTGTGCATAAACAAAGTAATTGAAACAAATCACCTCGCTTATGTTGAAGTCCTTGTAGAGGATTTGAATCCTCAAATCCACAAGTAGGAATGCTTCAATGGATGTAGGATGAATGTAGGATGTCTCCAATCAATGACATTTGATCTTCAACACCAATCTTGACTTGATCTTTGCATATGAGAAGGCTTGAATGAAGGTGGAAGGATGGATCATCAAAGGGGTCTCCAAAGAGATCGAATACTTCAATAGCTAACAATGGATCTCCTTGATGGATGGATGCTTGAACACTTGAATTCTTGAAGGCTTGCAATTGATTGATTGAATTCACTTGCTTGCACTTGAGAGCTCACTCATGAAATTTCTTGAGATGTGATGTGAATAATGGATGTTCTCATAAAATTTGATGATGGAAATGAGAGAGGAAGGCCTCCTTTTATAGTGAACTAGGGCACAATCCTCTAGAGGGACCACCTAGGAGAATTAAATTATTAACCTAGAAATGATTAACCTAGAGGCAGGAAAACAAATATCCCGGAAGCCCCAATCTCATAAATCCAGGATTCTAGAAATTTGAATGAGGGGGGAAAACTCAAGGTTGGACCTGACCTAGTTAGGTTTGAGCTTGATCCTGAGCTATTTAGGATCAACCTCGAATTTGACCCTAGGCCCAGATTCAGTCAAAGCCAGGTCAGGACGTCTTGGGGATGCCCAGAAACCTAGAAATGATATCAAACAAGGACAGAATGTCAGGGATAGACATAAAATCCTATGATGACTATGATGAAAGCTAGGAGGACCTATTTCTGAATCCTACCTAGAAAATAGAGCCATGGGAGAGGGAAATTAAGGAGAATCCTCAAGATCCTAACCCTAATTTCACCTAGAATGAAGAAATCAAGTGTTTGGAAGAAGTGGAAGGTGGGGAGAAAGCCAAATACATGAAAAGACCCAATCAAGGCACTTAACATGACCCCAAACCACTTACTCAGAGGGCTAAATGCTCTTATCATGGAAGTGCTTCCATTTTAAGATGATACATTAAGCCCCCACTTTAGCAAGAGTATGGACTCGATGCAAACTCTTGGTAAAGGAGATCAGAATGAAAAGATAATCTTATTGTAATCCAAGTGACAAAGAGAAACCTTAAGCCCCCAGGGACTCAAGTCTTCATTGACTCCTAGATCATAATAAGAGAGACATCTCTAGAGAGAGAAAGAAGGTGTGATTACCTCACCCAATGAGAACTTATGTCCCATTGTGAACCACATAGGAAAATGGTGCAACTGGAAAGATGGAATTGAACTTCCTAGTGAATGTGGCTGCTCACTAGTCAACCCATCAAGGATTCATCCTTAGGAATATTCTATTCCATAAGAATAAAACCAAAAAAAAAAAAAAAGAGATCCAGTCTTAAGGACACCTCCAACCTTAAGGGATCAAATATATGTATATTTGAAACTGAAGGGATTAAGAGATCCTAAAATATAAACCCATGCTTTAAGGATTAATTACTAATCCAAAAAGAGAAAAATTACCTTGAAAAATATGTATGTATTGAAAAGTGCGTGTGTGCAACAAGTGAGTGGAGTGTATGCCCCCATGTTAAAGTCATTGCTGACACTTTAACATGAGCAATGGCTTTAACAGAAACATAAACAACTCCACTGATTACATTTCCATGTCGAGATGCCCCTAGATGAACACAAATCAAGGGAAATATCATAGAAACATACATAGAACATAGAAGGGATCTACCTACCGTGGGGTCAGTATGATCATAAGATAATATATATATGATATTATTGAAAATGAATTGACATCATTCCCAAAAGAAAGTAGAACTACAATCACAAAGGAGGAAAGATCACATAAGATATACGAAGGAGAATATTTTCAGACCATGACATGGAGACCAAAAAGAATTAGTGCTACCATATCTCAAATCCAAGAAGATTACACAAGGAAAAATTTACAAATAATAGCATAGTTACAACATAACATTGAACAACACATAGAAGAATAGAGATACATATAGAAGAATTTGAACAATAGTTTTGACTCCTTTATCACCTTGCACCAACTGAGTAACAAGGATCGTATAAAAGAATCTAACAACATTTAGCAAACACATTATGGGAGAAGCACAGTACAATAGGAAAACACACAACAAAGCTACCATGAACGACAAGCTAATCAAGCATGCTGCTGACTTTCCCCATCTCGTTGTATATCATTTAGGAAAGGTGGGTAACTCGCAAGAGGGGCTATATCCAACACAATAGGAATGATAGCCAGTTCCAAACAAGAATCCTCTTGAGAATCACTATGTTCGACACTAGGTGTAAGAGTCAATTGTGATGAAAGCATATTAGGTAAATCAATGTCAATGTCAATAGTTTCATATTAATCATTAACATCATCAGTATCATCAAGAGTATCTTCGTCATCCAAATTAATTAAAATAGGATCTAAGATATGAATAGAATCATCATAATCATGCATGTGGACATCATTATTAGTAACAATCTATTCTACCACATTATGCATAGATTTATCTGTAGAAGGTAAAGATCTTTGAGCTTTAGCATGAGCAAGATGCTTTTTACGATGTTCATTAGTAGATCGATTTCATTTTGATTTATTTGAAATAGGTTGAGAACTAGGAGGAATAGTTATAGGGTCCTTCACAGGCTCTTTAGGAAAATCAATAGGATTATTAACCATAGGAGAAATGATCACAGGATCTTTGATAGGTTCAGTAGAAGGAACTTGATTAACCGAGCTAGAAGTCATAGTTAAAGGAGGTATCAAGGGTGTAGGTAAAAGACCAAAATTAAGATCCCTAGGAGGTGAACTTAATTCAAGAATTTTATGATGTTTATAGGCTTGATATGATCGAAAAATATTATCTGGTCGAGAAGGACATGAATTAGGTAATGAAGGCCAAAAGAAATCTAGAGCAGCACAATCTCTAGACCTGGAAGGTTGATATAGACTATGATTGATTGTCTTCACTTCCTCATCATGAATGAACTTAAGACACTTATGGATAGGTGAAGCAACAACATGCATGGTAGATAACCAAGGCAGACCTAGCTTAACTAGAAATTGATCAGAAGTAGGAACAACAACAAAGGTAGTGTTCACAATTTTTCCACAAAGTTCAACTGGTAAAGTAATATAACCAAATGATGGATAAAGAAAACCATTGCAAGTTTGAATCCACACATCTGATGTATCATAAAATTCATGTTGTAAGCTTTTCATAAAAAGATTTTCTTCAGTGATAACATTGGCTAAGGATGTAGAATCAACAAGACAACCACAAGTAGGTATCTGAGAAATCCTTGTAGTAATGTAAAGGGGACCATCAGGAGCCTTAATAGTCTTTGAGTCAATAAAGGTAATCAAAAGTTCCCGAGGTCTTTTATTCTTAAATTTTTGTCAAGGTTTAGGTTGAGTTTTCATTTTAGGTTTAGGTTTTGGTCGAGGTTGAGATTGAACTTGAGGTTGAATTTGAGGTTGAGGTTAAATTTGAGGTTGAGGTGGAGATATAGATTGAACAACATGCTCCACTTGATTAACAACATGATTGAGATCATCCATCTTTGAATTATACATAATTTCCATAGTAGATGGTTGAGCAATAATATTAGTATCATGCATAGGTAAAGGGTTCGTATAAATTTGAAGGTTCTGATTAGGAGAGATAGATTTATTCCCACTACTATCCAGATTATCAACAGATAAAGCCTTAGAATCAATTAGATCTTGAACCTTATGTTTTAAAGAATAACATTTCTTAGTATCATGACCATTATGATGATGATATTGACAAAAAACATTTTGATCAAAAGATTTAGATGTAATCGTAGCAGGTAAAAGAGGTCGAATAGGAGGTAAAGTAATCATATTAGCAGCTAACAACCTATTCATAATAGCATGTAAAGATTTAGAAAGAGGAGTAAATGCACAATTTATTTGAAAAGTAGTGGATGCAGAAGTGGCATTGTGAGATGCAATAACAACTTGATCAGCAACTGCATTCGCTTGTTTGTTTATCTTGACATAGTTGTTGAATTTTTGAAACTTGTTTGGATTAGGAGCAACATCACTCTTATCAACTGGAATAGGAGCCATTGGAGTGTTGCTCTCAAATTGACTCACTTGTAATTGATAATGATGAAGCGCTACACAAATTTGTTGAAAATAGGTAAATTCAGTTAGAAAAATCTTATCTCTAATATCATTTTGCAAATTTGAAATAAACATACGTTGAATATCAATATCAAGAATAGGATAGGAAATATGAGCATGCAAATGCTTAAATCTACCAATAAATTTAGTCAATTTTTCCTTAGCATTTTGTTTACAATGCATCAAATCAGTCAAAGACACTTGCGGACCAATATTATTTTGAAATTGTTGAATAAAGGCATTAGCAAGTTGTGGAAAGGAATCAATAGAATAAGGAGGCAAAGAACAATACCATTGTAAAGCTTTGTCATGGAAAGTTCTAGCAAACATTTTGGCTAAAATCCTATGGTCATGAGCATAATCACTACAAAGGATTTGGAATGTTTTAACATGATGAACATGATAAAGGATCTCCTTTTCCATTATAATTCTCAAGATGAGGCATCTCACCTTGCTGAGGAATAGGAGTACAAATGATGTCTCAGGACAAGGGACTTCCCATGTCACATGTAGGAATACTAAACTTGTTTTGAGTTCAAGAAGCAACCTGTTGTTGTAAGGATGATACAATCTGAGCCAAAATGATGATTGTTGAATCATTAGAGGAAAGAGGATGAGTATCAACATTAGACACACTAGGTAAAATGTAAGAAGCTGCAAGAATAGAAGACATAACTAGAGGAACACTAGGAACTATAGTTGGAAGTGGATTGGAATAAGTAAAAGGAACATTATGATATGAAGGTTGTGATGTAGGAAGGGACATAGGAGGAACACTCATAGGAAAAGAGGGAACTGTCACAGTCACCAAAGGAAGAGTATTGATAAGGATACTAGGTAGAGGATTATAAGGAGGTTCAACACTAGTGATAGGAGGAATCAACCCTAAATCTTGAGCTTCTTGAACTAAAGGTTTAACATTTGAATGCACAAGGTGAGTAATACCATGCAAGAGCTTAACACCTTGATCACTATCATGGAGAACTTTCTTAAGAGCCTCTATAGATTAAATGGAATCTTGATTATGGTTCTCTTGAAGAAGCCAATTACCCATTTTATCGAGTTCTGTGGAAAGTTTTTGGACTTGCTTAGGAGGAATTCTTAAAGCATCATCCTCATCATGAGATGAGTGAGAAGAGTTTTACTCCATAGTAGGATTGGAATCATGAAGAATCAAGTTATCATCTGAGATCCTAAGGAAAGGAGAGGAAGACTCAGGATCAAAGGCACCCATGAGTCTACAACTTCTTCTAACCAGATTATTATAAGTAGGACTAGTGGTAGTAAAGCTCATAAACCAATGTAATGAAAATGAACTAAACTAAAGACACCTAAAGCATGAATATCAAATCTAATTAGCATGCAAGATCTAACACAAAGGAAAAATCTAATACTAACAAGATAAAAGGAAAGCATAATAAGGCATGCAATTCCACAATAAGAATAGAGAGGAATCTAACACCAAAAAAGAAAGAGAGTAAGCTAGTCGGGTTCACCAAAATGAATAGGGTTAAAATGGATTCATCCCTATTCAGATTTAAAGGGAAGGGGGGAACATATGAGATCTATCCTCAAACCCAAATTCCCAAAGAAGAGATCCAATTTGATCAACCAAGAAGTTAATACACAATCGAATCAATTTATGGAGAATATGGAAGAGAGAGAGAGAGAGAGAGAGAGAGAGAGAGAGAGAGAGAGAGAGAGAGAGAGAGAGAGAGAGAGAGAGAGAGAGAGAGAGAGAGAGAGAGTAAATCCAATATTTCCCTATCAATGAAATTTATGCTTGGAATATGAAATAATTGAAATACAAATAATAACCTCAAATTAGGGCAGATTTGGAAAATGTTAAATTCTAATGTTTGTGTGTACTTTTAGACAATTATGAAACCTGTTCTAGACTGGAAATGCAGAGATAGAGAAAACCCAAAAATCTTTCTCCAAGATAAGCTTAGGTCGGGTTTGACCCTCATAAAAGGTCAAATACTACATTCTTTATTTGAAGTTTGATTCAAATTTTATTCATAGATCTCAGAAGTTTGCTGAAAAGGGTATCCAAATTCTCTCTCAAATTCAAAATTTTGCACCTGTACCTGCAAGAAAATGGGGGTTTTTTTTGTATGTGGGGTTTGCCTTGGTCAAACCCCAATTTAGGAATTAACCTTGAAATTGAATTGAAATATAGTGTGCATAAACAAAGTAATTGAAACAAATCACCTCACTTATGTTGAAGTCCTTGTAGAGGATTCAAATCCTCAAATCCATAAGTAGGAATGCTTCAATGGATGTAGGATGTCTCCAATAAATGGCATTTGATCTTCAACACCAATCTTGACTTGATCTTTGCATATGAGAAGGCTTGAATGAAGGTGGAAGGATGGATCATCAAAGGGGGCTCCAAAGAGATTGAATACTTCAATAGCTAACAATGGATCTCCTTGATGGATGGATGCTTGAACACTTGAATGCTTGAAGGATTGCAATTTCTTGATTGAATTCACTTGCTTGCAGTTGAGAGCTCGCTCAGGAAATTTCTTGAGATGTGATGTGAATAATGGATGTTCTCACAAAACTTGATGATGAAAATGAGAGAGGAAGGCCTCCTTTTATAGTGAACTAGGGCACAATCCTCTAGAGGGGCCACGTTGGAGAATTAAATCCCAATTAGGTTCTAACCTTTAGAAAATATACCTAGATTAAATGCAATTAAAGGATTTACCATCCTGAAACCTGAAATGATTAACCTGGAGGCAGGAAAATAAATATCCCGGAAGCCCAAATCTTAGAAATCCAAGATTCTAGAAATTTGAATGAGGGGGGAAAACTCAAGGTTGGACCTGACCTAGTTAGGTTTGAGCTTGATCCTGAGCTAGTTAGGATCAACCTCGAATTTGACCCTGGGCCTAGATTCAGTCAAAGCCAGGTCAAGAGGTCCTGGGAATGCCCAGAAACCTAGAAATGATATCAGACAGGGATAGAATGTCAGGGATAGACATAAAATCCTATGATGACTGTGATGAAAGCTAGGAGGACCTATTTCTAAATCCTACCTAGAAAACAGAGCCATGGGAGAGGGAAATTAAGGAGAATCCTCAATATCCTAACCCTAATTTCACCTAGAATGAAGAAATCAAGTGCCTGGAAGAAGTGGAAAGTCGGGAGAAAGCCAAATACATGCAAAGACCTGATCAAGGTGCTTCACATGACCCTAAACCACTTACTTGGAGGGCTAAATGCTCTTATCATGGAAGTGCTTCTATTTTAAGATGATACACAAGGTTAATTCCTAAATTAGGATTTGACCAAGGCAAAAGCCTCCCCCCAACAAAAAAAACCATTTTTCTTTCAGGAACAGGTACGGGACAATGAATTATAGTGCAGATCTAGACACCCTTTTTGGAAAACTTTCAAAATCCGCAAATAGGGTTTCTGTCAGAACAACGTAGTTCAAGATCAACATAAACAGGTCAAGGTCAAACTTTCTACCTAGGTCAAGGTTGACCTTTCTCAAAAAAGAAAAAGGTTTCTGGGTTTTCTTTGTCTCCGTGTTTCCAGGCTAGATTCAGTTGCAAAATTTCTCGAAACTAAGTACAAACACCAAAAAACAACATTTTCCAGATCTATCATACTTTGAGGTTAGTATTTGTCTTCAATTCAATTAAGGTTTTCAATACTTCCTTCCATAATGGAATATAAGGTTTTCTCCTTTCTTCATATTATTCATCGATTGATTCATTTATGCATTGACCATTTTCTTGTGGTTAATCAGTTTAGATATTTACTTTTGGAATTTGGGGTTAACAAGAAGATCTTACCTTCCCCAATCATATATATCATACATTACACCTTGATCTCGTTTGTATATCATTATAGTGGGACACCTGTTTTGTGTTAAAGGTGATTTATTCTTGTTTCTCTTTCGCTTGAGATGCAAAAATTGTCCTCCTTTTCCCTCTTAAGGGGTGCATATATGGCCTCTTTATTTTAATTAGTATGTTTACTTTAAGCATTTCACATAGAGTAAACTAGCATAATACAAATTTCTAGGGATAAATCACTCTCCTTTGTCCATTTTTGGTGGATTTCCTAATATACAATTTTTTCCTTGGCTAAATTTAGGATTGGTTAAACTACCATAACAAAAATTTCTAGTCCATTTGATCTCTCCTTTGCGTACATTTTTAAGATTGGTTGATGAGCATAACAAAATTTTCTAAACCATTTGACTTATCCTTTTGTTGGGTCAAATAGCATAACACAACTTGCTATACCATTTAACCTATTATTTGCATAAATTTTCATGAGTTCAATAGGACGTGATAGACCACTAACTTCATCTTTATACATTTTTGATCGGTGGAAATAGCATAATACAATTTGCTAGACCATTTCCCCCTATTTTCTCTCTTCTTTTTCTCTAATGGACCACCTAGCTCAACACAAATGTCTAGCCCATGTCATCAATGGTTGTATTATTCTCTCCTTCATGAATCCATAGAATTATGGAGTCTTATCATATAATTGATGTATTCTCTTTCTCTTTTCAGGTGACCACTTGTTCTTTTGCAATATCTTTTTGAGCATGATGCTAGAGGTTAAAACATTTTCTTAAAAAATGTCTCTTCAACTAGTTGACTTGGAATCTTAGTAAGATTTAAGCTTTTTTTCTTATTTTATGTGTCCTTGCAAATGGATGTATAAGTTAAGATGCTTGGTGTGGGGGCTTGTGTCCTTAAACTTAGCGATATCTTACCTCCTTGGAGTTTACCCATGATCTCCATCTTTATCTCTCTTTCTTCTACTTTACCATGAGCATGATGTTGACTTATACTCCTACTAAAGTGGGGGCTAAATGTACCATCATAAAAACTAATCACCCTGAATTAGGTTCTAATTTCAACCCCATTTTTCCTATGTATGGGTTTGCATATTAATTTCAGGCTCTCCTAATACTTATTGGACCTTCAAATTAACATTATAAGTCCTATATTGGTTTAATTTAATCAAAACTCAAGGTTAGACATTATTTATAAGTGTTATCCTCTATTTATACTCCAATCAAATAATTTATTCCATCACCTAGGCCCTATATCCCTATTCTTGGCCTTCCTGACCTATTTTGACCTTAAATTGAGCTATACTTGGGAATCCAACATCTACCCTTTTCTTACCAACACCCTATCCAAATTTTGTCTCATTTTCCAAGGTACATAATTCTATTGACATTTTATTTCCAAGGATTTAGGCCCAAGTTTATCCTAGAGCCCAATGTTGGGGTATTAACGAGAGATTTGGTCCTGTGGTTGGCTTGCTTGTGTTTTAACCCCCAAAATAATGGATTGAGTATATAAAACCCCTATATCTCCTCATTTGGTATCCATTAATAGGTGTAAGAAATTACTATCAAGTTTTAAAGCATTCATAATCTGTTAGGAATAGTCCCAAGAGATAACTGAGAGGGGGGGGGTGAATCATTTATCTACAAGTTTCAATTATTTATCCAGTTAAGTATACTTAAACATAAAGCACAAACACATTGGAAGAGAACTTAAACTCAACACAATATTTTGGTTGTGAGGAAACCTAAATAGGTAAAAACCTCGGTGGGAATTGACACCCACTAATATTCTGCACTAGTCTATTATGATCCTTGTTAGAAGATCCTTAACCTTGTTAGGAGTTTCTTTACAATATATTTAGTATAGTAGACCTGGTCAAGGGTCAGACCCTATTAGGAGTCTTTTACAATTGTCCCTGCTATGGGAGAGGATGCACTGTTCGAGAGCTCACTGCTCAAAGGGGTGAAGGCTACAACCTTCATAATAATAGATACACACTATATCTGGATCTTGGTGAACTACGCTTAGACCTATTGTCTAGATCAGTTCCAATGTATGGCATAAACACTTTACTTGGTAACATAGACCTTCTTCTAATGGCTCAACACTTCACACACTCTACTATGCTCTTCTTAATCAGCTATGAACCACACTCAAGCAATCACAAATGACTGCCTATAAATATATTTCCTCTAAATGATATAATCAAGTTGGCCTATTAAAACCACTTTAAAATCATATTATAGAAGCCATAAAAAACTCCAATAATAATTTAGTTGGCTCTACTAAACACACAACACATTATGGGACCTATCTAATAAGATAATTGTAGACGGATGCTACACACTCTCGGCTCTACCAAAACAACTAGATCTTTCTCCTCAAGCTGAATTACTTCATGCACTCTTAACCAAACATCAATAACTCTCCTCTAAGCTTAATTCCAAGGGCACATACTCACATGATAGGTGCAACTCCAGAACCAATAAAATCTTTGTCGGCTCTTCTGGATAAACATAGGAAACTACTGTTGGCAAATAGAGACTGCATAACTTCACTTCTATTGATTATCAGAGTATGCATCCATGACTGAAACATCACTAACATGTCTTCAAAATATATCCAAGCACGCAAGGCTCCATGATAATTCTACGGACAACCATACACAAAACATTTTTTGTTACTCTTTCAGGAACACTGCTGACACAAGCTGCTATATAACTATCTGTACTAACAGTTACCCTTTGTGCCCATGATATCATGCTGATATCATTTCCATGCTACATATACTAAAAGCTTACTACATAAGACTTCCACGCATGATACTTTCCATATGTTGTCATCAATGACAAACATACAGTTAGTACTGGCTTGTTGGTGAATCTCCAACAATCTCCCCCTTTGGCATTGGATGCAACATGTGGAATGAAAAACCACCACCAACCCAAATGAACATTTCTTTTTATAACATTCTCCATTTCCTCATCAAAACTCCCCCAAAGATGAATCCTCGATTTGCTGCAGTATTTTCCAACATTCTCCATTTTCTCAACTGAACTGCTGTCATAATTGAATACTGCCCCCCCTTAGTATATTACTCCTCCTTTTTACTCCTATTTTTCATCACTATATATTACTCCCTCTTTGACATCAATGGAAAAGGGAGCCACTCATTTTTAGCACCGGTACTACTCCTGAGGTAGAGTAGTCAACCTTCCATCAGTCCTTGAGGACTAATGCCTTTCCTTCTTTCTTTTAAGAAGAATCAAGGAAGGTTATTACTCCCAACTTCTCCCTAAGATACTCAAAAGTATCCTTAGGAAAGGGCTTTGTGAATATGTCTGCCAACTATTCTTTGGTACTCACATAGTCCATCTTGACTTCTTTCTTTTCCACTTTCTCTCTTAGGAAATGATACTTGATCTCAATGTGTTTTGTCTTTGCATGCATCACAGGGTTCTTAGACATATTGATAGTGCTAGTGTTATCATAGTGAATGACAATAGGATAATCAATTTGAATTCCAAAATCCTTTATCATCTGTTTGATCCAAACAATTGTAGAAAAATTCAGAGCTGCTGCAACATACTTTGCTTCTGCTATTGACTGAGAAATACAATTTTGCTTCTTGCTTGTCTAGGTGACAAGTCTATTACCAAGAAACACTGTTCCACCTGATGTACTCTTTCTATCATCTACACATCCTACCCAATCTGCATCAGTGTATACATGAAGCTCAACATTTTCTAAATTAGGATACCATAGACCATAGTCTATAATGCCTTGCAAGTATCTAAATATCCTTTTTACTACCATGAGGTGACTTTGTTTAGGCTCTACTACAAATCTTCCAACTATGCCAACTGCATTGGAAATATCAGGTCTAGTTTGAGTAAGATAAATCAGTTTGCCAATCATAGACTTGTACAATGTTGTATCTACTGCTGCTGAGTCATCTTCTTTTGTAAGATTGCATCTAGTTATCATAGGTGTCCCTACTGGATTGCAATCATCCATTTTGAATTTCTTGAATATTTCTTTTACATATTTGGATTGATTAATGAAAATACCTTTATCTGTCTATTGCACATTCAATCCCAAAAAGTATTTGATAGGGCCAATCATACTCATCTCAAATTCATTTTGCATCTCCTTAGACAATTCAACACTAAGTTTGTCATTACCTCCAAAGATAATGTCATCAACAAATATAGCTACAAGTAGTATACCTTCATATGTCTCTCTAATGAATTGATTACAGTCTACTGCACCTTTCTTGAATCCAATCTTTGTTAGATATCCGTCTAGTCTCTCATACCATGCTCTAGGGGCTTGCTTAAGTCCATAGAGGGCCTTCTTTAATCTGCATACCATATCAGGTCTATCTGATAAGGTGAATCCTTCTAGCTGCTCAATGTATACTTCTTTCAAATCTCCATTTAGGAATGCTGACTTGACATCCATCTAATAAAATTTGAAGTTTTTGACTATAGCATAAGCTAGAAACAACTTAATAGCTTTTAATCTGCTCACAAGTGCAAATGTGTCTAAATAATCAATGCCTTCTCTTTGCGCATATCCATTACATACTAACCTTGCTTTATTTATTACTACTATACCATCTTCATTCATCTTGTTTCTAAATATCCACTTTGTTCCAATTACATTCTTATCACTAGGTCTTGGGACCAATTCCCAAGTGTCATTCTTAACAATCTGATCAAGTTCTTCTTTCATAGCATCATGCCAATCTGAATCATTACATGCATCTTCAACACTTAAAAGGTTCAATCTGAGATAGTAAACATACCACTTCACTACTAACTGAGTTCTTTGCTTGTGATCTAGTTAAGACTTTGCCACTCTGATCTCCAATGATGTCTTTCTTGGAATGATTTCTAGATGTAAACTTTGGAACTTTAGGTGATGCTGATTCATCAACCTTAGGAGTACCTTCTTCACTTGTCTTAGGTTCATTGAATAACACATCATCACCGTCAAACATTTCTTCAATAAATGTTTCACTAGTGGAGGGTCTGGGTTCTTCTTCAATCATGGGTGAGTAATCATGATATCTTTCTTGAACCATAAACTTTTAATCAATCTTAACATGAGCACTTTCAATGATCTTTTTCAATCTTAAATTGAAACATCTATAAGCTTTACTTTTAGTAGAGTAACCAAGGAAAATACCTTCATCACTTCTTGCATCAAACTTTCCTATTGCTTCATCCCTCTTGATGTAGCACTTGCTTCCAAAGATTCTAAAGTATTTTACTATGGGAATATTACCAAACCATAGCTCATATGGTGTTTTGTTAGCACCTAGCCTCAATTGAATTCTATTGATAGTGTATACTACTGTATTGACCACATCTCTCCAATAGGTGTGTGCAACTTTTCCTTCAATCATGATGGTGTGCGCTATATCAAGGATGATTCTATTCCTCCTCTCTACAATTCCATTCTACTGAGGGGTTCTAGGTGCACTTAACTATCTCTTTATGCCATGTTCTTCACAGTACTCACAGAATCTATTAGAGGTGAATTCTCCTCCTCTATCTTATCTCAAACATTTTATCTTTAGTCCAGATTCATTCTCAACCTTAGCTTTGAATATTTTGAACTTCTCAAATGCTTCTGACTTACCTTTTAAGAATGCAACCCAATAATCCTAGTATAATCATCAACAAACAAAATGAAATACCTTTCACCATAGTATGATCTTGTTTGAGTTGGACCACATAGGTCTGTATGAATCAGATCCAACTTGTTCTTTACTGAATTATGCTTACTCCTGAATGAATTTCTCACATACTTTCCCATCACACATTCCCTGCATATAGTATCAACTAGCTTTGCTATGCTAGGTAGATCTCATACTGCCTTTACATTGCTTATCTTTACTATGTTATCAAAGTTGATATGACATAGTCGTTTATGCCACAACCAACTGTCATCAACTTTAGCAACAAAATAACTTTCTTCTAAATTGAGTTGGAAAACATTACCTCTAGTCTTTGAGCCTAATGCAATCATAACACCATCCTTGTTGTTAATGATGCATTTGCAATCTTTAAACTCCAACTGATAGTCTTTTCCAAGTAACTTTCCAACACTAAGAAGGTTATGTTTCAAACCATCAACATAAAGAACATCATCAGTACTATGCTTTCCATCCAAGGTGATGGCTCCTCTACCAACTATAGGTTTAGGAGTGTTGTCTCCAAATCTAACCATGAAACCATTGTATTTGTCTAGATGAACAAATCTATTTTTATCATATGTCATGTGATGTGAACAACCACTATCTATAATCCACTCTGTCCTTATGTCAGCTTGTGAAATCAATGCTATCTCTTGTTCCTCTTTCTCATCTTTATGATTTGTCTTATTATTCATTTTGTCTATAATAGCAATGAATCCAATTTCTTCTTCACCTAATTCATCATCTAAAACTACATCTCCAACATAGTAGCATTCCTTAGAATACTTAGGCTTGTAATCCTTTTTGAACTTTCTAGCTCTAGTAGGACACTTAGATGCAAAGTGACCGATCTTATTACATGAAAACCACTTAAATGGAAATTGACCTTCATATTTACCTTTTCCTTTCTTTTCTCTTTTGGAAATCATAGCAATGAAATCATCTAGAGTTTTCTCTTGATCATCATCATGAAAATTACCAGAAGTGTTTGCAGATTTCTTACCATGAACTGTTGCTTTGAAGGATGTTTCACTCTTTGGTTCTGTCTTCAATCTTGAAATCTCAAAAGATGAGATTTTTCTGATCAAGGTCTCTCTATTGAAATTAGATGTAAGTTTGCATGGTCTCATCAAGGATGTTGATCTTTCTTTCATATTCAGGAGTGAGAGTAGTCATTAACTTGTCCATAATGTCCTCCTTTGAAATCTCTCCACCATTATTTCTGATTCTAGCAACAGCTTCATTTATCCTTTGATTGTAAGCTCTAATATTTTCTTCAGGAAACATCTCTAATGCATTGTATCTTTTCTTCCATGTCTTTCTGCATGCATCCTTTTCTTTTTTATCTCCTTCAAATAAGTCTTCTAGGTGCTTCCATATTTTGTGGGCTGTATCTACCTTTTTTATTTCTGAAAACTGACCATTAGATAGAGCGCTAATAAGAGCTTCTTTAGCTATAGCATTATGATGAAACAATTCCTTTTTCTTATCAGTAGCATCATCCTTTACAAGGTATTCCAAGGAAGGGATCTTGACTAATTTGATAGTTACATCAAAAACTTCAAAAGCAATGCACTGCAAATGAGTTACCATCTAGTTCTTCCAATCAAGATAATTCTCTCCATCAAACTTAGGACTTTATTTCCTAAAGTATGCCATCTGATCAACCTCAAGCTGTTAAAATTTCTCTCTGAGGCACTTGGCTTTGATACCAATTGTTAGGAATAGTCCCAAGAGATAACTGAGAGGGGGGGGGGGGGGGTGAATCAATTATCTACAAGTTTCAATTATTTATCCAATTAAGTATACTTAAACATAAATCACAAACACAATGAAAGAGCACTTGAACTCAACATAGTATTTTGGTTACGGGGAAATTCAAATAGGTAAAAACCCTGGTGGGAATTGACACCCACTAATATTCTACACTAGTGTATTATGATACTTGTTAGAAGATCCTTAACCCTGTTAGGAGTTGCTTTACAATATATTTAGTACAGTAGATCTAGTAAAGGGTCAAACCCTGTTAGGAGTCTTTTACAATTGTCCTTGTTAGGGGAGAGGATGCACTATCTGAGAGCTCACTGCTCAAAGGGGTGAAGGTTACAACCTTCTGAATAATAGATACACACTATATCTAGATCTTGGTGAACTGCGCTTAGACCTACTATCTGGATTAGTTCCAATGTATAGCACACACACTTTACTTGGTCACATAGACCTTCTTCTGATGGCTCAACACTTCATACACTCTGCTCTTCTCTTCTTAATCAACTATGAACCACACTCAAGCAATCACAAATGATTGCCTATAAATATCTTTCCTTTAAATGATATAATCAAGTCAGCCTGTTAGAACCACCTTGAAATCATATTAGAGAAGCCATAACAAACCAATAATAATTTAGTCAGCTCTACTAAGCACGCAACACATTCTAGGACCTGTCCAATAAGATAATTGCAGATGCACGCTACACACTGTCGGCTCTACCAAAACAACTAGATCTTTCTCCTCAAGTTGAATTACTTCATGCACTCTTAATCGAACATCAATAACTCTCTTCTAAGCTTAAATCTAAGGGTGTATATCCACATGATAGGTGCAACTCCAGAACCAATAAAATCTCTATCGACTCTTCTGGATAAACATCAGAAACTACTATTGGTGAATAACGATTGCATAAATTCACTTCTATTGATTATTAGAGTATGCATCCATGACTGAAACATCACTAACATGTCTTCAACATATATCCAAGCATGCAAGGCTATATGATAACTGTATGGACAACCATACACAAAACATTGTCTATTAATTTGTTAGGAACACTACTGACACAAGCTGCTATATAACTATTTGTACTAATAGTTACCCTCTGTGCCCATGATATCATGCTGATATCATGTCCATGCTACATATACTAAAAGATTACTACATAAGACTTCCACGCATGCTACTTTCCATATGTTGTCATCACTAACAAACATACAGTCAATACTGGCCTGTTGACAAATGTCCAACATAATCAACCAAGCAATCAAAGTTCAAGATTTCTTCTACAATTGAGCATTCTTCCATCTTCTATATCAAGCTTTATGGAAAATATAACATACATCATTCAAGGCTTATGTATCATGATTTAATTTTGTGTTTGTGTGGAGATCAAGCTATTGCATCAATATTTGTGACCACATCCATAGAAGCATTGCATCATTAAATGTATAGGGTGATTTATAACTTAGATCTCAGTTTTATATCATCTCTCCTAATGCAATTTCCTTTCATTTTCAAGGTTGAATCCTAAATAAGGGTTTAAATAAGGAAAACCCCTTTAACCAACCTTCCTCCGTATTTTTTATGTGTGTTGGAATAATTTATAGTGTTGTTGAAAGAAATCTAGGAAGATTAGGACTAGACATAGCATCCCTAGATAAGTGCACCAAGATGGTGAACAAAAAGGGGGGTATAAGTGGCCACTTTTTTTTTTTTCCTGAAATCAGGGAAACCTGAACTTCATAGAGATATTTGAGGGTCATTCAATCAAAACTAGGACTTGTGTAAAGAATAAGAATTGTAGTACTCTAAATCTAGTTTCAAAACTACTATTTTTAAAAAAAATGGATAAGATTAAGAGGGTCAAACCTCTTGTGCATGAAAAACTATTTTTGATTTTTTTAGAAAAACATAACATAGCTATTTTTGCGTGCTTCACAAAATCTATAGTTAGATTTAAGATTTTGCAAAACCATTTGGTAGGATGATAGGTATGAGTGAGATCTAGAAGTTGTGTATTATTTTTGTAATTTTTTTTTGAGTATTTTATTTTTTATTAATTTTTGAAGTGACTGCATCCTGAAAATATGGTACCTATTTGTGCGCTGGGCATAACTTGCATCAAAATAATTGAAATTTTATTTTTTTTAAAAGTGTATAGAATCTAGTGTAGAACAATAATATGTATTTTTTTTGAATTTGGTCATGTAGATCAAAAGTTATTAAAAAAATGGTAGACATATGTCTGTGAGGACTATGAAGATAGCAGTAAAGAAAATTAAAGTTTACTATGCTAATGTTGTCCAAAAATAGAAAAAATTATATGGTCAAAAAGCTGACAACATGTGTGAGATGATGGTAGTAATTTTAGAGATACCCACTTCATCATTTGTAAAGCTAATGATGACGAAGTCGAGAAATCATGTTAAAAGAAGAAAAAACAAGTAAATGGACAAAATTGGAGGGAAAATGGGCTTGCAAGCCTTAGGGTCATATTCCAAACCTTTTACCAAGCCATAAACTATACGGTTTATGGTTTACAAAATAACCCGCTCAGGTTTTGAAAAGAAAAAATCACAATTTCAAGTTCTACAAAATCCGTATGGGTTTTGAAGACATAAAACAACATTTTTAGTTTCACATAATATGTCTTCAAAACCCGTACAGGTTATGAAGACATTAAAAAATTTACTTGTAAATGTGTAGTACAATACACATTTGTATATATGTATACATATATGATATGTTTCTATGTAGGTATATATGCATATCTATAGTTATATATACATATATTTATATATATATATATGTATATATATGTATATATATATATATATACATATGTATATATATATATATATATATATATGTATGTATATGTATATATATATACATATGTATGTATATATATATATATATATGTATGTATATGTATATATATATATATATATATGTATATATATATATATGTATATATATATATATGTATGTATATATATGTATATATATATATATATATGTATATGTATATATATATATATATATATATATATATATATATATATATATATATATATATATATATATATATATATATATATATATATGAATGAATCCCCCCCTCACTCTCTCATCAGAATAGGATTGATGATGATTCAAAGGAAGCTAGTAGAAATTTTATTTGTATATCAAAATCTGATTTTTTTCAATATTTGATAGGATTTAGTAGTTTGTAGTTGTGAAATCCTCAAATTTTCATCTAGATAATTGGATTATCTTGCCAATGGTGTAAGCGGTGTGCTTTTTCAAGCTATGTGTAGAAATTTATGTCGTCTACAAGTAGGCATAAATTTAAAAATAGTTTTTGAAGTTTTGGTTTTTATTTTTTATTTTGTAATAAACATTGTGGACTGTTCATTTAATTTCGAAGGGATTTTGGTGACCCTTCATATCCTTCATACTTTGTATAAACTTGAGGTTGTGAATGAAATGGGACTGCTTTTTGGCTTGTGTAATTTATTATCTAGAAATTATTTTGTTTGCAATTTATAATACCACAGGTAACATATCACACTAGGTATTGTACTCTGAATCTTTAATTGTGATCTCTCTCTCTCTCTCTCTCTCTCTCTCTCTCTCTCTCTCTCTCTCCTCTCTCTCTCTCTCTCTCTCTCTCTCTCTCCCTCTCTCTCAATTTCACTTTTTTTTTTTATGTGGCCACTAAACTATTCACCATCTTGGTGCACTTACCCCCCTATGAATTATAAACTGAAACCCAGGGTACAAAATGACATTGACAATATGACCCTAAGTGAAAAATGACATTGGTAATCTATACCCTCCAGATCCAACTTAGATTTAGTAGGAAGTCAGGTTACAGTCTTTAGATCCTCGATCTACAGTTACAGGTCTTTCCGAGATCCCCATAGTGGGAATTTGGATCTGAAAACTCACTTCTCCTATTCCATTTCCAGGTGCATTCAAACTCTTCTCCACTCCCTTTTACAATAGTTTTCTAAGTTGGATTAGATCAGATCTTTTCTTATTTGGTATTTTGTATATCACTATCATCGCTCTTCTTGTCAATTCTAAGCAACAAAGGAATAAATACCCCAAAGACATTGGTATTGCATTGACATGTCTTTCTTACCAAGTAGTACCAATCATATTTTATCTTGAGGTGGTTTTGTATTCCAATGAGCCATATGAATTAGGTAAAATAACCCTTTTATGTGGTCTCCTTTTCATATTATACAACATACATACGTACATACTCACACACATAGACATACATATACATACATATAGACATGCACATGCACATACACATACATACATAGACTTTATGTCAAAAAAACACATATGGGATACTTACGCATAAAAACCAAATCATGTTTTCTACATGTAAAACCCTGATCATAGTTTTTTAATTTAAACCGTGTACACATTTTTAAGCATACACATTAAGGCTTGTAATTAGGCTTGGATGACAAAGATGAAGCCTGGGAGCTACTTTTCCCTATTTTTTTTATTGTGTTTTCTTCTTCCAATCTAGCTTGTCAACTTCCTCATCATTAGGTTTACACATTATCAATTGGGTATTTGTAAAATTACCACCATAATTTCACACATCTTTTGAAATTTCTAATCATATATTTTTTTATAATTTAAACAAAATTAACATATTAATTTTAATTTCTTTTGCCAATATTTTAACACTTCTCAAAGACATGTGTACCATTTTTTTTAATAAATTTTGAGCATTTGTCCAAATTTTAAAAAAATTATATATTAAATTGTTCTACACTTCATTCTTTACAATTTCAAAACAAATCAATTTTTGACTATTTTATTGCAAGAACTATGAGACCCACATGAACATGTATATGATTTTCAGGATGTGTCCACTTTGAAAAATCATTAATTTTTTTATAAAAATATACAAAACTTCTAGTATTCACTCTTAAATATCTTTCTATCTAAAGGTATGTTAGAATACTAGATGCAACTATATGATTTTTAACTAGCACATCAGACACTATGTTATATTTTTCTAAACATATAAAAACAAATTTCTACGCTGGAAGGATTTGAATCTCTTAATCTTATCCATTTTTAAAAAATATTACTAGTTTAGAAACTAGATTGAGAGTATTACAATTCTTGTTCTTTTATATCTTCAAATTTTGAGTACAAGAGTCTCAAATCACTCTTTGAATTCAGATTTAGTTGATTTTAGGAAAACACGTTAGCCAATTATATCCCCATTTTGTTCACCATCAAGTAGTGCACTTACCCTAATTGTTGTTTAGTTTTAGGTCTTTTTAATCGATTTTATTTTGTTCTTTTGAATGCGTATTTCCTTACACAAAATCTAAATAAAAATCAGATATGTTGAAGTGCCCTGCATAAAGATTGATTAGTTACTGTTTGTTGGTTTGTGATGATTGATCAAGCAAGTACTGTACATGGGTATGTGCAGGATCATGGTATGCCAAACTAGGTCCTTAAGTGGCAATGAAAATTTAGAAAATCAGGTTCAAGCAAGTTGACATAAAAATTTGAACAAGTTATAAATATTATATTAAAATTATTTAAGAAGAGAATTTGTAGAAAATTAAATTTAGTTTCTAAGGTACTAGGTCTTCTTTGAAAAATAATTATTCTATATGTTGAAAAGTTCAAATTTCAATGTAGTAATACGAAAATTTTAGGAAAAAAAAAAGAAGTAGGTGTATGTCTGACCACCTTAAACACAATCAAATGATAATTTATTTTTACAAGATTCTAGATATAAGTAGTAGACTCATGTCCAGATGTGACACATATTTTTTTTTCATTTTTTCCAAGTAAATAATTAATTATGATTTTTCTTCTACAAATTTTATAGAATACAAAAAATCTCGTGTTTGACCACATTAACTTAGTCTAAACTTTATCAAATTGAATTTTTTTTTTATTTTTCTTGTAGTAGGAAAAGCATAGAATGTGACACATATTTTGGATTTCAAAAATCTTATACAGTTTGAAAGTTATAGCTATTTTTCAATAAGTCTATCAATCAGGACTAGAAAGATAACAAGTAGGTGTATGTTTGACCACATTAAACAAAATCAAATGATAATATTTTTTCATAACATTATAGATAAAAGTAGTAGACTCATTTCCAGATGTGATGTATATTTTTTTGTATTTTTTTTCCAAGTAAATAATTAATTATGATTTTTCTGCTACAAATTTTCTTGAATATAAATACTCTTATGTCTGACCACCTTAACTTAGTCTAAACTTCATCAAATTGAAAGAATTTATTATTATTATTGTATTAGGTGAAGCATAGAATGTGATGTATGTTTCAGATTTCAAAAATGTTATATTGTTTGAAAGTTATAGTTGTTTTTCAAAGAGTCTATCAATCAGGACTTCTTTTTCACATCGCCACTTTTTGGCATACCATGATCCTGCATATACCTACACTTTTCATTTATCGTGGGGCTCAAGGTTAACGCGTCAAGCATTTTTGAGTTGACACATCAAACATTTCCCTAAGTTGACTCTTCAATATTTTCCCTAGGTTGACTCGTCACGTATTTTTAGGGTTAACTTATTAGCCGACATAAGTCTTGTTATAATGGCTTAGGATTAGACTTTTCTGTATATATGAGAATTTCATAGCTTCTCATAGCGGTATTGAGTTGCAAGTGATTACAGATTGTAACAGGCTAAAATTACTGGATAATAAGATTGGACTCTCTGTTTGGTGGATGTAGCCTAGGATTGGGTGAACCACGTTAAATATGTGTCTTCTTGTTCTTATTATGTGTGTTTTATTCCTATTATTGATTATATTTGCATGTAACTGTTAAATTTATGTCAACTAATCCTAACACCTTTTAGCTTAGAAAGCTACACCAAATCTCAACAAATAAGAAAAGAAGTGTTGGCTTGTGGTGATTTTTTCTAGCTAATTTGTTTTGGCAATTTTTTAGGTTGAAATGTTGTAGCCAATTCTAACCCTAAAATGACAAAAGGCTTGTATAAAATGGCGCAGGGTTAAGGATTTCATGATGTATGTTTTTTAGCTCCTTGCAGTAGTATTGAGCTGTAAGGGATTACAGATTGTAATCAGGGTGTAATCACCACATAATAAGAATATTGGACTCTTTGTTTGGTGGACGTAGCCCAGGGATTGGGTGAACCACGTTAAATCTTTTTGTCTTGTGTTCTCTTATGTGTGGTGTATTATTTTCTAATATTAGTTATATTTGCATGTAACTGTTATTTCTATCTTATTAATCCTAACAAGAAGCATATATAAATCCATAAACCATACTAAGATTTCTAAAATAGGACAAATGTATATACTTAAGGAATAATTTTAAAATTATAGGGCTAAGCAAATACTTTATTTTACATACCAAATCCTTGAGTTGGACTAAGTTCTATAGTTGTCCCAAACCATATCATATTTGACTGTAGAAAATAAAATAGATATGTCTAGTAGGAAATTATAGGGCACATCTCATTTTATGCATAGAGACCATGTCCCTAAAATTAACAATGCAATTAAGACACTACCTTAATAAATTTAACTTGTCAACTTTAATTTATTATATAAATACATAAAAATGTGCCAAAAATAAATAAAGATATAGAAAAAAATATTAACTTAAAAAAAATTAAATATACATTTTAAATTTTAATAAATGTTTTAATTGCACTTTCAAGTTTTAAAAAAGCTATATTAATAATGTTCAAATAACATTTAATAAGAAAATGAAATCATTCTTATTAGTTGAAAATTCATGTATAGTAAAAAATAATTTCTGAATGAAGGTGTATACTAATCATGATGGAGAAGACCTCCTCTCCCCACCTTCTCCCCCACCTTCTATCAATATTAAAATTCCTCTCTAATTCTCTTTTTTTTTTTTCAATATCTTGATTTGATAGTTGTTTCTTTTGTCAACTATATTTTCATTGTTATTATACCTCTTCCCATTTTTTGGGACCCCCATTTATCTTATTTCTCAACTTTACTAGTTTTAAATTAAAACATTGTTTCATACTATCTATATTTTAAAAAAATACATCAATTCATTTTGACTAAATATTTTATCCAATATATATAATCTTTTCCTTGAAAACATTCAAACTTACCTAGCTGGCTAAGTCCAAATGGTCAATCTATTTCATATGATACTTTGAAAAATTGAGCTCTGAGGTGTAACTTTGTATGTTGCTCATGCCTTGAAAAATCACTATAATAATGATGCTTAATTTTAAGAAAATTATTATAATAACACTTCAAATTTATTCTAATGAAGACATATGAGACTAGATGACAATAATAAATGGTACAATATAGTCCTTTCTAGGGCATGGCCTTTTTTTGATTGCTTCAAACTTTTTCCTTTCTACCAAAACAAGGAAAATATTTGCTAGTTATATTCAATCCATAGATCTTTTGAAGCACACAACAAGGAGATGGTAAGGCTCATCTAGTTTTATCACTTCCTCCTTTATTCTGGTAACACTAAACCAGGAACAATCAATTTCAACTTTGTCCTTTACTTCTCTTTCTATTAGTCATTTCCTATGTGTAGATAAAGAGTAACCAGGTGCTCCATTCAATCTACTACCATAGTATTGTAGAACATTGTTTTTCTCTCCATGTGTGTTTCTTTTGTGTGTTTATATCCAAATCAAATAATTCAT
Source organism: Chamaecyparis obtusa (assembly GCA_027943335.1). Classification (NCBI taxonomy): domain Eukaryota; kingdom Viridiplantae; phylum Streptophyta; class Pinopsida; order Cupressales; family Cupressaceae; genus Chamaecyparis; species Chamaecyparis obtusa. The sequence goes on along the minus strand of BSBK01002059.1, from coordinate 351,346 downwards.
TCCACCACTTAGGCCCTATATCCCTATTCTTGGCCTTCATGACCTATTCCGAGCTCAAATTGAGCTATACTTAAAAATCCTACAACTACCCTTTTTTCCCAATACCCTATCCAAATTTTGGTTATTATTCCAAGGTACATAATTCTATTGACATTCTATCCCCAAGGATTTAGGCCCAAATTTATATCTTGAAGCCCTATGTTGGGGTATTAGCGGGAGATTTGGTCTCGTGGTTGGCCTACTTGAATTTTAACCCCCAAAATGATAGATTGAGTATATAAAATGCCTATATATCCTCATTTGGTATCCATTATCAGGTGCAAGCATTCACTATCAATTTTTCAAGCATTCATGATCAACCAAGAAATCATAGTTCAAGATTTCTTCTATAATTGAGCATCTAAGTCTTCAATCCTTCAAAGCAATCTTCCATCTTCTTTATCAAGATTTAGGGAAAACTATAATAACATACATCATTCAAGGCTTATTTTTCATGATTTAATTTTGTGTTTTTGTTGAGATCAAGCTATTTCATCAATATTTGTGACCACATCCAAAAAAGCATTGTATTATCAAGGTATACATTGATTTACAACTTAGATCTCGCATCTATATCATCCATCCTTGAATGCAATTTCCTTTCATTTTCAAGGTTAATTCCAAAATAAGGGTTTCAATATGGAAAAACACTTTAGCTAACCTTCTTTCCTATTTTTATGTGTAGGAACAAGTTACAACATTGTCAAAAGAGATCTAGGGAGATCAGTCCAGACAGAGCATCTGCGTGGATTATAGACCAAAACCTAGGGTACAAAATGACATTGGCATTCTGACCCTAGGTACAAAATGACATTGGTCCTCTAGATCCAACTTGATTTATTTGGAAGTCAAGTTACAGTCTCTAGATCCCAAATCTGCAGTTACAAGTCTTTTTGAGTTCTTGATAGTGGGAATTCGGATCTAAAAAATCACTTCTCCTATTTCATTTTCAGGTGCATTCAAATTCTTCTCTAGTCCTTTTTATATCATTTTTCTTAGCTGGATTAGATTAGATCTTTTCTTATTTGGTCTTTTGTATATAACTATCATCCCTCTTCTTCTCAATTCTAAGAAACAAAGGAATACATACCCCAAAGGCAATTCTATTGCATTAACATCTCTTTCTTACCAAGTGATACCAATCATATTTTTTCTTGAGGTGGTTTCGTATTCCAATGGGCCATATGAATTAGGAAAAATGGACCTTTTATGTGATCCCCTTTTCATAATGTACAACATACATACATACATACATACTCACACACATAGACATACATATACATACATATAGACATACACACACACACACACACACACACACACTTTATGTCAAACAAACATGTATGAGATATTTATGCATAAAAATCAGATCATGTTTTCTACATGTAAAAACCTGATTGTAGTTTTTGAATTTAAACTGTGTACATATTTTTAAGCATACACATTAAGGCTTGAAATTAGGCTTGGATGACATAGTTGAAGCTTGGGAGCTACTTTTCCCTCTTTTTTATTGTGTTTGCTTCTTCCAATCTAGCTTCTCAACTTCCTCATCCTGAGGTTTACACATTATCAATTGGGTATTTGTAAAATTACCACCATTATTTCACACATCTTGTGAACTTTCTAATCATTTTTTTTATAGATTTAAACAAAATTAACATATTAATTTTAATTTCTTTTGTCAATATTTTAACGCTTCTCAAAGATATATGTGTACCATTTTTTTTAATAACTTTTGAGTATTTGTCCAAATTTGAAAACAATTATATATTAAATTATTCTACACTTCATTCTTTACAATTTCAAAACATTTTTTTTTTTTACTATTTCAGTGCAAGAACTATGAGATCAGCATGAACACATTTATGATTTTAGGATGTGTCCACTTTGAAAAATTATTAAAAAAATTACAAAAATATACAAAACTTCTAGTACTCACTCTTAAGTATCTTTCTACCAAAGGGTTTTTTAGAATACTAAATGCGACTATATATTTTTTAACTAGCACACCAGACACTATGTTATGTTTTGCTAAACAAATCAACACAAATTTCTATGCGGGAAGGATTTGACTCTCTTAAAATTATCCATTTTTTTTAAATAGTAGTTTAGAAATTAGATTTAGAGTATTACAATTCTTGTTCTTTTGATATCTTCAAATTTTGTGTACAAGAGTCTCAAATCACTCCTTGAAGTCATATTTAGTTGATTTTAGGAAAACAAATTGGCCACTTCTACCCCCATTTTGTTCACCATCTTGGTGCACTTACACTAATTGTTGTTTGGTTTTAGGTCTTCTTTATCGTGTTTATTTTGTTATTTTGAATGCGTATTTCCTTACACACAATATGAATTAAAATAGGATATGATGAAGTGCCCTACATAAAAATTGATTGGTTACCATTTAGCTCAGAAAGCTACACCAAATCTCAACAAACAAGAATATAAGCATATATAAATCCATAAACCACATTAAGATTTCTGAAAGAGGACAAATGTATATACTTTAGGAATAATTTTAAAATGACAGGACTAAGCAAATACTTTGTTTTACATACCAAATCCTTGAGTTGGACTAAGCTGTATAATTGCCCCAAACCATATCATATTGGATTGTAGAAAATAAAATAGATATGTCTAGTAGGAAATTCTAGGGAGCATCTCATTTTATGCATGGAGACCATGTCCCCATAATTAACAATGCAATTAAGACACTACCTTAAGAAGTTTAACTTGTCAACTTTAAATTATTATATAAATATATAAAAATGCGCAAAAAAAAAAAAAGATACCGAAAAAAAAAATTAACTTTTCAAAAAATTAAATATACATTTTAGATTTTAATAAATGTTTTAATTGCACTTTCAAGTTTTGAAAAAGCTATATTAATAATATTCAAATAATATTTAATAAGAAAATGAAATCATTCTTATTAGCTGAAAATTCATGCATAGTAAAAAATAATTTTTGAATGAAGTGCAAAATAATCATGATGGAGAAGACCTCCTCTTCAGCTGTTTCTTTTGTCAACAATATTTTCATTGTTATTATACCTATTTCCATTTTTTGGGACCCCTATTTATCTTATTTCTCAACTTTACTAGTTTTAAATTGAAACATTGTCTCATACTATCTATATTTTTAAAAATTACATCAAATTTTCATTTCAGCTAAATATTTTATTCAGTATATAATCTTTTCCTTGAAAACATTCGAACTTACCTGGCCAGCCAAGTCCAGATGGTCAATCTATTTCACATGATACTTTGAAAAACTGAGCTCTGAGGTGTAACTTTGTACGTTGCTCATGCTTTGAAAAATCACTATAATAATGTTTCTTAATTTTAAGAAAATTATTATAATAACACTTAAAGTTTATTCTAATGAAGACATATGAGATTAGATGACAACAATAAATGGTACAAAGTAGTCATTTCTGGGCCATGGCCATTATTTGATTGCTTCAAACTTTTTCCTTTCTACCAAAACAGGGAAAACATTTGCAAGTTTTATTCAGTCCATAGATCTTTTGAAGCACACAACAAGGGGATGGTAAGGCCCATCTAATTTTATCACTTCCTCCTTTATTCTGGTAACACTAAACCAGGAACAATCAATTTCAACTCTGTCCTTTACTTCTCTTTCTATTAGTCATTTCCTATGTGTATATAAAGAGTAACCAGGTGCTCCATTCAATCTACTGCCCACGGTGTTGCAGAACATTGTTTTGCTATCTATGTGTGTTTCTTTTCTTTTGGGTGTGTATATAAGAAGCCAGAATGAAATGCTTTGAAAACCTCATGTTAATGGGTATGGTTATGGGAAACAAGATAACTCAAATTGTTCTTTTGAGGAAGTTTGTGACCAAATTGCATTGTCTTGTGGATACCAGTAGGATAGTTGGCTATGCCCTTTCTCCAAGAGCAAGAAGAGGTTATACTCATTTTGCATATGATTGTGATGAAACTAGCATTGATGATCTTCCGAGGGATGTTCCAAAAGGTCATTTTGTAGTATATGTTGGGAGTGAGAGGAGAAGGTTTGTAGTCCCCACAACTTATTTGAGACATCCTTTGTTCAAGACATTGTTGGAGAAAGCAGAGGAAGAATATGGATTTGATCACCAGATGGGCCTTACCATTCCCTGTGAGGAAGTTATCTTTGAATATATAACTTCTGTTTTGGAAAGGGAGAATCCCACTGTGGCAAGTATAGGATTGAACAAGATAATAAACTCCTTCCATACTACTGTTTACTGATTAGAAGGATCTGCTCCAATCAGTGACAAAATTTTGTTTTCCCTTTTCTTGAGACCCAACAGTGTCTAATTTTAGGATAACCACACATTTTATTAAGAATTACAGCATAAGAAATTGATATTGAAGATGATCATCATTTAAATTTTGTTCATGGAATGCTAGGAACATGTTCTTCTAGTAGCTCTAAAGTCAGGCCTTGGCGGGAATGGAGAACAGTGTGCGAAAATGGAAATGGGTATTAGTCCTTGGTGTGTAGTCAACTGGTTTCTAGTTGGCATTTTTATCGAAGCCTTACTCTATCTCTTGTTTGTCCATCTTTGTAATGAAATAACTTGTATCGTAATCAAAGCTTAGAAAGTACTATTCAATTTATATTGGAAACCTCATCTATACCGGAGTTCCTATATTCTCTTTGTATGAGATAAGAAGAATTGAAGTTTTTGCTGGATTTTCTGAAGAGTGTGGGGCGAATTCAACTATTTGAAGAGCCGTTTTGTTCTAAGATATCATTTTAACAGAATCATTTTATCCCAACTTCATATAAGACCGAATGGATAATATAGGACTGAATAAAAATTTTCCCAGTTTTTGTTCACTTCATTTGTCGCTTGGCACATACATGTATCATAATAGATTTATGGATATGTACGTGTTTCATAACAGATATACATATGAGATCACCTAAAATAGAGAAGATTGACATTCTTTTAAGGCCATAAATATGGAATCACTTTTTAGTTCTTTTAGTTTGGAAGTTCCTTGCCAAATCAAATTATTATGTAAGAATCTAAGGATCCAAAGTTAAAGGTCGTAGTGTACGAAGATGCAAATAATCAGTGTGGGGTTGAATAGAATAGAGATAATGTTACAACATAACAATAACAAGTCTAATGTTAAATCATAAATTACATGAAAAAACAAGTCTATTGTTTATCACATTTAACTAAATCTCTTTATTCATTTTTTCATTTTAACACATTTTAATGCTTTTATCACCTTCTTCTTCTTCTCTGACTTATTCTATCTCTTATTTTGTCTCCACACACTTGCATTCTTAAATTTATTGTGTCTCTTTCTCTGCCCCTCTATCTTCATCTATACTTTCATTTATTCTAAACTAACCACACTATTGGCAGGAACTTGATGCATTGCATCTCTTACTGATTTTTTTATGGGTGATATAAGAACCATTGTTTAATGGCTTATTATGTTCGTTGTATCAGTTTTAGTAGTCTATTATGATTTTGGTGAAATATGATTGGAGATTCTATAGTATTAACTTAAGTGGTGTTTGAAATTTCATTATGGATTTTATTTATACTATCATTCTAGTAGTTGCAACAAGTGTTTAAAATTTCATTAAGAATTTTATTTATAGATTTTATATCACGCTTGATTTTATTTTCGCCTTATTTTGCATGATCCATTATATTAAGTTTGCAAAGCAAGCCTTGCCAAAAGTTCCTCATTTAGGTTGATCCCTTAGATTTGCCTATTTATGCTTTTAGACATTACTTAACAATATTATTTAATTTATAGGGCACACTATTTTTCATGGGCTTGATAGATTATATTATACCTTACTCCACAAATGGATGAATTTATATTAAAGTAGATTTCATCACATACCTAAAAGATTTATATCTAGAGATTCAAGAGGTCACACATATCAATTTGACTAATACTTGGTTTTAGTGTCAATCCCAAAGAGTACAACTAAGAGTTTTATCCTCTTAATTGAAATTCAATAACAAGTATTAATGATGAGGGTTGGATAATAATTGGCAATAGGAAAAAAAAAAACTTACAATGATATTGCAAGTCTCCAAATAAATTGATTTTACATCTAGTGCATGAGTGCAAGGTTGTTATAGACTAAGAAACACCCTTAAGTGGCAATAATACAGTTGGTAAATACTTTTTCAATGTAAGATAATGATTTAAATGAGTTTCCTACATAATAGGAAAACCACATTGTAAAAAAACTTATGAAACTAAGTGTAATTTATAGCCTACTATTTTTATTTTTAAATTTTTTAAATTAATTAGCAAAAATAACACATTTTAAGAGATAATATTATATATAATTTAAATAAAGGATATCTGAATAGATTGATACAATTTTTTCATTTACTTGTATAGCTTTGTAAATTGTATACCCTTGCAATTTTGCGCTATGTTTAATAACCATTTTGGTGTTTGCGCCTGATCGGGTATAAATAGGTTTGTATGGAGTCTAGATTTGCAATATTAGTCACACTACATAATGCTTAGACCTTTGTACAACCAAAAAGGGCTAGACATTAGCATCCACTACTAGTATCCCTCCAATTTGGCTCCAAATTCAAATATTTGAATGTTGGCTTGGGGTCCTTGATAGTTGTAATCTTGTTGTTGGCTTCTATGAGATTATTGTTTCTAAATTTTGTAAGTCATATATAAAGGTGACTTCCTCATGTGAAAAATCTAATGAAAATCTAATGGTCAACCTAATAATTTAATTCTATCAATCCATCGAGATCAATCAAGTAGTAATAAGTCCAAGGACATCACGAAGCACACTATCATTTATAATTGAAGTAGTTTTATTTCTTATTTTTATTAGTATGTTGGACACTAACACTTGCAATGAACACCTTATGTGGAATGAAAGCAAGGGCTTCATGTTTGAGGTATTAATGCTAATTCAATACTTAATTTATTTTCCTTCAGGCATTTGAGTGAACAAACTCTTTATCATCATCAACATTATTGTTGTAGAGGTGGGAAAATCAACATGAGGTTTGACCTTAAGGAAAGCCCCTATACATTAAAACCTTTCCCCCTCTTTCACGTGTGTAGGTTCAAATTATGAGATTCATAATGATCAAAACAAAAAATGGAAAGAACAAATAGTGATAAATAGTTTCTAACTTCATAAAACCTAAAACCCTAGGACTATATCATCCAACACTAGTGTCCTAGTGGTTTTTCACTATTTTCTTAGGACAACTACCTAGTGACCTCTAAATCCTACTTTTGACACTAGCTTCAACACTTTTTCCCCCTTGGACTCTAGTGTCCAATTCTTTTTTCCTACCCAACCAGTTCTTAATTATAGTAAAAAAAATCCTCTTCCTTTCATTTCTAGATTTTATGTTAGGAATGAATGCTAAATATATCCTATGGGGGAGTATTCACAACCATTCTATAGTAGTTGTTGTTGCATTCATGACTATGATTGTCATTGATGTCAACATAGTGATCTACAAGAGATTAGTAGAGAAGCAGACAATGTTTGAGTTAGCACACTTGGGATATTGAAGATGAAGCTATGCGGAGTTGAGGACTTACTCTATGATGTTCTATAAGATCATGGTTAAGAGCGCAAATAGAAATTTATTTATTCATCATATTTATAAGGAAATTGGTGGAAGTAGTATTAAGGCAGTGTTCCTGAGTAGCGGTTTGTGGAAATCGGATGATATCTCCTAATTGGGATGGAATTTGATCATGTACAGTTATGAGATAGTTGAACACATGATGTTAGTGACGTGGACATGAGTGTAAGATCTGAGGTTGCACGAGTGAAGAATTATCTTAATTGGAAGCCGATAGTTTTGTGTAATTTTTATGTAACGTGTGGAAACTTTTATTTTGTAATTTGTATGCTGACTCATTTGTAATTACTTGAGTGTGGTATAAAGGAAGGAATGTTTTTCTTGTTGTAAATGTAAGAAAAGAAGAAATTGTGAAAGTGAATTTGTTGAAAGAGGATATGCGAAGTATAGAGATCTGAAGAAGCAGTTGGTGTGGTTTGGCATAGTCAGAGAAGGAGTATTGAATTGTTGAGATCAATAATATTTTGGTATTATTCTATTGAGTAATAAAAAGATCAGTTGGACAGTGAGTTTAGTGATCTTACCCTAAAGCTATTTGGGTAGTGGGTCCTTCTATCTTCCATAACTCCTAACAGAGTTAGAATCTTTTAGTAGGGATTCAAAGTCTCCTAACAGGGACTCATATATATTGAATGTATTTCATAAGACTCCTAACAGATTCCATCCTCTCATAAGGAACTTTCATATTAGTGCATCATTTGTAGGCATCATTCCCACCGGGGTTTACTCTTTGATTAAGAGGTTCCCTAGTCAACATATCTTGTGTCATTGTGTTATTGTGCATGTATATCTTTCTATGGTTGTTGATTACATTGCTTACATGGTTAAAATCTATTAAGGTTGATAAAATTTTTATTTATTAGATAAATGATTCAGCCCCGCCCCCCCAACTCTTAGTTATATTGGTGGACTTTACTTTCTAACAATTGGTATTAGAGCAGCAGGTCCTTGAAGGAAAAGTTTAATAGCTTAAGGAGATCCAAGTTGAATCATTTCAAGAAAGAAAGCCCTAAGTTTGATGGAGTAAATTTTGACAGCTAGAAAGAAAAGATGAAGAAACACCTACTTTGTTTAGGACTAGGTTATTGGTTAATTAGAAAGAATCAGAAGACTATCATTGATGAAGATAAGATTGAAGATTGTACTAGAATGAGGAAAGAGATCTATTCATGTGTAACATACTTTCTAGAGAAGCACTCTTGTCAGCCCTTCTAGAAAATGAGTACAACCAGGTAAAATATCTAAAAATATCTCATGAAATTTGGTTAGCTTTATAGTCTACTTTTGAAAGGTGATGAACATGCAAAGAAAGTCAGATTACATAATTGGATATGTGCATTTGAAGATATAAGAATGATGGAAGATGAATCTGTTAGAAGCTATATTGGTAGAATGTCGGAGATTGTTGCAGGTATAAAATCTTGTGGAGGAACCAAGACAGAGAATGAAGTGATATGGAAAAGTTTGAGGACATTGACTCCTACATTTAAGAAAACAACATAGATGATTGAACAAGTTATACCTTGTACTACAAACTTTACCAGAGAGACTCTTCTTGGAAGATTGGAAGTAGCAAAGATGAACCTGAGGCTATCAGGAGACTTACCTAGAATGGAGACAACATTCAATGCTCTTAGTGTTCACCCTAGTTTGTCAAGAAGCATAAGTGTGAGAAGAGATTATGCTAGCAGCAACAGATCTAGAAATGAAGAAAATAGGAAGATTGAAGAAGGTATTGCCTTGTTTGTGAAAAGAGAACCAGATGGTAAGAGAATTTTTAAATGTTGGACTTGTCAAGAATTTGGTCATTTTGCATCTAAATATCCTAAGAGAGTTAAGAATTATAGGAAGAACTTTAATCCTAGGAGATCTATAGAATGTTACTATGTAAATGATGAAGAACTTGAAGCTAGTTTGGAGAAATCTTTGAGTGAAAGTAATATTGAGAATAATGATGATATAGGATTTGTAGCAATTAAAGAAGAAAATTCTGAAACTAAAATTAAGGAAGAAAAGGCTTTAGTTTCTCAATAAGAAAAGAAAGTTGATTGGATTATAAATAGTGGTTGTTCATATCATATGACTGGAGACATGAAAAGGTTCATAAAGTTTAACAATTATGAAGGAGGAGTTGTTAGAGTTGGAAACAATGTACCTTGTTTGATTAAAGGTATAGGATCTATTACTCTTGATGGAAAGAGTAATAATGATGATGTTTACTTTGTGGATGGTTTGAAACATAATATTTTGAGTGTTGGACAACTAGTTGATAATGGATATCAAGTTTGGTTTATTGAGAAAACTTGTGTAATCAAAGACAAGGATGGTAATTTGATTGGTACCGGATCTAGAACCAGAGGTAATATATTTTAGTTGAATCCTACTAAGATGACATGTTTGATTACTAAGATTGATGACAGTTGGTTATCGCATAGAAGATTTTGTCATATAAAATTTGATAACATTGTGAAAGTGAGTACTATACTTGTAGTAAGAAATTTACCTAAAATTATGAAGCCTACTAACATGATTTGCAAGGAATGTGTGATGGCTAAAAAGAAGAGAAGCTCATTTCCCAGCAAGAAGTTTACAACAATAGAGAAGTTGGAGATTCTTCATATAGATTTGAGTGGTCCTACAAGGACTAGAGGATTCTATGGAGAAAGGTATTTTATGATTCTTGTTGATGATTTTACAAGAATGATGTGGATTACAATTCTTAAAGAAAAATCTAAAGCATTTGATAAGTTTAAGACCATTAAGAACAAAGTTGAGAATGAATCTAGAATGAAGATTAAACATTTGAGATCAGATAAAGGTGGAGAATTTATTTCAAAAGAATTTAACATTTTTTGTGAAGTGAATGGTATTAAAAGATAGTTTCATCCCCTAGGACACCTGAACAAAATGGTATTGCAGAAATAAGAAACAGGTCAGTAACTGAAGCAGTAAGAGCTATGTTATTTGAAAATGACTTGGCAAAGATATTATGGAGAGAAGCAGTGAACACAATAGTGTATACAATGAACTGAGTACATATCAGAGCAGACACAGACAAGACACCCTATGAACTATGGTTTGGACATGCACCATCAGTTAAGTATTTTAGAATTTTTGGAAGAAAATGTTATATTAAGAGAGATGACGACATTGGAAAGTTTGATCCTAGAAGTGATGAAGGTATATTTCTTGGATATTCATTAAAGAGAAAAGCTTATAGATGTTACAATAAGAGAGCTAAGACTATTATTGAAAGTGCAAATGTTAAAGTTGATGCAAAGTTTACAATTCACGAAAGAATGCTTGATTATGAATCAGATGAAGGAACTTAGCCTAGAACTAATCCAGAGACTACTGAATTATTCTATGAAACTGACAGTGATTTGTTGTTCATGACAACTACAGTGAAGAAATCATTGAAGAACCTACAACAGAAATAAGAACTAAGATAGTGATAGCTAACAAGAACCTATCAAGGAATCATCCTACTGAGCAGATTATTAGAAGAATAGCCAGAGGAGTTCTGACAAGAAATAAGGTAAAAGAATAGTTGTGTTTGATTTCTCAAATTGAACCTAAATCTACTAGTGAAGCTTGTGAAGATGAACATTGGATTAAAGCTATGGAAGAAGAACTAGATTAGATTGAAAAAAACAAGACATGGGAATTGGTCCCTAGACCTAAAGATAAGAATGTTATAGGAAAAAAATGGGTATTCAGAAACAAAATGAATGAACAAGGAGAAGTAGTAAGGAACAAAGCAAGATTGGTATGTAAAGGATACTCATAGAAAAAAGGAATTGACTATGAAGAAAATTTTGCACCAATAGCAAGAATTGAAGTGGTAAGAATGTTTTTGGCCTATGCAGCTTACAAGAAATTCAAAGTGTATGAGATGGATGTGAAGTCAGCATTTTCGAATGGAGAATTGGAAGAAGAAGTGTACATTGAGCAGCCTGAAGGTTTTCCTTTAACTCAAGAAGGAGATATGGTATGTAAACTGAAGAAAGCTTTATATGGACTGAAGCAAGCACCTAGAACTTGGTATGCAAGATTGGATAAGTATTTGTTAAAATTAGGATTTACAAAAGGCACAACTGATAGAAACCTATACACAAAGGAAATTAAACATGGTTTGTTGGTTTTTGTTATTTTTGTTGATGATATTATCTTTGGAGGAGAAGATGAAGCTAGTGATAAATTTTCAGATGAAATGAAGACTAAATTTGAAATGAGTATGATTGGTGAAATGAAATACTTTTTAGGATTGCAGATAACACAAAATAGTGATGGTATCTTTGTAAGTCAGACAAAGTACTTGAATGATTTACTAAAGAGATTTGGAATGGAGAACTGTAAACTAGTTGGAACACCTATGGTAACTAGACACAAGTTATCTAGCACAGATGAGACTCCTGCAGTGGAACAAAAGAAGTACAGATCTATGATTGGAGGATTGCAATATTTGAGTCATACAAGACCTGATATATCACATGTAGTTGAAATTGAGGCAAGATTTCAAGCTGAACCCAGAGAATCACATTATGCAGTAGTAAAGAGGATACTGAGTTACTTAAGAGGCACAATTGAGTATGGATTGTGGTATGAAAAATTTGATGATTTTACCCTATGTGCATATACAAATGCTGATTGGGGAGGTAGTGTTGATGACAAAAAGAGAACTAGTGGTGGAACATTTTTCCTTGGAGGAAGATTGGTTTCTTGGCTAAGAAAGAACCAGAATTGTATCTCATAGAGCATAGCAGAAGAAAAGTATGTGGCAACAACAAACAATTGTTATCAAATAATTTGGATGAAGCAAATGCTGAAGGATATTGGGATAAAATTTGTTGAGCATGTTGTTATACATTGTGATAACACCAACACAGTTAGTATGTCTAAGAATTTGGTGTTACATTCTAAGACAAACCATATAGAGATAAAGTATCATGTAGTGAGAGAGAAAGTGGTAGAGGAAGAAGTCAAACTTGAGTATGGGTAAAAATACAAAGCTGTGTCACACTTTTATAAAGGAAAAGGTCAACAACCCACAAACTTTTTAACTTTAATGACATAAAAATGGCATTTATGTTTAGAATTTGGCTATCATGTAAACCAATGAAATGTGTAAAAGTGGATGAAGTTTATGCCTATAATTTTTAAAAAAAATTTTGAACAAGAATTTACATAGTTTTTAAATTTTTGAAGTCCATTTTTTACTTGCTGAAAAATGAGGGTCTTGTTCGCACCAAAAAGGTATATGAAAATAATCTTTTTTTCCTTTGATTTCAAAATATGTTATAGATGAAATGTATAGCTAGTGCAGAAAAGAAGAAAAATTAGGTTTCAATGTATATTTTCTTCATTATAACTACTCAAAGTCAAACATACTGAAATCGACAATTTTCATCTCGCAACAATTTTCCACTATCAAATCTACACCATTTAGAAATAAAATCACACATTCTTGAAGAGAACTCTCTCCTATAGTGTTAAATATAAAATTTCAATTTTTTTGATAAGCTTTACTATTTTTTTTAATTTTTGAAGCAGCTTTTTCTCGAATGTTAAAATACCTACTTGCAGTATTTTAAACCTTTGCCGAAGGATACTTTTGAGTATCTGAGAGGTATGCTTGGGGTTATGCCCCAGCCTACTTTTGAGAAGTGATGAATATTTTTGCATCCGTCCAATGTTATATGAGCCTTATGTTTCTTCTGGACTGGATGTTGGTACTTCCTCTATGGGGGAGTATGTGTATTTGAGCTGAGTCATAAGGACTCTAGTGAATGTATTTTCTGAACAGTGTCTTTTGACATTGAAGTTGTTATTGACATAATGATGAAACATCTGTCATTGATGTCAATGTGGGAGAAGTATACATGAAAAAACATCTGTTGGAGAGAATTGAATGGGAAAACAAAGCAAGATTTGATTGATGAAGAGGATTTGAAAGTATTTTTAGAGCAATAGTGTTGCAATGTTGGATTTATGGAACTTGGATGTTTTTTCATCTATGTTACCATAAATTCCAATGGGGGAGATTTTTAGGAATGAATGATGAATATATCCTATGGGGGAGTATTTGCAGCCATTCTATAGCATTTGTTGTTTCATTCATGACTGTGTTTGTCATTGATGTCAACACAGTGATCTACTGGAGATTAGCAAAGAAGAAGATAATGTTTGAGTTATCGCACTTGGGATATTGAAGATGAAGCTATGAAAAGTTGAGAACTTACTCTATGATTCTCTATGAAATCATGGTTAAGAACATAGACATAAATTCATTTATTCATGACAGTTATGAGGAAATCAGTGGAAGCAGTATTCAGGCAGTGTTCCTGAGTAGCGGTTTGTAGAAATCAGATGATATCTCCTAATCGAAATGGAATCTGATCATGTGCAGTTATGAGGTAGTTGAAGACATGATGTTAGTGATGTGGACATGAGTGCAAGATCTAAGTTCACATGAGTGAAGATTTATCTTAATTGGAAGTCGACAGTTTTGTGTAATTTTTATGTAACATGTGGAAACTTTTATTTTTTAATTTGTATGCTGACTCATTTGTAATTACTTGAGTGTGGTATAAAGGAATAAATTTTTTCCTTATTGTAAATGTAAGAAAAGAAGAAATTGTGAAAGCGAATTTGTTGAAAGAGGATATGCAAAGTATAGAGATCTGATATTGAGATCTAAAGAAGCAGTTGGGGCGGTTTGGCACAGTCACAGAAGGAGTATTGAATTGTTGAAATCAGTAATCTTTTGGTATTATTCTTTTGAGTAATAAAAAGATCAGTTGGACAGTGAGTTCACTGATCTTACCCTGAAGCTGTTTGGGCAGTGGGTCCTTCTATCTTCCCTAACTCCTAATAGAGTTAGAATCTTTTAGCAGGGATTCAAAGTCTCCTAAAAAGGACTCATATGTACTGAATGTATTTCATGAGACTCCTAACAGAGTCCATCCTCTCACAAGGAAATTTCATATTATTGCATCTTTTGTGGGCATCATTCCCACCGGGGTTTACTCTTTGATCAAGAGGTTCCCTAGTCAACATATCTTATGTCATTTTGTTATTGTGGATGTATATCTTTCTATGGTTGTTGATTACATTTCTTACATGGTTAAAATCTATTATGGTTGATAAAAGTTGTATTTATCATATAACTGATACACCCCCCCGTCTCAGATATCTTGGTGGACTTTACTTTCTAACACTTTATTCTCTCTTTTTTTGTGTTGTTCTCCATTTTATACATTTTGGTTAACTTTTTTAATTTAGCTTTATTTAGCTTAGTTCATTGGATATGTTTAATTAATCACACATAATAATTTATAAGAAAGATTAGTTGTGGATATAAGACTATTCGTCCCTTCTTTAAGGACTCTATAGTAAAACCCATTAACACCTCTTTTAATTATTTTTCTAGAAAAGAAATTGATTCCAGGTTAATGTACATGCTCCCCTAGGATTATTTTTCCTACATTTTATTTTGGTGAGTTCAACATATCTTACACTTGCAATCATTTCTAATTTGCCCTAGATATATTAATGTATTTGATTAGATAATTAAATGTGTTTTCTCATGAAGTATCTTATTTACCATTTACAAAAGTATCATGTTTAGTTTGAAAAGGAAAACATTAACACTCCTTTTTTGCATATATTATCTTCATCTAACAATGCAGTCTTACATAAATTTTATGAGTTCATTGTATATAACAAATTAGTTGGTTAGCTAATGGATCTTTCAAATGTTTTTTCTTCATGTTATGTTAGTCTAAACATTAATAAATGTAACTTGTTTCACTTTTAAATATCATAGATTTGGTACTTGTATCTCTTCCAAAAGTTGTCCTACTCATGAGGAGATTTTGGTGCAAGCGGAAGATGATATTGAAATTTCCCTCTATGATAGTTCATCTTCCATGTAAATTAATTCTTAACCTCATAGAGATGAAGTATTGATACACAAAGAATATAGTACCACGTACAAATTTTGTCTCACTTATGGAAATATTTTGGTGCAAGGTGATGATATCATTCAACTTAATACTAGACTCCTTTGAAAACATATTTAGATGACAATTTAGGTATGAATGATGCTAACAAGGATTTGAATTCTCAAAAAGAATCATTTTTTTTTCATCCATTCAATTCTTCAGTGCTCCAAAATATGACTACACATCTCATTTCAATGGATCTAGTAATTTGGACCTCCTCTTCCTTCACTAAAGTTAGAACCACATTATGATGTTGCTTTTGTTGGCAATATGCCTATACTGCACTATGTTGTTATTGATCTCAAACTTATTTGGTCAAGGTGCCAAAATTGTGGGGCCATTGTTGGTAATGTTATCATTAATGAAAATATTTATTGGAGATGTAGTATCCAAATGATTAATATCCTTTCCCAAATGATGAAGTGATATCTAAGTATTTGAATCAAATTTTGGTTAAGTATGACTATTCTAGTGAATAGTATGACAAAATGGGATACTATATTTTGGTCTGCATTACTCTGAATTGTAATATTTTGGTTTTTGGTTTTGTTATGTTATTAGAGGGAGAATAAGGAAGATATTTTTTAAGTTTTAAATGCTAAAGCCCCGCATAGGTGAATTGGTGAAGTGCTAAGTATTAGTTTGTGTAATGACATAGTACTTATTGATAGAATACTTTGCATTCCTCTGCATTTGATGTTTTTGTGTTCTGGTTGTTAAATATATTTGGTTGATCTCAAAATATTATATATTTTAAATCTCATATGTTGTCGAGGTCTACATTATGATTTGATTTTGTTCTATTGGCTTGCTTCACTAGTTCTAAGAATTTGGGATCGTGCACTTGTGTGTGATGATAAAGGATATGACTTGGGAGTAATTATATGATGTGATGACATGGTTTGATGATTAATACATTTTTTCTCCTTCCACTAGGCATTGTAGATAATATTTTGGCCATCAGGTTGTATACTGGATGTTTCATATAATTTTTCTAATCTTGAAATGATGTAATTGAATGTCGAAGAAGATATATAAGACCATATGTTTTTATGGAATGAATGTGTTGAACGCGTGTGTATGCTGTATTGTGTAAGAGTGAAGGTCTAAAAGTGTAGACATGATCAATGATGGAGTCATTTTTGAGTTATGAAGTAGTGAACTATAATCAACAATTTAGACTCAGATGCATTTTGTTCTAGTGTTCAATAAATACATTCATTTTTAATAAAATCATATTGTATCTTTCTTTGAAGAAGTGATATTCACTATATAAGTATCTTTTATATTTCCCTAAGGATATGCACCTTATCATGCAAGTCAAATCAAGAGAAATGAGATTTCTTGGCCTTTAGCCTAAAACCATTATAATTAATTTTTCATATAGTGAGGTTGATCTCACCATGGTTTTTCCACATTGGGTTTTCCACTTAAAAATCTTACTGTTTTTGTGTGTTTCTTGTTCTATTATTTTGTTTACTTTTTCTAATGTGTTAAATTAAATTAATGGATAATAAATACTTAAGTTTCATTATATTTTGATTCACCCATGCTGCAAACATTTGAAATTGTTCAATAATTGGTATCAAATTAAGGTTCTTGAAGTAAAAATATAATATCTAAGGCAAATCCAGAATTTGAAAATAATGTTTAAATCAAAGAAAAATTTGTAAGCCATAAAACCATAAGGATAGGATGTTAATGTAGTAGTAGATCTAAAAGGAGAACTAAGAATTTATCTTGATGATCTGGACGATACCAAATCTCTATACAAAAATATTAGGAAAATATCAAGAAAGAAGAAGTTACCATTTTTTGTCTAAAGATTCAAGTTGAAGAAGGAAAGAAGGCTATTGATAATATATAAATCAAGATACATGCCAAATACCAAGAGTGCACTAAGCTGGAAAAAGAAGTTGTTTCATTGAGGAAGGAGTTGAAGGATAAAAAATAATAAATTGATAAAGGATTGGAAATCAAAAGTGGTAGTGACTTTCTTGATGAAATGATGACCTCTTACAAAAACCATCTAAGGACAAAGGTGGTCTTGGTTTTGATACAAGTAAAAGTTATACGACTCCCAAATAAGATTAAAAAGGAAAGGAAAAGGCTAAGGATTAAACCAAGACTAAAAATGAAGATAGAAAAGGTTTCACTTTGGTCCAAAACAATATGAATCTCAAGAATATTTTTAGGAGGGAGTACTCAAACCATATATTATCAATCTTTTAGTGGTAATAATGTTTCATGATTTTTTTTTGGACATATAGAGATAACACTTGAATGTAGTTTAGCCACACTAAATGATGCAGTAGTGGCAAGCGAAAGCTTTCAAATAGGCCAATTAAGTGAGTTCCAAGGTCTTAACACCCAAGATAATAGGGTCAAGTGCTCAATAATTATCACAAGTATCCAAAAGGACTACTAGGAAGGTTATCACAACCCCAACTATCCAAGGTAACCTAATCACTAGGCTTACCAAAGTCCTAAGCACCCAAAACCAAGAATTCACAAGAGGTCTTCTTAACTCATTGGGTAATCAAATCCCATGAAATGATTTATAGGACCAGAGGTGACCTAAAATCATTTTTATTGCCTATTTAGGTCCTATTCTTCTAGCTCCAATGGTTCTTTCATCCAAAAGCAACCCATAGTACTAAGCTGCTTCATTAACGAGGGATTTGGCTTGTAGCCTTTCCAAACTAGTATTTTGAATCTAGATCAAAATCCTTCCAAAAAAGGTATGAATCATGTTGAGGATCTTGATACCCTTTTGGGACTTATGGAACATATCCAAGCACTAGGACTTGAAGCCAAATGGAGGTCACTGATTTATCCATATTTCAGACAGGGCTAATAGGCCTAATTAGGTCTGGTTTGCACTACAAGTGCCTCTTCGTCCAAGTCAATGTCAATATCAATGATGGGATCATTTGAGGGCATGTATAAGGGATCCTAATCTAGAATCTTGGGTCTTGATGAATCCCCAACCGGTTTTTATCATGAGTGTCCTAAGTCACTGGTAGGTGCACATATGGGCCTATACACCTAGGGTTTTGTGGCAAACACACCTTCCTATAGAAATCCACCTCTAACCTACATTTTCTGAAAGCACATAAACAAAGGTTGAATTCCACCAAGGGGCATCAGATTCCCATGGTGGAATTGGGTCAAAAGGTCAAGCCCTATCAGAAACCTGCTGGAAACCCTCAATCCGGGCAAGCAAACAAGAAACATTAATAACTACTGATCTAGGATAAGTTAGACCATGAAACCTACTACACTTGAAAGTGGATTGGATACACAAACTTCTAAAGTCAAAAACTCATGCACACCAGTCTATACCTATCTGTACTAGGGCACTGTTCTCGAGGATTACAGGGAAAATGGTTGATATTTTATTGATAAATTGCCAAATTACATCTTCTTAGGCTAACACCCACCTATAAGGGCTTATGTAGGCACTCCCAATGGTTACATAACTTTTTTGAACCAACTAGCCATTTGGGAGTTGTGTTTAGCATGTTTGACAACTTTTAAGAAAGTTGCTCAAAAGTTGCATGACAACTTTTAGAGCAACTTTTGCCTAATTTGCAAAATTGCAAATCAAATGACCAAACTTGGTCCTAGCATTAAGCTAATGATCCAACATGGATATAAAACCTTAAAAACATGAGAAAGCCTAAGATCTAATGATTTTTAGGCCCATTGACCATTTTGACCATAGTTAGCCAGGGGCTTATTATTGTGCCAACCCTGGGACTAGGCCTTACAAGTTGGTCTAGGTGCCTAACTAATAACTTCTAAACTAAGTAGAGAGTTTAGGACCCTTAGGTGCATTATTTGATGAGTTTAGAGTAGGTGCCCCTGCACAATACTCCCCTTGAGTTTTAGAACTCAAGTCCCTACTTGAGGGTAACAAATCCACTAAAGTTCCATGTTGTTTGATTTGGTCTTCGATTAGCCAAGTCGCATCTATGTTGGGGATGCCCTTCCATTTAACTAAGTACTTCATGTACTTCTTAGTTCTAGTATTCTCTAATAGCTTGGTGTCTAAAATTGCTTCTATCTCCACTAGTTTTCTTTGGGGAAGATCAGTAACATAGTCTTCATTGTTGATGTTTGTTTCCTCACCTTGTTCATTCATTGCATCTACTGTAGCTTTGGAGATGGTAAGCTCTGTAACATTAAATATTGGGGAGATTTGCAAATTTGGAGGAAGGGAGATTTCATAGGTGTTCTAACCTATTTTGTTAAGTATGCTGAAGGGACCTACTTTCTTCATTTGTAGTTTGGAGTATCTACCCTTAGGTAGTCTCTCCTTTCTTAGGAAGGCCCAAACCCTATCTCCCACTTTGAAGTGGACCTCTCTCCTTCTTTTGTCAGCATTTTCTTTGTACTTCAAACTAGACCTTTGCAATGTTTCTTTGACTTGCTGTTGTACCTTTGTGATGAGCTCTGCCAGTTCTTGGCCTTTAGCACTAATTTTGAAATTAGAGGGGAGTTCCATCAGATCCAATGGTCCCTTGGGGTGAAAACCATACACTACTTGAAATGGAGTTGTATCGGTTGACCTATTTATAGAGTCATTGAAGGAAAACTCTTCTTGGGGCAGGATTGTATCCCAACTTTGTGAGTATTGCTTGGTTAGGCATCTTAGGAGATTGCCTAGGGACCTATTTACTACCTCAGTCTACCCATCTATTTGTGGGTGATAGGCAGAGCTATAGGTGAGATTTGTACCCAACTTTTTAAAGAGTGTCCTCCAAAAGTGTCCTTGGAACTTTACATCCCTGTCTGATACAATTATCTGAGGCAAACCATGAATTTTGACTACTTCTCTAAAGAAGAGGTTGGCTATATGAGATGCATCACTTGTGCTCTTGCATGGCACAAAGTGGGCCATTTTGCTGAACCTATCCACTATGACAAACACACTATCAAATCCTTGCTTGGTTTTAGGCAGGCCCATGACAAAATCCATTGAGATGGACTCCCAAGGTCTTGAAGGGATTGGTAAGGGTTGGTAGAGCCCTTGATTTGTTGTCATCCCTTTAGCTTGTTGGAAAATAGTATAGGATTCAATAAATTTCTTAACTTCATTGTTCAACTTGGGCCAAAAATAGCTTCTCTTCACCATGTATGTTGTCTTGTCAATGCAAAGTGACCTCCAAAGCCACCACAATGCTCTTCCCTGATTATGTTTTCTCTCATTGAACATTTTGGTATGCATAATTGTACTCCCTTGAATAGAAGCCCATTCTGAATCAGATATTCAAAAAAATCAGTGTGATATCTACCCTCCATTTTTGTGCAAATCTGATATACTTCTGCAAAATCAGGGTCATCCAGGTACAAGTGTTTGAGGGACTCAATTCCCACACTTCGTAATTGAACTTCTTCAATCAGACTAGTCCTCCTACTAAGGGAATCAACAACTTTGTTTTCTATACCCTTCTTATGCTTAATGTTGAAGGTATAGGCCTACAATTGCTCTACCCATTTGAGATGCATGACTGAGAGTTTTTATTGTGAATTGAGGAAGCTTAATGCATGATTGTCAGTGTAGACTACAAACTCTTTTGGGATCAAATAGTGCCTCCATTTCTTGAGGGCTTGGATTATGGCATAAAGCTCTAGGTCATATGTAGAGTAATTTCTTTTAGCCTCATTCAATGTCTTTGAGAAGAAAGCAACTGCCTTGCCTTCTTGGCTTAGGACTGCACCTATAGCCAAATTGCTTGCACCTGTTTCCATAGTGAAGACTTTGTTAAAATCAGGGAGGACCAAGATAGGGTATTGGGAGACTCTATTCTTCAAGTATTGGAATGCATCATTGGCTTCCTTTGTCCATGAAAACTTAGTCTTCTTCCCACCTTTGATTGTTTCAAGCATTGGGGCACACACATGACTGAAATTTTTGATAAACTTCCTATAGAATGTTGCAAGCCCATGGAAGCTCCTTACATCACCTTGATTCTTTGGTGGAGGTCAATTAATGATTGCATCTACCTTCTCAGGATCCATCTTGAGGGTACCTTGTGAGATCGCAAAACCTAGGAACACAAGTTCCTTTCTCATAAACATGCATTTTTCCAAGTTTATTACCAACTTGTGTTGATGAAGTCTTCTTAGTACCTATTCCACATGATCAAGATGGTCTTCCTTGCTATGATTGAATATTAGTATGTCATCAAGGTAAACAACAATAAATTTTCCAATAAAATATATGAATATCTCATTCATAAGCCTCATAAAAGTGCTAGGGGCATTGCTTAAACCAAAGGGAATTACTAACCATTCAAAAAAACCTTCAGTAGTCTTGAATGTTGTTTTCCATTCATCTCCTAATTTGATTCTGATTTGATGGTAACCAGACTTTAAGTCTATCTTGGTGAAGTAGCAAGCACCTCCTAGTTGATCTAGTAGGTCCTCAATCCTTGGCATGGGAAATCTGTACCTTATTGTGATTTTTTTTAGGGCCCTGCTATCAGTGCATAGCCTCCATTTTCCATCCTTTTTAGGGGCCAAGACTGAAGGTACTACACAAGGACTGAGACTCTTTTGAATGAGCCCTCTTTCCAATAATTCAGTGACCTGTTTTGCAATCTTTGCATGCTGCAATGGTGTCATTTTGTATGGTTCCTTATTAGGTAGGGATGATCCTAGTATGAGGTCTATTTGATGACTAATGTCCCTAATGGGAGGGAGGCTAGTGGGTAGGTTCCTAACAGTGACATCTTTATACTTTTGAAATAGTTTTAAGGCTTCATTTGGTATGGGATCTTTTTTATCAGACTTGATGTTATCTTTGGGCTTTGAGATTAAGACAAATGGCTCAATTTCAGATTCTTTCAAGGTTTTTAACATCTCTTTTTCCCCCATGATAATCATAGTGGGTTCTTTTTCAAATTTGTTATCCAATAGGGGCTTCATAGTGAAGGTCTTTCCATCTTTAGTGATGGATTAGGTTTTCTTCCTACAATGGTGTATGGCATCAACATCAAATTGCTAGGGCCTTCCTAGAAGGATGTGTGAGGCATCCATCTCAACCACATCACAAAGAACTTTTTCCCTAAAATCTTCAATTGAGAACTCTATCCATGCTTGTTCTATTACTAGAGTTTCTTGGCCTTTGGTTAACCATGAAACATGATAGGGGCAAGGGTGTGGTTTCTTAGGGAGGTTTAACTTCTAAACCATTTCACAAGATACAATATTTTTAGTTGAACCAGAATCTATAAGAAGATTGCATGCCTTTCCATGACATTTGATCTTTGTCCTAAATATATTCTTCCTTTGTGGAGGTTCTTGGTTTTGTGGTACTTGAAGGAAGACCTACCTTATCATCAAACACACTCCTTCTTTTGGTTCCAAGTCTCGAGCATCAGCATTGTCTTCTTGGACAAGTTGTGCTCTCCTCTTACCTTGGTTATTGTTGTTCCTCTTCTCAGGGCATCTTCATGCATGGTGTCCCATTTGGTTGCAATAGAAACATTTGAATGGTCCATTACCTCTTCCTAAATTTTTCCTTCCTCTATTGAAAGGCCTTCTTCCTCTATAGTTTCCTCTTGAATTAGAGTCACTTTTTTCTTTGTCTCCTTAGTCAAGAGTATTGTTGTTGCTGCCACTACTATTCCCCTTTTTCCAAGAGTTTCCTTTTCCTCTAAAGTTCTTCCCACTATCATTACTCTTCCCTTTGCCAAAGTCTTGTTTCCTTTTCCATTTTTCCTCTAGCTTGAGTGCCATTTGATAACACTTATTGATTGTGCTAGGGTAGTGTAGGCTTAGTTCCTCTTGAATAGATACCTTCAAGCCATTCATGTACCTTGCTAGTTTTTCTTCCTCATCCTTTGCCATATTGGCCTTCATGCATAGTTTTAGGAACTCTTCAGTGTAAGAGCCTACATCCATCTCCTTTTGTTTTAAACTTTTCTTCTTCCTATGGAGTTGTACCCCATAGTCCTTAGGTACTTATGTCTCTTTGATCAATGCTATCATCCTATTCCATGAATTGATCATGTTCTTCCCATTCTTCATCCTCTCTATTTGGATGAAGTTCCACCAAGTTAGGGTTTCTCCCTTTAACTTGGATCTTGCCACCTTTACCCTCTACTTTTTAGGGATGTCCTCACATTCAAAGAATTTTGTCAAAGCCTCTATCCAATCCAAGGCTAGATCAGCATTCATCTTGCCATTGAAGACCAAAAAATCTATCTTCTCTTCCATGGTTCTTCTTTTTAGGGATGTCCTCATATTCAAAGAATTTTGTCAAAGCCTCTATCCAATCCAAGGCTAGATCAACATTCATCTGGCAATTGAAGACCGAAAAATCTATCTTCTCTTCCATGGTTCTCCTCCCCATGTATTTTAAGGCATCTATGAAAGGCCTTTGGTCTATAGGGATATGTTGATCAGTATCATCCTCCTCTTCTTCACTCCCTTCTTCATTTTTAGACCCATCTTTTTTGTCCTTGTCATCAAGATTCTTCTCAAGTTCTTGAAGCCTCTTAGTTAAAGCTTTCTTTGCAGCCTTTTGTTCTCTCACCATCTTTGCTAACTCACTATTTGTGACCCTTGCAAGGATCTCCTCATTCTTAGGATGAGACATAGCTCTAATACCACTTGATGCAGTAGTGGCAAGAGGAAGCTTTCAAATAGGCTAATTAGGTGAGTTCCAAGGTCTTAACACCCAAGATAATAGGGTCAAGTGCTCAATACTTATCACAAGTATCCAAAAGGACTAGGAGGAAGGTTATCACAACCCCAACTATCCAGGGTAACCTAATCACTAGGCTTACCAAAGTCCTAAGCACCCAAAACCAAGAATTCAAAAGAAGTCTCCTTAACTCAATGGGTAATCAAACCCCATGAAATGATTTATAGTACCTGTTGGGTCATTTTCCAGTCATAGAAAAATCCTATGAAAATGGCCTCTTCCCTACTAATTTTGAAGTTGTCCTGCCCTCCTGCAAGCTTGTTTTAATGTGCGAAGAAAATCCATAATGTTTCATGGTGTGTGCTCTTAGACTTGTGTTCTTCATGTTGTCACCTTGCTCTAGTTCAGATCACATCTCCTAAATCACAAAACCCAAGGAGATATTCAAGTTTTAAGGTCTGCAAGGAATAATCTCAGAATTTGCCTAAGTGTCGAAAACCCACAATGTTTATGGCTTCCCATGATGTTTTTGGTCTCCCTGCTACTTTTGGTCTGCATTGAAAACCCTCGATGTTTTCACATCCTTTGTTTACCTTTGTGTCAATGTCAAAAACCCTGGATGTTTTTGATCTCTCATCGAAAACCCTGTGTGTTTTTGACCTCGTACTTTTTCCTCTTTATCCGCGTTTCCTATCTACACAGCTGCGACCTGTTGGTGGGCCCCATATTTTGACTGAAAGTGCAGAATGGTCTTTAAAACTTTCAAAATAATGATCCCACATTTGTGCCATGATGGAGATTTATAGAGTTTATAACCAAATCCACGCCCAATGAAAGTAAGTTGAAGCAGTGGAGGCTCTGCCTAGGCGACCTCCTGCCACTCGCCTTGGTTTTTGTACCCACGCCAAGGAAAGAAATTTTGCAGAGCAGAGAGAAGGTTTCAAAGATGGCCACATTTCAAGTGGTCACATGATCACAAGGGCCAACTTCAGCCCATGCGAATATGTGACAGGCTGACACGTGGCAGCCTAATGCAGTGGCGAGAAGGCTGGTCACATGATCGCAAGACCAGCAATACTGTCTTGCGATCATGCGACAAGGTAGTGAGGAGGCTGCATGTGAGGATAAGATCTCACACAATGTTGAAGACTTCACACAAAATGCAAAGGGTTATATGATGGGTGCGCTCCAAATAGATGTCTATACATATCAAAGCTAGGGTGACTTGCACAAGTGTGGGAGAATGGAGGCCCACGAGCAGTAGGAGGGTGTGTTCTTTGTTTTTCCTCTATAACAAGTATATCCCACATTCATTCAAGATATGAAATTTGTAATGTTCATAACCAACAACACTCCCAAGCAATGTAAACAAAGCAGCCCGTAGGCTCTTGGTAGGTCCGCCTTGCTGGAAGATTGCAGTGTGCTGTGGGCCCCAATTATTTTGGACAGAAACTCAATGAAGGGACTTCAAGCTCAGGATTTTTGTGACCATTCGACGTTGTCACATGATCTCAAGGGCCGAATCTAGCCCATGTGATCATGTGACAAGGTGACATGTGGTGGGTTCTCGTGAGTTCACTGAATGGTTAGCCAGAAGAAGAAAATATCTGGCGAATTGGAGAATAAGCTGTAGTTGCGTGTTCGCTAAGTAGTTGATGGTTAAGGCCAAGCATTCCATGATTCAGAGATGCTGCAGTCGCATGTTCGCCAAATAGTTGGCGGTCAACGTAAAACATCTAGAGACTTAGAGAACTACTTAGTCGCCTATTATCTGAATCCCCAGCGGTTAAGTTGGAGATGAGGTGGGCCAATAATTTTGGGAAAAGTGCTAAGAGATGTGTGCCACAGATCAACAGTGGTCACATGATCTCATGGGCCATTTTTGGCCCATGCGATCATGTGACTAGGCCACCATGTGGCGATGTGGTGACATGGTGAGAATGTCCAGGTGGAGACACAGGCCAACCAAACAGTGCCAAGTGGGAAAGGTGAAATGTGGCATCCAAGTGGAGATGAGGTGGTAGGTCGACCAAATCAAATTGTGCCATGTGGCACATGTGGGACCCACCTGATTAAAATCAATGTGCAAGTTTTTAAACAAATTCATAAAGTCCAAACTTTATGTTATTTTTGAAATTTTGAATGTAACAAATTGGCTTGGGAGTTGGAATTTAAAAATGACCCTGAGGACTCAATTTTTTGTCCAAATATGCAAGTGTAGTATACCATTGGAAATGTCATGAGACGATGATTAGATTGGTGCCATCAAAAGTCAATTTTGGGCAAGTAGAAAGGAGCAGTAATTGATTTTGTTTCCAAGATCAGTTTTGGTGGGAAATGAAGTAGTTTGCAAATATCAGATCAGCTTGGGAATCGGTGGCAGGTGAGATGAGAAGAAGGTTGCAGATATTTTGGGGATAGACAAGTGTCGGTGATTGGAGTTTTTCTTCCATTCTCCTATATCTTGATTTTCTTTGGATTGTAACAAGATGTTGAATTTTATGCTAGGACAGCTTCAGGCTTCTGAGTCTTGTTTTTTTTGGTGTTCATAGTTTAGCAATGTACAGTTTCAGATAAGTTTTAATGAAAACAAGAGAATCCCTATTCAGTTCTTGTTGATGTCTTTGTATATTTGGTCTTGTTTCTTGTGTGTTAGTTTGTAAGGCATTTTGATGCACTGGCTATAAGGTAGTTGTGATCTTGTTTTCAAGTTTCTTTCAAGGAGAGAGTTAGTCTTAAATACAAGAACTGAGAAGTTGAGATTTATATATGAATTTGATGTCCAGGTATTGAAATGAGAAGAATGATTTGCAAGGCATTCCATTTGGGTTTTGGAGTTTGGATTTAAGTTTTTTGGGATTGCATATTTGTTGACTCTATTGCCCAATAGACAAGGCACTGGTCCTGGTTCGAATAGTAATTTTTCTTCATCAAGCATTAATTGAAATCACTTTACTTTCTTGTTATTATGAACTTTCATGTCTGATTGTATTCAGGGAGTACAATTCATTCTAGTGATTCCTTGTAGAGAGAATCAATGGGTTAACCTGCCTGAGTTTCAAAGCTCGAAAAGAAGGAGTTTATCCTTGTTGTCACATTTGCCATTTTTCTGTAATGAGTGTTTACTTTTGTTAATATCATGGATTGGCTTTCTAAGCTCTGCATCAGTTGCAGCAAAAGACATTAGTGAATCATTGTGAGAACCCCTAATCCACTATAGGATTTCATTGTGAAGCAGTGAGTCTAAAGATAGGTACACCCACCTAGGTCTATGGAGCCTGAAGTAGAAGGACTTGGTCCTTATCAATTAGCCTTTTCCCTATAAGAATCCAGAATTGGGAACCTAAGAGTCAAGCTTAATAGCTAAATTGGCAATTCTACATGAAAAAGAGCTAACAGGACCAAGGGTGACCTAAAATCACTGTTATGGCCTATTTAGGTCCTATTCTTCTAGTTCCAATGGTTCTTTTATCCAAAAGCAACCCATAGTACTAAGCTGCTTCATTAACCAGGGATTTGGCTTGTAGCCTTTCCAAACTAGTATTTTGAATCTAGATCAAAATCCTTCCACACAAAGTATGAATTAGGTTGAGGATCTTGACACCCTTTTGGGACTTATGGAACATATCCAAGCACCAGGACTTGAAGCCAAATGGAGGTCGCTGATTTATCCAAATTTTAGATAGGGCTAATAGGCCCAATTAGGTTTGGTTTGCACTACAAGTGCCTCTTCTTCCAAGCCAATGTGAAGATCAATGATGGGATCCTTTGAGGGAATGTATAAGGGATCCAAATATAGAATCTTGGGTCTTGATGAATCCCCAACTGATTTTTATCATGACTGTCCTAAGTCACTGGTAGGTGCACATATGGGCCTATACACCTAGGGTTTTGTGGAAAACACACGTTCCTATAGAACTCCACCTCTAACCTGCATTTTTTGAAAGAAAATAAACAAAGGTTGAATTCCACCAAGGGGCATCAGATTCCCATGGTGGAATTAGGTCAAAAGATCAAGCCCTATTAGAAACCTACTGGAAACCCTCAATCTGAGCAAGCAAAGAAGAAACTTTGATAACTATTGATCTAGGATAAGTTAGACCATTAAACATACTACAATTGAAAGTGAATTGGATACACAAACTTCTCAACTCAAAAACTCATGCACACCAGTCTGTACCTATCCATACTAGGGCACTGTTCTCGAGGATTGTAGGGAAAATGGTTGATATTTTATTGATAAATTGCCAAATTACATCTTCTTAGCCTAACACCCACCTATAAGGGCTTATGTAGGCACTCCCAATGATTACATAACTTGTTTGAACCAACTAGCCATTTGGCAGTTGTGTTTAGCATGTTTGACAACTTTTAAGAAAGTTTCTCAAAAGTTGCATGACAACTTTTAGAGCAACTTTTGCCTAATTTGCAAAATTGCAAATCAAATGACCAAACTTGGTCCTAGGATTAAGCTAATGATCCAACATGGATCTAAAACCTTAAAAAAATGAAAAATCCTAAGATCCTATGATTTTTAGGCCCATTGACCATTTTGACCATAGTTAGTCAGGGGCTTATAATTGTGCCAACCCTGGGACTAGGCCTTACAAGTTGGTCTAGGTGCCTAACTAATAACTTCTAAACTAAGTAGAGAGTTTAGGACTCTTAGGTGCATTGTTTCATGAATTTAGAGTAGGTGCTCCTACTCCACTAAACCACAACTATTTATTAGTAAATTTTATGCTTACAACAAGTTTGAACATTATAAAGCCAATGAGTATAGAAACAAGATGACGAGGAATGGTTTCACAAATGTAAAAAATGGTTAAAATTTTTAATCCTTCAATAATTATTATTTTGCATGAATTTTGTTTTGGCACAATATTATTGAGTGTAAATCTAATGATAGAAAGAATGGAACTAGTTTACAACATTGTTCTACATGTTACAATTACAAGAAATTTTGACACATTTTTAGGTTACACATTGAAAAGAATGAAATAACCTTTGTTCCTTTGAAGAGGATTGATGTACAACAAGAAAAAGAAATGATTTAGAAGATATGGATTAGGATATATTATGAGAAGGAAGAATGCAAGCCAAAGGATGAATTTATACCTCATGGTGGTGTAGATGATTCTTTCAAAAAGTAAACATTGATCATTTTTTGTGGGGGTTATAATTGAATAGCTTGTGAACCCCCTTATGGTTGGTGTGGTGAATAGGTTTTAGTATGGAAAAGGTATTGAAGGAATATCCAAAGGTTTGGAATTCTTCGAAGAGACTTATAGAGGTATTTTTTAAATCTCTCTATATAGAGAAGATATTAGAATTTATAATCTTTCCTTGGTTGTTTTATTAAAATAAGGATAAACCAAGGTATCCTACATGTATTTTTTTCTCTAGTCCAAGTGGGAGGAAAACTCATATTTTTGTAATTCCTTTATAAGGAAACTAGATATTCCTCCTTAAGAGGATTCTCACACTTGGCACACACTTAATGTGAATGTGGCATTCATAGATCATGGGAGTTACATGCAAACTCCATCACTCATCTCTATTTAAGAGATGCTTCTCCACACACTTGACATATTATTCTCACATTCTCAACTTAGCTCTCACATTATTGTAACGAGCTTCTTTCTCATATTCTCTCTCTTTCTAGGCTTTTTTGCCTCATTCATATTATATTCACAAGGGGTTTTCTTTGCTTTGCCCTTTCAAAATCTCTTGGCTCATTGTTTGGATTCTTGGAGCATTCTCATGTTTTGGTGATTGATCTTGAAGAAATATCTCATTCTTGGTTTATGGTAAAATATTTCCATTTATTTCACTCTCTTGGATTCTTTCCTTTTCTCATTTTCATTTTTGAATATTTTTAACAAAAGAAACTTTTTAATGTTTGTTTGTACCAAATCTGTTGCATTTAATGAAAAACACTTAGTGTTTTAGAAGATATTCTATATTATGATTTTTGCATTTATTTTCATCACTTTGTGTTTTGTGAACTGAAGATTTGAGTTATAAAAGAAGGTATCTCTTGTTTTGAAGCATGCAATCCCTCACAACCATATTCTCAAATGTATTTTATCATTTATGTCCTATCTATTGTGAATTTCCTAAATTTAAAATGGCTATACCCATCTCTATTGATGCATTAATGAATCCATGACCAAATTTTATTCCATAATATTTTGTGGTGATGGAGAAAGACAAGAATGGTGTTTTTTTAGATGTTTTGGTAGATGAAATTTATATTGAAGACATTTAGGCATATATGTGTTGGAGATTTGCCAGCAAGCCAGTACTGACTGTATGTTTGTCATTGATCACAAAATATGGAAAGTAGCATGCGTGGAAGTCTTATCTAGTAAGCCTTTAGTATATGATTCATGGACATGATATCAACATGATATCATAGGCACAGAGGTTAACTGTAAGTACAGATAGTTATATAGCAGCTTGTGTCAGCAGTGTTCCTGATAGAGTTATAGGCAATGTTCTGTGTATGGTTCTCCATATAGTTGTCTTATGGGCATGCAACCTAGGACATATGTTGAAGACATGTTAGTGATGTTTTAGTTATGAATGCATAGTCTAATGATGAACGCAAGTGAATTTATGCAGTCGCTATTCACCAGTAGCAATTTCCTGTGTTTGTTTAGAAGAGCCGACAAAGATTTTATTGGTTCTTGAGTTGTTCATATCTTGAGGATATGTGCCCTTGGAGTTAAGCTTGGAGAATTGTTATTGATGTTTTTTTAAGAGTGCATAAGTTAATTTAGCTTATAGAGAAAGTTCCAATTGTTTTGGTAGTGCCGAGAGTGTGTAGCGTGCGTCTACAATTATATTATATGAATAGGTCTCAGAATGTGTTGCATGCATAATAGAGCTGACAAAATGTTTGTTGGAGTTTATTATGGTCTCTCTAATATGATTTCAAGGTGGTTCTAATAGGCTGACTTGATTATTTCATTTGGAGGAAAGACATTTATGAGCAATCATTTGTGATTGCTTGAGTGTGGTTCATGGTTGATTAAGTAGAGAAAAGTAGAGTGTGTGAAGTATTGAACCATTAGAAGAAGGTCTATATGACCAAGTAGAGCATGTGTGCTATTCATTGGAACTGATCCAGACAATAGGGAAAAGCGCAGTTCCCCAAGATCCAGATATAGTGTGTATCTATTATTCAGAAGGTTGTAGCCTTCGCCCATTTGAGCAGTGAGCTCTCAGACAGTGTGTCCTCTCCCCTAACAGGGACAATTGTAAAAGACTCCTAATAGGGCTTGACCCTTAACTAGTTCTACTATACTTAATATATTGTAAAGCTACTCCCAACGGGGTAAATGATCTTCTAGCAAGGATCATTATACACTAGTACAGAATATTGGTGGGTATCAAGTCCCACAGGCATTTCTATCTATTTGGGTTTCCCCATAACCAAATTATTGGTGTTGTGTTCATTTTTTCTTTTATTGTTTTTATGCTTTATGTTTAAGTATACTTAATTGGATAAAGAATTGTAACTTGTAGATAACTGATTCACCCCGCCCCCCGCCCCCCCCCCCCCCCCCCTCTCTCAGTTATCTCTTGGGACTATTGCTAACAATTGCTATTAGAGCCAAGTGCCTCAAAGATAAATTTTAAAAGCTTGAGGTTGATTAGATGGCATACTTTAGGAAAGAAAGTCCTAAGTTTGATGGAGAGAATTATCTTGATTAGAAGAACAAGATGGTGACCCATTTGCAGTGCATTACTTTTGAAAATTTTAATGTAACCATCCAAGTAGCCAAGATTCCTACATTACAAGACCTTGGAAAAGATGATGCTACTGATGCAAAAAAGGAATTATTTCATTATAATTCTATTTCCAAAGAAGCCCTTATCAATGCCCTATCTAATGGTGAATTTTTAGAAGTAAAGAAGGTAGATACAACACATCAAATTTGGAAGCACCTTGAAGACATTTTTGAAGGAGACAAACAAGAAAAGGATGTGCATAGAAAGACATGGAAGAAAAGATACAATGCATTAGAGATGCTACCTAAAGAAAATATCAGAGCTTATAATTAGAGGATTAATGAAGCAGTTGCTAGAATCAGGAACAATGGTGGAGAGATTTCTGAGGAAGACATTATGGACAAGTTGATGACTACTCTTACTCTAGAATATGAGAGAAAGATCAATATTATTGATGAGACCATGAAACTTACATCAAATTTAAAGAGAGAGACCTTGATCAAAAAAATCTTAGCTTTTGAGATTTCAAGATTGAAGACAGAACCAAAGAGTGAGACAACTTTCAAAGAAATAGTTCATGGTAAGAAATATGCAAACACATCTAGTAATTTTGATGATGATGATGAAGATAAAACACTAGATTATTTTATTACTATGATTGCAAAAAGAGAAAATAAAGGAAAAGGAAAATATGAAGGTCAATTACCATTTAAGTTCTTTTCATGTAATAAGATTGGTCACTTTGCATCTAAGTGTCCCACTAGAGCTAGAAAGTTCAAAAAGGATTATAAGCCTAAGTATTCTAAGGAATGCTACTATGCTGGAGATGGACTCTCAGATGAAGTATCAGGTGAAGAAGAAATTGGATTCATTGCTATTGTAGACAAAAAAAATATTAAGTTAGTTCCTAAAAATGAGAAACTGAATCAAGAGCTAGCATTGATTTCCCAAGTAGATATAAGAATAGACTGGATTATAGACAATGGTTGTTCACATCACATGATAGGTGATAAAGGAAGGTTTGTTCATTTGGACAAATACAATGGAGGTATGGTTAGATTTTGAGACAACACTCCTAAACCTATAGTTGGTAGAGGAGCCATCACTTTGGATGGAAAGAACGGTACTGATGATGTTCTTTATGTTGATGGTTTGAAACATAACCTTCTTAGTGTTGGATAGTTACTTGGTAAAGGATATCAGTTAGAGTTCAAAGATGGTGTTATGATTGCATCAGGCACAAAGACAAGAGGTAATGTTTTTCAACTCAATTCAGAAGCAAGTTTTTTTGTTGCTAAAGTTTATGCCAGTTGGTTATGGCATAAAAGCCTATGTCATATCAATTTTGATAACATAGTAAAGATAAGAAATGTTAATGTAGTAAGAGATCTACCTTGCATAGCAAAGCCAATTGATACTATATGTAGGGAATGGGTGATGGGGAAGCATGTGATAAATTCATTTAGGAGCAAGTAGAGTTTAGCAGAGAACAATTTGGATCTGATTCATACAGAGCTATGTGGACCAACTCAAACAAGATCATACTATGGTGAAAGGTATTTTATTTTGTTTGTTGATGATTATACTAGGATGATGTGGGTTGTGTTCTTAAAAGATAAGTCATAAGCTTTTGAGAAGTTCAAAATATTCAAAGCTAAGGTTGAGAATGAATCTGGATTAAAGATAAAATGTTTAGGATCGGATAGAGGAGGAGAATTCACCTCTGATAGATTCTATGAGTACTCTAAAGAACATGGCATAAAGAGATAGTTAAGTGCACCTAGAACACCTCAGTAGAATGGTATTGCAAAGAGAAGCAATAGGATCATTCTTGATATAGCGTGCACCATTATGATAGAAGGAAAGGTTGCCCACACCTATTGGAGAGATGCGGTCAATACAACAGTCTACACAATCAATAGAATTTAGCTAAGGCCAGGCACTCATAAAACACCTTATGAGCTATGGTTTGGTAATGTTTCCATAGAAAAATACTTCAGAATCTTTGGAAGCAAGTGCTACATCAAGAGGGATGAAGCAATAGGCAAGTTTGATGCAAGAAGTGATGAAGATATTTTCCTTGGTTACTCTACTAAAAGTAAAGCTTATAGATGTTTCAATTTAAGATTGAAAAAGATCATTGAAAGTGATCATGTGAAGATTGATGAAAATTTTATGATTCAAGAAAGATATCATGATTACTCACCCATGATTGAGGAAGAAGCTAGACCCTCTTCTAGTGAGACAGTTATTGAAGAAATGTTTGACAACATTGATGCATTGTTCAATGACCCTAAGACAAGTGAGGAAGAGACTCCTAAGACTGATGAGTCAGCAACAGCTAAGGTTCCAAAGTTTACATCTAGAAACCATTCCAAAAAAGACATCATTGGAGATCAGAGCAGAAAAGTCTTGACAAGATCACAAGAAAAGAACTCAGCTAGCAGTGATGTGGTATGTTTATTATCTCAGATTGAACCTTTAAGTGTTGAAGATGCTTGTAATGATTCAGATTGGCATGATGCAATGAAAGAAGAACTTGATTAGATTATTAAGAATGACACTTGGGAACTAGCTCCAAGACCTAGTGATAAGAATGTGATTGGTACAAAGTGGATATTCAGAAATAAGATGAATGAAGATGGTACAGTAGTAAGAAACAAAGCACGGTTAGTATGTAAAGGATATGCGCCAAGAGAAGGCATTGATTATTCAAACACATTTGCACCTATGAGTAGATTAGAAGCTATTAAGTTGTTTCTAGCTTATGCTATAGATAAAAACTTCAAAGTGTATTGGATGGATGTCAAGTCAACATTCTTGAATGGAGATCTGAAAGAAAAAGTATGCATTGAGCAGCCCGAAGGATTCACCTTATTAGACAGACCTGATATGGTATGCAGATTGAAGAAGGCCCTCTATGGACTTAAGCAAGCCCCTAGAGCATGGTATGAGAGACTAGATGGATACTTAACAAAGATTGGATTGAATAAAGGAGCAATAGATTGTAATCTATTCATTAGAGAGACATCTGAAGGTTTGTTACTTGTAGCTATATTTGTTGATGACATTATCTTTGGAGGTAATGACAAACTTAGTGTTGAATTTGCTAAGGAGATGCAAAATAAATTTGAGATGAGTATGATTGGTCCTATCAAGTACTTTTTAGGATTGAATGTGCAGTAGATAGAGAAATGTATATTCATTAATCAGTCCAAGTATGTGAATGAAATATTAAAGAAATTCAAGATCGATGATTGCAAGCCAGTAGGGACACCTATGACTACTAGATGCAAGCTTACAAAGGAAGATGACTCACAAGTAGTTGATATAACATTATACAAGTCAATGATTGGTAAATTGATTTATCTTATACAAACTAGACATGATATGTCAAATGCAGTTGGCATAGTTGGAAGATTTGTAGCAGAGCCTAAACAAAGTCACCTCATGGCAGTAAAAAGGATATTCGGATACTTACAAGGCACTATAAACTATGGTTTATGGTATCCCAATTCAAAAAATGTTGAGCTTCATGTATACACTAATGAATATTAGGTAGGATGTGTTGATGACAAAAAAAGTACATCAAGAGGAGAAGTGTTTCTTGGTGATAGAATTGTCACTTGGACAAGCAAGAAACAAAACTGTATTTCTCAGTCAATAGTAGAAGCAGAGTATGTTTCAGCAGCCCTGAATTGTTCTACAATTGTATGGATCAAGTAGATGATAAAAGATTTTGGAATTCTGATTGATTATCCTATTCTTATTCACTATGATAATGCCAACACTGTCAATATGTCTAAGAACCCTGTGACACATGTAAAGACAAAGCACATTGAGATCAAGTATCACTTCCTAAGAGAGAAAGTAGTAGAGAAAGAAGTCAAGTTGGACTATGTGAGTACTAAAGAATAGTTGGTAGATATATTCACAAATCCCTTGCCTAAGGATACTTTTGAATATATCAGGGGGAAGTTGGTAGTAATTCCCTTCCTTGATTCTACTTAGAACAAAGTAGGAATGGCATCAGTTCTCAGGGACTGATGGAAGGTTGACTACTCTACCTCAAGAGTAGTACCCGTGCTTAAAATGAGTGGCTCCCTTTGCCATTGATGTCAAAGGGGGAGTATATATATAGAGTCATGAAAAAAAAAAGTAAAACAAAGGAGTAATATACTAAGGGGGGGCAACATTCAGTTCACACAACAGTACAGTTGAGGAAATGAAGAATGTTAGAAAATATTGTAGTAGATGGAGGATTCATCTTTGGGGAAGTTTTGAAGAGGAAATGGAGAATGTTATAAAAGAAATGTTCATTTGGGTTGATGGTGGTTTTTCATTCCACATGTTGCCATCAATGCCAAAGGGGGAGATTGTTGGAGATTCGTCAACAGGCTAGTACTAACTATATGTTTGTCATTGATGACAACATATGGAAAGTAGCATGTGTGGAAGTATTATGCAATAAGCCTTCAGTATATGATGCATGGACATGATATCAGCATGATATGATGGGCACAAATGTTAACTATAAGTACAGACAGTTATATAGTAGCTTGTGTCAGTAGTATTCTTGACAGAGTTACAGGTAGTGTTCTGTGTATGGTTGTCCATACAATTGTCTTATGGAAACATGGTGAGAATGTCCAATTGTCTTAAAGACATGTTATTGATGTTTTAGTTATGAAAACATAGTCTAATGATGAACAAAAGTGAATTTATGCAGTCGCTATTCACCAGTAGTAGTTTCTTGTGTTTGTTCAGAAGAGCCAATAGAGATTGTATTGGTTCTTGAGTTGCACCTAGCTTGAGGATATGCACCCTTGGAATTAAGCTTGGAGAAGTCTTATTGAT
Organism: Chamaecyparis obtusa; assembly: GCA_027943335.1. Lineage (NCBI taxonomy): Eukaryota > Viridiplantae > Streptophyta > Pinopsida > Cupressales > Cupressaceae > Chamaecyparis > Chamaecyparis obtusa. Next base: position 314,406 of record BSBK01002059.1, on the reverse strand, counting down.
GTTCAGTTAAGAGCATATAAGTTAATTCAGTGTACAGAGAAAGTTCCAGTTGTTTTGGTAGAGCCTACAGTGTGTAGCGTGCGTCTACAATTATATTATATGAATAGGTCCCAGAATGTGTTGCGTGCATAATAGAGCCAACAGAATGTTTGTTGGAGTTTATTATGGTTTCTCTAATATGATTTCAAGGTGGTTCTAATAGGCTAACTTGATTATATCATTTGGAGGAAATATATTTATAAACAGTTATTTGTGATTGCTTGAATGTGGTTCATGGTTGATTAAGTAGAGTAGAGCAGAGTGTGCAAAGTGGTGAACCATTAGAAGAAGGTCTATGTGACCAAGTAGAATATGTGTCCTATTCATTGGAACTAATCCAGATAGTAGGTCATGTAATATCCCAAAATTGTCACCTATTTAATTTCATCAATTTTGGTGCATTATCTTGATTTTACATCACCAAAGTCCTAGTTCCCTAGGCAATTTTCTCTCTCCTACCTGACTTAATTTGACTTGATGTCAATTGCAAAGACCATAAATTGCAATAATCAAATATTAATATTAATTCCTAAAGTCCTTAACTTTATTAGCTAAATTATCTCTATGATACATTAATTTAATTGTAAAGTCTTATGTGCTTTAAATTAAATTAAATCAAACCACCCCCTTTGGCTAATACACATAAAAAAGGAATTAATTAATTGCCTATTATTTGAATGGACACCTTTTCTTGAATTAATAATTTGAGATATTCGAAAGGTCCTCATGTGGCATTTTCCATTCTTTTAATAAAGTAATTCATGCTTATTTGTCCCAAAAGGGATATGAAGGGTCAGGAGTTTCAAATCAAGAAACTCTTCCTCCTCCTCTTGGCTCTTCTATTTATTTGGGCTCTTTTTCTTCATTAGGGGGAGCAATTTTTGAGAGCATCTACACTATAGGCATTTTTTAGTCTCATTTGATTCATTGTTTTCAAAGCTTTTTATTGCATTTATTAGATTAATATCTCATTATTAGTATAATCTTTGCATCACATTTTAGACTAAATTTGCTTATTTGTTCTTAGTTTAATATCATATTTGTTTCAAGTTCTTAGATTAAGTTGCATCTCATCTTTATTTTCAAGCTCTTAGATTAATTGCATCTTCATTCTTAGATTAAATTGCACTTCATCTTAGATTAATTTCATCTTGCTTGTCTTTATTGCTTCTTGGAAATCCTCCATTGTTGAATTGGTCTCCCGGCTGTTGGCTCTCGTTTTGAGAGTATTCAAACACCCCATTCACATAGGAGGCAACAGGTCGCCTCACCATGGAATTTGGATTGAGTTCTTCATACTCTCTCCCGAATTCTATCAAGTGAATAATGACCATGTTGTGTTGTGTCTAATTTAGAGGTCACATTCAGTCACATACATTTTGGCGCCCACCGTGGGGCAGAAAAGATCAATTTCTGGCCTCATTCTTGATTGGTTTTTCAATTTTAGTGTTGGTTCCAAGCTTTGTACGGCCATGTACAGCCTGAAAAACTTGTAATATAGTAATGGATGGATAGAATGATGAATCCTATTTTTCATGATTTTAGTTTGGTTCATTTTTATAAATAAATGAATAAGTTATGATCATTTTGGTGAAAGTGGGTATTTGCAGATTTGAGATTCTCTGAATACAGTCAGATTGAAATGTCTGGTACAGACAAATTGTGAAGAATCAAGATCTCTAATAATATTCATTGGAAAGATACAAGATCTCTAATAATTTCCTTTTGGTTTGAGTCATTTTTATGTAGATTTGTGAAAGTTATGGGCATTTGAGTGAAAACTAGTTTTTAACAATCTGTATTGGAGTTGCAGGAAATGATTTATTCTTAGAAAATTATTTATGAATGGAAAAAATAAATGGATTACATATTTGGAAAGTAGATTAATTAATAGTTATTGTGAAATTGGTTTGGTTTCATTTTGATTATTTTTGAGAAAGATATGTGATTCCCTAGGCAAGGTTTGGTGTTTTAAATCTGATTTATGACAGAAAAATTGCAATCTGAAAAGGTTATTGGTTGAGGAACCAAATGGAATCATAAGACCTTGTAATTTTGGGAAATGGTAGTTCTTGATGTTGGATAAAAACTTAATTCTTTCCAGAAATTTCAATATTTTGATTTTATGAGTCAAATAAATCAATCTTTAAAGACTGTCTTGAAGACAACAATGTTACATATCTTACAGTTTGCCATTGATTTGTCTTGATTTTGTACTTTCTGATGTGTGCTAAATGCTGGATTGCAGATCTTTGGACCTAAGGTGAGTTCTTAAAATCTCTATAACATTTTGACTTTGGGATTAAAATTGAACCTCTCATGTGTTTGGCTTGAGTGTTTACATGCTTTCATAGAACACATTTTGATTGATGCTCTTAATGGGAAATGAATGAACATAGATTTTCTTTCATACAAGTTTATGTAAGTGAATGCTTGTGTTTAAACCTTAAGTAATTCTTGGTTCCAATATCAAATATCTCATTGAGTGATTGAGGGCATGGATTCATTCCTTGTTTACATGAAGAGTTAAATGCACCACTTTGTGGACTCACTTCATGTTTACTTGGAAAGTTAAATATTTCATGATTCAAACCCTCTTGCACTTATGAGTAGTATTGATTAGCAGTCTTAGATTACTTGTGATTAATCTAGATTTCTATCTTAGGTTATTAGACTCGCTAATCTTCCGGCCCCTCATTTCCACCCTGTGGTTGCAATCTCAGTGCCACATTAAAGGGGAGGGGTCTATAGGAAAGAAGCGTTAATTGTTCCACTAGGCAACCCTTTTGTGCTTTTTGGAACTCACTTATTTTCTAGGGTGTGGACTCACTTTGAGTTTGTGTGAGGAGTTAAATGCACCACTTTGTGGACTCACCTCATATTTACTTGAAGGGTTAAATGCACCACCTTTAGTGCTTCCCAATACTTTTCATAGTGAATTACTTACTTTTTCATTTCTAGAAGGCCTGCTTGGGGATTTCATCACCTCAAGGGATGACCTTAACTCCCATGTTTCGACGGAGTATAAATATCGAGAGGTGAATCCAAAACACCTCTCTTGGAAATGAGTTAAATTTCACTCTTGGCTAAGCCTCAAAGAACTTTATACCTTTGAGAAGTGAAGGAGGAGATTTGGGTTACCGTCTCCCCCCGGCTGTGTGATTTTAGATTCTTCTCATCTATGGATTTGTGCCTCACGTACCTTGCATATATCAAGGACTCCCTTTAGAAGAGCTATGTATAGTCTTGTAGACAACTTGCTAGGATGTTGTCATGTTTTAAGTGCCTGCTAAAACATTCTCAAGAACATACACAAGTAGAGTCCTTAGGGAGTAGAAATACTAAGTCACTATTCCTGTTCATGCACAAGGTTGCTTTGTCCCTTGCCCATTGCTTGAAGACTGTTTGCCTGAACTCCTTGATTGCTGTCTTACGTGCTTGATCAATGACATAAATCTGGCCTGCCTTTTTGTCCATGATCTATTTTTCTATTTTCCTATCGTTCACCATCAGAAACTAGTTGTCTTGAGTTATGAATTGATCGATCTTTTCTTTGACTCGTATTGTCTCTCATTAGTCTACCTTATCTCATTGTGCTCTTGTACCTTGCATTGTGATTGTCTTATCTCGGCTATTCTAGCCATCTCTTTTTGACAATTTGTACTAGGTTCATCTTGCATCTTGGCTATTCTAGCCATTTATCTCCTTTTCGTTATCTTAGAGACAGAGTCTAGCTTTATCCCAAATCTTTGCTTGTTACATCTTCGTCTATGACTGTCATGACTCAAAGTGGCAAGACTTATCCCATTCAAAACACTGATCAAGATCAAAGTAAACCTCATAATTGAGACATAGGTCATTCCAAATCTGTTATGAAATCTAAACTTTTTGAGAGATCCTCACATTCCTCCTCATTCCAAGAGTATTATAATCCATTGTTTCAGATACAGTCTGACTTATTATTTCAAGAATATTATAACCCATTGTTTGAAGACTAGCAAGACTCTGAAGGGTCACTTTCTAAAATTGAACCTATTGATTCTTTTGAACCTATCAACTCTTTCACGATCTCTCAGAATACTACCAACAATATGGGAGATCCATTCCACTTCCCAAGGAGAGGTAAATTCAATGATAGTCATGAGCAATCTCCAAATGACCTAGGTCATGGTCAGTCTTGAAATGACAAGAGTTATGATCAATCCCACAATATTCAATATTTGGTCAACATCCAGGACCTTCACAATTTGAAACAACGACAAGGGGAGCCTCTCCTAACATTTCTCCAGAGATGGACACAACTATGCATGAAGTATCTGCATGAATTACCTGAGTCTGAAAAGCTCAATATCTTCTTGGACAATCTTGTCCCAAATTTTGGATACCAAGTACGATTACAATGTCCCCTCACTTTTGACAATATGATTAGGTGGGCTGTGAGGATAGAAGTGTTTATGGTCAAGAAGGGAGAATTGACTTTGAACAAAGACAAAAAGCAAGGACCTTCTCCCTCGAACAAGGATAAGGATAAGATTGTCAACAAAAACATAGATATTATGAATGATGGTGTTGTTGACAATATGATGCCAAAACCCTCAAAGTTGGTTTTCAATCTCAACTCTAGCATGCAAACAGTCAAAGCCACTGAGAAGGCTATGACAGAAGCTCAACCACCTTCTAGATTTGCTAGAAAAAAACCTTGGATCTCTCACTGTGACATGATCATTGCTCTAGGGAGTGAGGATACTCCTAAACCCAAAACTCCCTTTGTCTTGCGAGGCCCTGTGCCTCCCTCTTATAACTACACACAATCTCTAGCTTGTGTGAACACTATCCCTCAATCTCATGCAAAGATCATTCTCCAAGGTCCTGAGCCTTCGACTTTCAGACCAAAACTATCTATGGATAAAGCCCTCACCGAGGCAAATGTCCCCAAAGATCTTGATCTCAATCGGTTCCAATCTATGGTGGGTCACCTGACCTCACCTCACTATTTGTCCTTTTCCAAAGAGCATGATCATTCATTAAGCCATCCACATGATGCTCTCCTACACAATGAAGTTATGATAGGTCCCGAGAGTATCCCCCGCATCCTCATTGACAATAGTGCTAGCCTAAATACTTGCTCTACTAAGATGCTTACCCAAATGATAGACAACCTTGTTCCTGTCAATAGAGAGTCCACTAAGTTCTATGATGCTAAGCTAAAAGAAATAGAAAAGACCTTGAAGATCAAAGATATTGGCATGGGGGAATATCAGATTGAGTCCATCTTATCACTGACATCTCTCCCCATATCTCCATGTTCCTGTGAGGAACCCTCTGAAGATAGATTTGGTATTGGCTATTAGAGCTATGAGCTTGACGAACCTAGCTACAACTTTCACTGATGCAAGGATTCAAATAATGAAGAAACATAGATTCAGCCTATGACATATGAAAGACCTTTGAATGATCAAAATTTTGATTCAGACTACTAGAAAGAGTCTTATCTACCTTCTCAAGTGCTTCAAGAACATGATTTTGGTCCTCACCAGGAGGATTTTATACACTCTACTGAACATATTTCTACTACTACAGCTACTACTGAATATGTCATTGCCTCTAATGGCACACATACTGATTGGGAGCAACTATTGGATGCTTCCCTTATCTTGGGTATGCCTCAAGGTATTCCTATTCTAGATTGTTCCACCACTTCTGCTATTGAGCAGACTCCTACTGTTGCCAACTCCAATGGCACACATACTAATTGGGAGAAACTATTGGATGCTTCTCTTCTCTTGGGTATACCTCAAGGTATTCCTATTCCAGATTACTCTACTACTTCTACTATTGAACAAGATCCTACTGTTAAAGAAACACTTCCTATGTTAGATGACAACAATGAAGAAAGTATGCCTCCGACTATGTCTCTAGCTGAATGGGACTCTATATCAGATGCTACAATGGAAATACCAATTGATGCTATGCACCTATATGCTAGTCTTAACAACTCAGAAAGAGGAGAAAGTTATGATCCTCCAGATCAAGCTATTGATGATGATCCTTTCCACCCTCCTATGGAGATCATTCCTATGGCTCCTAGGCCATCTACTCCAAGCTATACTCCTATTGCTCCAGCAAATCATGGGTATGTAAGACCCCATTCTGTTACAACTTCATGGAATATTGGTAGATCCAGAATTGAAATGGTTCCTATTTGTGCACTCTTACCACCTAAAAGGGGACTTGACTCTTGGAATAGACCATCTTGGTTAGGCTCACATAATATTCCTCCAAACTTATCTGACTCTTCTAAGATGACTCACAATCAACAACGCTCTATGGAAGATTACTTTCTTGATCTAGCTGATGCATTCATGAATGATGAGGATGATACTGATATATTTGCACTTGAGCCCATCCCATCGATTTCTCTTCCCTCTTCATCTCCCAGAAAAGTGGCCCGTCCACTTCCATCTCCACCTCTCCACATGAACCAGTCATATAAGCCTCTTTCATCTATCATTCCTGAGTCTTTTGGAAGTAACTTGGATGTGCAACATAAAAATAAAAATAATGAGAATCCACTTATATCTCAAGGTCACCATGTCCCATCTAATCAACATGTGACTACGAAGAAAGGAAAGAAACAAAGGTGTTCAAAAGACCGCAAAGGTCCTCAAAAAGAAGAAGACAATCAAAAGCTAGAAAAAAAAAAAAAAATGGATCTCGAAATCCATTCTATAGGCATTGTCATCAAAAGCACCTCAAAGTAAAGAAGATAAAATTCAAAAGCTATGTGGATTCCAAAGAAAGGAAAAATCAAAGTTGTCATTCAAGCTTCCAAAATTCTCATACTTCCCTCCATTCTATCACCCTTGCCTCTCATACTTTACCCTCTTCACTCCATCTTGCCTTTTCCCAAAGTGCGTATCAGTATCTCCTTATTGCTAATTGCATGACTAAGAAAAATCTAGAATGTACTCTTCCTAAGCGTTTAGAGCGTGGGAAATCTAACAAAGAGTTAAGGTGTGTCCATGAGGATATTTGTGGGTCTCACTTAAGTGATCTTTCCTTGACTATGGATCTCTTGACTGTTGGACACTACTGGTTGGCTCTCTTGTTACTAGTACAACATCTGGTTCTGATTTTGCAACTTCTCAGTTGCCTACTACTACAAATACTGCATTCTCAGATATTCCTACTAAAGGAGAGAAACTCAAAGAGCCCATCAATGCTATTCATTTGAAGAAGTTCTATAGCTGACATTCTCAGTATGCTCATGTACATACTTATTGATCCTGAAAAAATCCTAAAAATCGATATATTGAAAAAAATCCTAAAAATTGCAAAATGTCCTGAAAAAATGATCATCTTAGTGAAAACCTGGCAAACAGACACTTTGATGTATCTATTATCCTGGTGAAAACCTGGTAAATAGGCACCTTGATAATACTCAAAAAAATGAAAATTTCAAAAATACAAAAAAAATAGAAAATGTGAAAAATACAAAAAAAATCAAAAGATCAAAAATACAAAAAAATGAAATATTAAAAAAAAAATACAAAAAAATAAAAAAAAGAGAAAAGTACAAAAAAAATTGAAAAAGAGAAAAATGTGCCATTGATGAAAACCTGGTAAACAGGCGTCATGGTAGCAAAAATAGAATCTCTGCCAAGATGGTGAAAACCTGGTAAATAGGCACCTCTTGTTTCCTCAAGCTGCATCTCATCTCAGCATCGCTTGGCTCTTAGTTTCCTGCTTTCATTTCCTTCCTTTCCTGCTTTAGTTTGTTTTCCCACTTTCTTGCTTTAGTTTGTTTCCTGCTTTGGTTTGCTGGCTCATGTGCTTATCTTTGAGTTTTCCTCTACTCTTCATGGATTGGAACTGGTCATACTTGGGGGCATCTCCCTAGTCTAGGGGGCATTGTCCTATCACTTTCGGAAGATTCATTTGTTCATCAATCACCAGTGTTTCACACTGTGTCTGCCTGCTGATGCCTAGCTACTTTTGAGATCTCTCCTTGAGGATCTCTCATGTATCGGTCACTAGTGGTTCTCATTGTGCCTACCTGCTAATACCTAGCTCTCATTCGACCTCTCTTTTCAGGATCTCCTTCTTACATCAGTCGCCAGTGGTCCTCACTATGTCTGCCTACTAATGTTTCATTTATATTTCATTCTCTCTTTTGAGAATCTTCCTTGTATCGGTCACCAGTGGTTCTCACTGTGTTCGCCTGCTGATACTTGGTTCATGCTTCAATATCTTCTTGAGACTTTGTCTCTCATTGTGGTCACCAGTGGTTTTCCACTGTGTTTGCCTATTGTCACTATCCCATTGAGACTTTGAATGTTGTTCACTTTTGATTCGACTTCAATCTGCTTGAACACGAACGTAAACTGAAATGAAAACTCTTTGTGTGTTCCTGTGTAGTGTACTAAGATTTTCTCTTTCTTTTTTGTTTGCTTTATCATTTCCCCTTGAGTGAATCTAAGATGTCTTTCTTGACTGAGAAACGCAAAGACTGGGGGCATGATCTTTTCTTTGTTTTCTGCTTGCTGGTTTAGTTCCAATGATCCAAGAAATCTACATAAGAGGGGTGTCTGTCTGTAAGATCCTTCATCTCATATTGGATGGCCATGTGTACCTCGACTCCTTTTATATGGATGCCTTGGTGAGATTGGTTCTTCTCCTTGTTTGTTTTGAGTGACTTCTTTTGCTACATTTGGAATTGCTAATGCTCGTCTTGCTAAGTGAACATAGGGGTCACTGCGAGCACTCTTTGGCAAAAGAAAGATCTCTTGCATGTTTGGTGTGTTTGTTCGCAAGAGACATTCAAGTCATTCTAGAAAATGTGCTTTGATGCTTATGTTAACTTGATAAATTAAAAGGAATAGGTGTTCAGGTCATTCTGGCTACTTGTGCCTTAATGCTTACACCTCATTCTGACAAATTTAAGACTTATGTCATATTCATATTCTCATGTTGGGGAGAATTGTATGGCATCTTGTGATTTTCTCATGCTTAAATGAACTCAATGATGATAAATATGATGAGTCCAACAACCGAGTCTGGAGGATTGCATTTGTTCATCTTAGGCCTACATTTAGACTTGCATCTTTCATTCTAGGCTTGCATTTGGAGTGCTTTCTTGCTGCTCTCTAGATTGCTTTCTTCTAGATCTGATTATCAAAGGTTCTCATCTTTTTCCCTAGTCTCATCTTGGCTACATCCTTTTTCGGGATCGAAATCAAAATCTAACATCTCTAAGTTGCTCAAAATCGCATTTTAAATATTGGACTCCTTTTGGATCGGATGCTTGTGCAGTCAGCCTTCTGGTGTCATCTTCCTACCAGATCCTCATCTTTGCATCATGTTCTCAAATCTTTGCTTCTTTTCATCAAGTCAACCCTAGTCAAAATTTGGTCAACCATGGTCAAACTTGGTCAACAAGACCTTTGCTTTGCTCTGATTCACTTCTCCAGCTTTGCGAATCTAGTCTAATTGCTTTTGCTCTGCAATCTCTTGTTGTTTATCATCCTTTTGACATGTCATCTTTTGATTTTGCTCCCGAGGGGGCAGGATGATTACATCATTTGAATCTTGTCAAATCTATTCTTGAATTAGTCTGATTTGAATCATCAGTCCTCATTGCTAGGGGCATCTTCACGCCTCACATCTTGTCATCTGGAAATCTATCTCTTAGGTATCTAAGCAATCTAACTCAGATCCTCGAGGATCATTCTTTGTTCTGGAGATGGTTCTTGAAATCTATTGGGTATTGGGGCAATCTAATCCTGATTCCTGGGAGTCAATCTTCATTTTAGAGATCACTCTCAAAATCTCTGTTAGACCGTTATCTGGGCAATCTAACCTAGGTCTCGGAGGGCTGAGCTTCATATTAGGGCAATCTAACCCTGATTTTGGAGACAGTCCTAATCTGCATCTAAATCTCACTCTGGGGCATTGGGGCAATCTAATCCTAATTCTCATCTCTCTCAAGAACTGTTGTCTTCACAATCTAACTTAGACTTCAGAAAATTCATGCTTTGATCTACTTTCATCTGTCACTTCAGACTATTCTTTAAATCAATGTGCTGCTCACACATCAATTCAAAGAGGGGAAAATGTAATACCCCAAAATTGGCACCTATTTAATTTCATCAATTTTGGTGCATTATCTTGATTTTACATCACCAAAGTCCTAGTTCCCTAGGCAATTTTCTCTCTCCTACCTGACTTAATTTGACTTGATGTCAATTGCAAAGACCATAAATTGCAATAATCAAATATTAATATTAATTCCTAAAGTCCTTAACTTTATTAGCTAAATTATCTCTATGATACATTAATTTAATTGTAAAGTCTTATGTGCTTTAAATTAAATTAAATCAAACCACCCCCTTTGGCTAATACACATAAAAAAGGAATTAATTAATTTCTTGTTATTTGAATGGACACCTTTTCTTGAATTAATAATTTGAGATATTCAAAAGGTCCTTATGTGGCATTTTCCATTCTTTTAATAAAGTAATTCATGCTTATTTGTCCCAAAAGGGATATGAAGGGTCAGGAGTTTCGAATCAAGAAACTCTTCCTCCTCCTCTTGGCTCTTCTATTTATTTGGGCTCTTTTTCTTCATTAGGGGGAGCAATTTTTGAGAGCATCTACACTATAAGCATTTTTTAGTCTCATTTGATTCATTGTTTTCAAAGCTTTTTATTGCATTTATTAGATTAATATCTCATTATTAGTATAATCTTTGCATCACATTTTAGACTAAATTTGCTTATTTGTTCTTAGTTTAATATCATATTTGTTTCAAGTTCTTAGATTAAGTTGCATCTCATCTTTATTTTCAAGCTCTTAGATTAATTGCATCTTCATTCTTAGATTAAATTGCACTTCATCTTAGATTAATTTCATCTTTCTTGTCTTTATTGATTCTTGGAAATCCTCCATTGTTGAATTGGTCTCCCGGCTGTTGGCTCTCGTTCTGAGAGTATTCAAACACCCCATTCACATAGGAGGCAACAGGTCACCTCACCATGGAATTTGGATTGAGTTCTTCATACTCTCTCCTGAATTCTATCAAGTGAATAGTGACCATGTTGTGTTGTGTCTGATTTAGAGGTCACATTCAGTCACATACAGGTCAAAGTGTAGTTCACCAAGATCCATATATACTATGTATCTACTATTCAGAAGGTTGTAGCCTTCACCCATTTGAGTAGTGAGCTCTCAGACAGTGCGTCCTCTCCCCTAACAAGGACAATTGTAAAAGACTCCTAACAGGGTCTGACCCTTAACTAGGTCTACTGTAGTTCATATATTGTAAAGCTACTCCTAAGAGGGTAAATGATTTGCTAGCAAGGATCATTATACACTAGTACAAAATATTAGTGGGTATCAAGTCCCACCGGGGTTTTTACCTATTTGGTTTTCCCCGTAACCAAAATATTGGCATTGTGTTCATGTGTTCTTTTATTGTGTTTATTCTTTATGTTTAAGTATACTTGATTGGATTAAGAATTGAAACTTGTAGATAACTGATTCACCATTAGAAGAAGGTCTATGTGACCAAGTAGAGTATGTGTCCTATTCATTGGAACTAATCCAGATAATAGGTCAAAGTGCAGTTCACCAAGATCCAGATATAGTGTGTATCTGTTATTCAGAAGATTGTAGCCTTCGCCCTTTTGAGCAGTGAGCTCTTAGATAGTGCATCCTCTCCCCTAACAAGGAAAATTGTAAAAGACTCCTAACAGGGTCTGACCCTTAACCAGGTCTACTGTAGTTCATATATTATAAAGTGACTCCTAACAAGGCAAATGATCTGCTAGCAAGGATCATTATACACTAGTACAAAATATTAGTGGGTATCAAGTCCCACCGGGGTTTTTACCTATTTGGTTTTCCCCGTAACCAAAATATTGGCATTGTGTTCATGTGTTCTTTTATTTTATTTATTCTTTATGTTTAAGTATACTTAATTGGATAAAGAATTGAAACTTGTAGATAACTGATTCACCCCCCCCCTCCCGCCTCTCAGTTATCTCTTGGGACTATTCCTAACAATATGTTCATTTGTCATTGAATAAAATTAGCTACATTGATTTCAATGATCTATGGATAAAGTTGGGAGAAGATGATTTAAAGAGATTCAAGATAGAATAAAATAAAATTCTAGAGAATGTATGGTACATTTGGAAATAGTTTTCAGATTTTATCTATGAGCTCGATTGGATCCAAGTCATTCTAAGTAGAATGAATGGTGTTGGCATAACTAATGATCAGATGAGTTAAGTATATTATAGTATGTGTTTGATGTAGACCTGATAGTAGTGTGATTAGAGAAAACCCAACATGTTCAGAATAAGCATAGACATTCAAACATTAGCCAAACATCATATTCCTAGCATATAGTAAAAACAATTTGCAAAGACACTTTAGATAGAGCTTAATGGGAGCACCATGTTACTATTTGATTTTCTCTCAATTTAGGGATGTGGGTGTGCTCTCAAAACACATGGAGCATGTTGTTAATGCAAATTAGGAAGGTTTACAATCAAATAGGGACCATGAGAACCCCATAGTGGCATAGAATCAGGTATAGAACACTTGATTTGCCCCTAAATCCTCAAGGAGCCTAATGAAGCTAAACTAAAGATTAACCTACAAATGCTTATGCTAAGGTTGATTTTAAACCAAATGAAGTGTGATGTGATACATAAATTATTATAAAATCTTAATAATAAACAAGGTTAATCCATTAAAAGCTATTCTAGGATGAGTTAGAAAGCACAAAAGATAATGAACTCTAACAATTATGATAAATGCTAAGATGTTCTAGAAGTAAATGAGCATGATAACAATGCACGAGTGATAGGAACTAAGCTAATGCTTTTGTCTTGGAAGGAGGAGTATTTATAGGATTCAAGCCAAGGGCTTGGGTTAGGAAGGACGGTCAGAATTAGGGATTTGGTTAGGGGTTGAGTCAAAGAAATAAGGATTGACTTTCATGGGTTGAATGGACCAAGGTTGAGTTAGGCTCAAAGGTCAAAGTTAGGATAAGGGTTTAGGGTTTTCTAGAAGATATCTAGGATTTAGGGATTTAAATAAATATTAAATTTATTTAAAGTTGGTGACAATATTTATTTAATAAATAGGGATTAAATATTTAAATTAGATTTAAATATTTTTGGGATGGGGTATCTTAATTAAATGTTTTTAATTATAATAGGAGATAATAATGGCACAATAATTAATTAATTAATAAATGATGATGTCATCAGGGGTTCTTGTAAAATAAAATATTTTTATTTTAACAAAGGGATTTTAGGTGTCTACATTTTTCCCCTCTTTGATGCAATGCCACAAGTGGCATGGCATGAAAGACAAGAAAATAAGATGCCTTAGGCTAGAATTTAGAAGATAAGGGGTTGTGTCACCTTGAGAAAAGAATGCAAAGAGGAAACGTTGTGGAATTTTCTCAAAAAGAACACAGAAGGAAGGGACAGAAGAAGATGGGAAGGGGGGATAAACAAATGACCTTCTAAGAGAAAAGATGCATGAATGCAATATGATGTGAGATGCAAGATGAAGCTATATGAAGGATGCGAGATGTGAGATTAATCTATATGATACAGGATGGGAGGATTTGGGAAGCTACTTGTGTTGGAAAATTTTGAGAGCACAACCTAGTTTAATATAGAAATGCTAGAGACCTACCACGGTTACTGGAAACTCAAGGCCTTGTCACCAATGTTGCATAGGACTAACAAAAAAAATAATCATGCAAAGGGTTTCCTCATCAGCACACATGAAAAACTAGAGGATGCATGGTGGAAATGATGCTGGAGAAACCACAAATAGATGATTGACTCACAGGCAGAAGAAAAAGATCAAAAGACCCTGCCCCATATTATCATCATTCACAGCACACCATGATATAAATAATCATGGCAACTTTGATTAGAGAAAAATGAGAATCTGTACAAGATAAAAAATATCCAAAGGACAAAATCCAAGATCAAAATGAAAACTCCAAAAGACATCCTTTTCCAAGGAGAGAGATTGATGGTTGATTGATGGGGGGAGGCTAGGTCTAAACATGGAAAAAGATACATCATCATGGACCCAATTTGCTTGCTTAGGTTAGACAATACAGAAGGATACATCTATGCAGATCTGATTTGATGAGCAGAATGTTGTGTTACTAATTGGAAAATAATGTGGTTCACAGATAGTTGATATGATCAAGGATAGTTGACAAAAGATGTTGTTGAAGTGCAAGGTAGGGTGGGACAAGTTATCTGATTAAATTCTACTGCAGGACTAATGAGGATATGTAAAACAAGATGATGATATGTATAATGGATGGGGAGATATGTACAAAGGATCTCAAAAGATAAGCAAAGATCCAAAGGAACAAATGAAATAACAAGTATCTCACACACCTTTTGCTATAGGTAGGATGATGTAGGATGATTGATTTGTTGAGGATTGATGGTGGAGGGTGGTGGAGGATTACCAAGTGTCAGGGATGAGTTGATTCTTCTTGATGTAGGATTAGATAGGATAGGATTGGATTTGTCAACCTAAGATAGATTGTTGATCTTTGAAAGATGGAATTATTTCTAGTGTATGCCAATCTCTTGCTCAAGATGATGAGGCCTACAAAGACAAGTATAGGATTCCCTAGACAATGCTTAGTCAAAGGGTAGTGCTGAGATGATTCTAATTTAGGATAAGGATTGAGCAACTCAAAGGATATGATACAAAATGGATGGTGGGTAACTAGATAAGGATTCCTATGACAAGAGATAGGTAAGACACTCAAACCTCAAAAGGACCAAGGGATGATTGCTAAAGTGATGAACTAGATAGATCATGATGAACCAAGGGCTAACTAACATGGTGGATGGTACTTAAAGAGGCATATGTAAAAATGAGCTTAGGTGGAGACACAACTGATGCTATGGTACAAGACTCAGGATAGGATGTTAGAAATAGGGAATACTGAGAGGGGGGGGTGAATTAGTATTCTACAAACTTTATCTTTTTCCCACTTATGGATATAATAGATTATATTTATACATGCATAACATAAGAAGCTAAACAACATGCATAACAATAAAGAACTCATAACACATTATTTTTTCTCAAGGAAACCCTGGCCAAGGGAAAACCCTGGTGGGGATGGTACCCACAAAGATCCACTAATCAAAAGTATCTTGTTAAGGATGTTGACCCTGTTAGGAGTCTATTACAAGCATATAGTGTATCAGTCCTGATTAAGGGACTATAGGCCTTGTTAGAAGCCTCAACCTTGTTAGGAGTTGGTAGTAAAAAATGTGATTACCAGCTGAGCCCACTGCCCAAACAAGTAATGTACAATATACAGTGATTACAAAATAGGTCAAGGTACATAACCTTATACTACTTGCATCAATATCTCTTTGCTGATCTCTCACTATCACTATTACATATGCTTCATATACTTCGCATCATACTATTACAATCACTTGCTGCTTTTTCAATTACAACTGTTACTACACTTTATAATTACAAATACATTTACATATATACCAATAGCTTTAACCAAGAGTAAACATCTAATATTTTGTCCCTTTATATTGTTAAGACATTATTTTGATAAACAAAATAATCCCTTAACTCTTTACCAATTCTGCTTTCATATACTATCCTGTCAGCTTCACATTGTCTTCGGTAAAACTATCATAACTTCTTCCGTATATGTCGTACTGACTTCCACTCTAAGATGGGTCATCATTAGTCACCATAGAGTCTATGTTCAAGTGTACAAGCACTAAAATCACTCCATTCAACATCACAAATAAAAATTGTGTTTGGGTACACTGGTAAAACACTGTCTCACACTTAGACAAATATGCAATGCGCTCTGTCATACTTGCTTTTTGACTTGTGCAATCTTCATGTGGATTATATGTTTCCATAATGACAACATCTATGCAATCAACTCAGCCAAATTGCCAACAATCTCCCCCTTTTTCATTGGTGGCAACATATGAGATAATTGGCTAAGTGTGCAACTCCAAAATCTCAAAATTGAAAAAATTGTGGCCATAGTATAGCATATATATACTATCCTTATAACTCCTCAAAAATATTATCTATAATATAATACTCCCCCTAAGAGTATCAACTCTTATCATATACTATCAATTTTCTGCTAAATATCTCTCCCCCTTTGACAACAATGACAAAGTAATGGTAGAGAGGGCTACAAAATTGTATCAAAAAAGTTATACCTCAATTTATTTATTGCAAAGCCGGTAGGCTTGCAACACAATCTAAAAAATTTGTCTTCATGTTTTCTATCTCCTTTTCCCATGACTTCTTAATGGAATCTACCACATTGAGTAGTGTGCTCAGTCCATAAGATGCTATTTGACATGCTTGGAGGTTTTCAAAGTTGTATTTCTGAAAAGATGTCTTAGCTGTAAGACAATCTTCTAACTACTCTTCAATAACACTTAACATCATAGAAACACGCTCTCTCAAAAGAGTATATCTCCTCAACTTCCTATCTTTCTCATCTTGTAGAATTCTAATTTCATAGAAAAGTTTCCTAACTTTCTTCTCAACATCACAAACCTTCACAGTAGGGTTAGATAGAAGGTTTGTTTCATTCAGAATCTCAGCTTCCTTCAATTTTATCTTCTGATCTTCCTCAGCTGTCAAAGTTTCTAATTTTGTACACTATATGTACAAAGATTTTCCAGTCTCCAAATGTTTCCTCAAATCTTTGATACACATATCAAGAGTATTGATATCATTTCTGATGTATTGATTGATATTCAATAACATTCTAGCCTCATAGTCTGCATGTGCTTTCACTTTTGCAATATCAGCTAGGTTAGTGAACTCATCATCAAAAGTGCTCATCACTTTCTTTTCCTTGTCCATAGGGTCTGCTTCTACAATCTATGTGGTCACAATACTTTGTAGCTTTTTAGTTAGGTCCTTTAGACATCCTTCTAGACTTTTAACTTTCTTATTCTTCACAATGATTTTGTTCAAAGATGTGATCAATTCCATTTGATCATCATCATCCACTTCTTTTCCAAAATCCTCAAACAAAGATCTAGTTGTTTCTTCTTTCCAGTCTCAGGAGTAAGATTGATTTCTTTTATAGAATGTATAGATGCTTGTACTTTTGATACTTTGGGTTGTTCAATAGTAAATTGATTCTGCTCTACTTCTGCAATTCTATCTAGTTCATCAAGAGCCGAATTGTCAACAATGTTCTCTAGATTCTTGAATACATTATCATCAGTATCCAAGTTGATCCTTGTACCTTCAACATTCATAGATTCTTCTTCAATGTTAATAGCCAGTGGAGAGGGAATATCCTCTTGCTTTGCTTCTACTACTTTCTCTACTGCAACTAATGTCTCTCCAACAATTTTTTCCATAACTTTAACTATTGCTTGTTTAGTCTCTCCATTCACTTGTTCATATTGTCCTGCCATAATCTAAATGGTTCTCATTTTTGTCATTAAATGGGTGCTAAGGGGCTTCAAAATTTTTTTAAGATGTTCATCATCTCTTACATCACATAGTTGCTTCACAAGGTTCTCTCTGATAGATTTTTCTTCTTATTGTGCTCTCATCTTCTTGTTAGCAAGTTTCTTCAATAATTCATTAGGTATCTTTCCCTGAATAGAGTCAAAACTCTTATTAGCAGAATTAAATGCTTGACCACTGCATTCTCAAGATTCAATTTATCATAATAGTCATAAAGGTCATAGTACTTATTCATTTTAGTGAAATCTCCATCTTTTATAATTTCTTCATTCACTCTCTCAACTCTAAGTTTCCATGCTTTCTTCTTCACAGAAGTGTCATCATCTTTAATTTCTGTAATTTTCCTAGGTACTGGTGGCACCAAAGTTTTTTGCCTCTTACCAGGTCCAGTAGCAATTTCTTTCACTCTCTTGCTCGGTGTGGAGGAAGTAGATCTAGTAGGCTTGCTTTCTACTTGTTCCTTCTCAGGTTCCTCTACTTTCACCTTAACTGGTGCTACACTAGATGATAAGGGAGGTACAGATAAAATTTATTTTTGTCTGATATCTCTATTTGTTGTTGCTGTCTACTTTTCCACTAAGAATTCTCTCTATGTCAATCTTGTATCCTTCAATATTTTCTTAATAGTTCTATCAACTCTTTTCTTAGACTATTTCTCCTCAAGTATAGCCTTTGCGGAGTTGAAATTTTCTTCAAAAGTTCCAAATTTGTTACTATGGGTGTCAACCTTGCATTTAAGTAGGCTATTCACATATTCTTCTATCTCAGTTTTAGATAATTCATAGCCAAGAGGGTCTATGAACTCAATTCTAGGTTCAACTGCTTCAATGTATGTAAAGTCAATTTCAACCATAAAACATATTTCATTCTTGTATTTCTCCACAAGAGACTGTGGAATCCTTGATCTACTAGACACAATATTCTGAAATGTCTTAATAGCTAGTACTGCACTCTCATTAACACTGTCAATAACATGCTTTCTATATACTACATTAATCCTTTCCATTGTATTTTGTCCATCATTCCAATCATTTCCTATGGTGTAAGGAAATCTCCTCAAAAGATGAAAAAACATGTAAGTGATCAAAGATGAAAATCTAAATTGTGCATACTTTGTCTTCTTAATCTTCTCCAAGTTCTCAAACAGTTGAATTCTCAGAATTTCACACATATCAACTAGCACTTTGTCAACACACATCAAATAAGCTATGTGTACCATTCCAGCTACCATGTCATCCTCTCTTGAATTTGCACAAAACTTTTTTGTTAGGATCTTGCATAGGTATCTAACATCAGGTTGTTGGATCTTACTAATTACAATTCCTCTGCCATTATAGGATGAATTAGTGTTATCAATGACCATCTTTCTCATGTTCTTCTCATTTAAAGGAATAGCTCCAGATTTAGATAGTCCAGTGACTACATGAATCAAATCATCTGTAATGTCTATTACTATATGTTCTAGCCAAAACTTCCCATTTTGAATTCTGCTAAGGATTATCTTAGTGCATTCTTCATTATCAAACTCATACTACAATGCATACTTAAAAATCTCATTGTCTTTCAAATGTTCATATCCTTGTTTCAATGTCATGTTCTGGTTGTAGATCTTCTCATACTCACTTTTAAAATCACTATCACTAATGGTTTCTAACTTGCATCCAAGATAACTTCTTACATTCTCTAAATGCAAAACTTCATCTGGTGCGGATGATAAAGCTAACTTAGGGTCTTCTTCCAGAGGTTCAACTAGTTCCCTCTTCATTCTAGGTCTATTTTTATCTCTTATATTGTGAATTAAAGATACATCCATGATTACTTCAAATTCCTTTTACCGATTCACAGATCTGTCAAGTAAAATACCTTGATTTCATGAATTTAGGGCTTGCATAGATTCAACGCTCAAATCCTTCACCAAATCATTGCAAAAAGCTTCCAATCATTTCTCTTTGATCTCTTTAACACTCATGTTCACTTTGATGATCAAATAACACCAATCATAATCTTTTATTACTTTGATCTCACTTAGTTCTGACATCACATTCAATTGTTTTGATACTTCTTTCCAAAAAGTTGTTTCTGCTATCCTGCAAAACTTAAAACTTCTTGCGATCTCAAAAACATAATATTTTTCTTTGCACTCTTAACCATAGCATTATAATATCATAAACTACCTTTCATTAACTATGCAAGACTTAATTCATCACAAATTTACTTCTACACTAATATGAGTTCCTAATCTACTATAACTTTCATAAATTAAGTACTTTGAGATAGGTCAGGTAAGGATTCATTCTTACCACTTGATACTTCACCTTTATGATTGCCTTCAATGTTGAATATGTCTCCTTGATCTGTGCTTTTAACAAACTTCACTTCATCTGTATTGCTACAACAACCTTTCTATCTGTTACCTACATCTTCATTTGTTCTTTCATGATTTCTAGGGTTAGGGTTAGGATGAAAAACTCCATTGTTCATTCTACAAAACCTTGTTGTATGTCCAATCTTGTTGCATATCTGACAAACAATTCCATTGCTTCCATATCTTGATCTAGGTGGATTAATCTGTGATCTGCAATTTCTAGCAATGTGTCCAACCTTGTTGCATCTATAACATACCTTTGGATGATTCATCTTGCTTCAGTGATTCTTCTTCTTTAGGTGTATCTTCATATTTTTTTATCTCATCAGACTTCTTCTCATCTAAGCTTTCAGATACTTTCAGTTTTGGTTCCTTGCTTTCATCATTTGCTATAAGAGTGTTGAATCCAAGACCAGTCTTATCATAGAATAGTTTTTGAAAAGATGCTTGTGTATCAATCTTCTTACTAGTTGAATATAGCCTTTCAAGTTGTTGCTTGGATTGAGTCAGTTCACCTTTCACAATCTTGTTGTATTTCTCAAGTTCAACATACTACAAATTGACTTTCTCAAGTTTAGATTTCAGTCCTTCATTTTCATTTTTTAGACTTTCATTCTCAGATTTCAGATTTGCTTCATTCTTTCCATTTCCATCTTTCAAACTAAGTTTCAGATTTGCTATCTTCAATTCATGCTTAAGGATCTCATTTTATTTTTCCAAATTGTCATCACAATCTTCAATAAGAACTTTGGATTTCTTTTCAGATCTTAGATCTTCTAATTTGTTTTTCAATTTCTCAATGAGGTTCTTTGCATCATCATATTTTCCTTTCAGAGTGTCTCTTTCATTAGTAAGCATATCAATCTGTTCAAGAGATTCTTCAAGATTCTTCGGTAGTTGATCGATATCCATAGAGATCTTACTCAAGCTGCTAGGCTTTCCTTGAATGATTCTTTTCTAAGTAACTAAGCTCTGATACCAATTGTTAGAAATAGGGAATACTAAGAGGGGGGGGTGAATCAATATTCTACAAACTTTATCTTTTTCCCAATTATGGATATAACAGATTATCTTTATACATGCATAACATAAGAAGCTAAACAACATGCATAACAATAAAGAACTCATAACACATTATTTGTTCTTGAGGAAACCCTGGCCAAGGGAAAACCCTGGTGGGGATGGTACCCACAAAGATCCACTAATCAAAAGTATCATGTTAAGGATGTTGACCCTGTTAGGAGTCTATTACAAGCATATAGTGTATCAATCTTGATTAAGGGACTATAGGCCTTGTTAGAAGCCTCAACCCTGTTAGGAGTTGGTAGTACAAAATGTGATTACCAACTAAGCCCACTGCCCAAACAAGTAATGTACAGTATACAGTGATTAAAAAATAGGTCAAGGTACATAACCTTATACTACTTGCATCAATATCTCTTCATTGATCTTTCACTATCGCTATTACATATGCTTCATATACTTCACATCATACTATTACAATTGCTTGTTGCTTTTTCAATTACAACTCATACTACACTTTATAATTACAAATACATTTACATATATAGCAATAGCTTTAACCAAGAGTATACATCTAAGATTTCATCCCTTTATATTGTTAAGACATTATTTTGATAAACAAAATAATCCCTTAACTCGTTACCAATTTTCCCTTCATATACTATTTGTCGGCTTCACACTGTCTTTGGTATAACTATCATAACTTCTTCCGTACATGCTGTACTAAATTGTTCTCTGAGAAAACTATCAACTTAGCCAAAATTCCAACATAGGATGTGTTAGAAAGTAAAGATCCGCAAGATAACTGAGAGGGGGGGATGAATCAGTTATCTAATAATTTATCCATTCAATAGCTTTAAATAATATAATCAATGTACTGATCAACCATAGAAAGATAATCATACACAATTGCACAATAACACAAGATATGTTAACTAGGGAACCTCTTGAAAAGAGTAAACCCCGGTGGGAATGATGCCCACAAAATGATGCACTAATATGAAAGTTCCTTGTTAGAGGATGGACCTTGTTAGGAGTCTTATGAAATACATTTAGTACATATAAATCCCTGTTAAAAGATTCTAACCCGGTTAAGATTTTATGGAAGACAGAAGGACCCACTACCCAAATAGCTTCAAGGAAAGATCTCTGAACCCACTGTCCAAAAGATCTTAGAATTATTCTACAGAATAATATGAAATATATTACCTCCTTCACACTATGCCAAAACTACACTCTCTGCTACACAAGATCACAATTTTAGATCTCTGTACTCACAAGTCTTCCTTCATCACTGAATTAGCTCTTTTCTTCACTTCATGCATATATTCACATCTCAATCTTCATAGTACACATTACAATAAGGAAAAAATTCCTTCTTATATACCAAACTCAGATAATTACAAATGAATCAGTCCTCAATTACAAAATAATAAATTCTACACGCTACACAAAGAATTCACATAAAACTGTCAGCTTCCAGTTACTATAACTTTCTCCAAACATATCCTCGAAGTTTGCACTATGAACCATGTCATCATTAATGAGTCTCCAACATCCCTTTAACTATGCAAAATCAGATTCCATCCCAGCTAAGAGATATACTCCTATTTCTGAACATCGCTACACAGAAACACTGTCTAAACACTCCTTTCACCAAAATGCTCATAACTCTTACAAATGAATGAATTTCTTTTTGCATTGTTAACCATAGGTTAATAACACACCAAATAAAATACCATCAACTACACAAAAACCAATCTACAATACAACATGTGTGCAAAACAAAATTGTACCTACTTTCCTGCTAATATCCAGAATATCACTATGTTGACATGAATGACAATCCAAGTCATGAATGCAACAACAAATGCTACAGAATGACTGCCAAAACACTTTGCATTCATTCCTAACAATCTCCCTCATTGGCATTGATGCTAACATAGATGAAAAACATCCAATGTTCCAAAAATTCAATACTGCAACATCACTGCAAAATATCAAATCAAATCTTGCTTCATTTTCCTATTCAGCTCTCTCATACAATCCACAATGTTTTTCATGTATATCTCTCCCCCATTGACATCAATGACATAAATTCTATCACTAAGTCAACAACAACTTAATGTCAAAAGACACTTTTTAGAAAAATACAATAACAAGAGTCCTCATGACTCATCTCATAAACTCCCCCATAGAGGAAGTTCCAACATCTGATCCAGAAGAAAGATGGTGCTCATATATCACTTGACAGATGCAATCATCTGCATCAATTCTCAAAAATAGGTTGGGGCATAACCCCAAGCATACCTCTCAGATACACAAATGTATCCTTAGGTAAAGGCTTTGTAAATATATCTGCTATCTGCTCCTTTGTACTTATGTACTCCAATCTTACTTCTTTTTCTGCAACTTTCTCTCTTACAACATGATACTTGATCTCAATATGTTTAGTCTTAGAATGTAAAATAGGATTTTTTGACATACTCACTATACTGGTGATGTCACAATGTATAACAACAGGCTCATCAAAATTTATTCCAATATCTTTCAACATCTGCTTCATCCAAATAATCTGATTACAATTATTTGCTACTGCAACATATTCTGCTTCTACTGTACTTTATGAAGTACAATTCTACTTCTTACTTAGCCAAGAGACCAATTTACCTCCAAGAAAAAAGGCTCCACCACTGGTGCTTTTCTTGTCATCAATGTTGCCTCCCCAATCTACATCAGTATAGGCATATACAGTGAAATCATCAGAATTCTCAAACCATAATCCATAATCCATTGTTCCTTTCAGATATCTCAGTATCCTCTTTACTACTGCATAATGTGATTCTCTAGGTTCTACTTGAAATCTTTCTACAATCCCCACTAAATGTGCTATATCAAGTCTTGTATATGTCAAGTACTACAATCCTCCAATCATAGATCTGTACTTTTTCTACTCAACTGCTGGTGTCTCATCTTTGTTAGATAACTTATGTCGGGTTACCATAGGTGTTCCAACAGGTTTAGAATCTTCCATTCCAAATATTTTCAACAAGTCATTCAAATACTTAGTCTAACTTACAAATATACCTTCCTTGCTTTGTGTTATCTATAATCCCAAAAAATATTTCATTTCTCCAATCATGCTCATCTCAAATTCAGTCTTCATTTCATCTGCAAATTTGTCACTAGCTTCATCTTCTCCTCCAAAGACAATATCATCAAAAAATATAACTATAACCAACAAACCATTCTCAATTTCTTTTGTGTATAAGTTACTAACTGTTGTTCCTTTTATAAATCCCAATTTCAATAAATACTTATCCAATCTTGCATACCAGGTTCTAGGTGCTTCTTTTAATCCATATAAAGCTTTCTTTAACTTACATACCATATCTCCTTCTTGTGTCAAAGGAAAACCTTTAGGATGCTCAATGTAGACTTCTTCTTCCAATTCACAATTCAAAAATGCTGACTTCACATCCATCTGATACACTCTGAATTTCTTGTAAGTTGCATATGCTAGAAACATTCTCACTGCTTCAAGTCCGGCCATAGGTGCAAAAGTTTCTTCATAGTCAATTCCTTCTTGTTTTGAATACCCTTTACATACCAATCTTGCTTTTTTTCTTATCACTTCTCCTTGTTCATTCATCTTGTTTCTGAATACCCACTTTGTTCCAATCACATTCTTGTCTTCAAGTCTAGGGACCAATTCCCATGTCTTGTTTTTTTCAATCTGCTCTAGTTCTTCTTTCATAGCATTGATCCAATGTTCATCTTTACAAGCTTCATTAGTAGTCTTAGGTTTAATTTGAGAAATCAAACATAAATGTACCTTATTTCAAGTCAAAACTCCTGTATCTAAACTTCCAATAACTTGCTCAACAAAGTGATGTCTTGAAGTATACCTGTTAGGTGTGATAGTTACTAATCTTGTTCCGACTGTAGATTCTTCTCTGCTTTCTTCTCTATTTTCTTCTCTGTCTTCTTCAGTATGACTTTCATTCAGCAAATCAGTGTTAGTTTCAAAAAATAATTCTGCATTTTCAATGTTAGACTGAGGTTGTGCTTCTCCATCAGATTCATAATCAAGCATTCTTTCCTAAATTTTAAACTTCTCATCAACTTTTACATTTGCACTTTCAAAAATAGTCTTAGTTCTTTTGTTATAACATCTATATGCTTTTCTTTTTAAAGAATATCCAAGAAATATTCTTGCATCACTTCTAGGATCAAACTTTCCTATATCATCATCTCTCTTAATATAACATTTACTTCCAAAAATTCTAAAATACTTAACTAAGGGTGTATGTCCAAACCATAATTCATAAGGTGTCTTATTTGTATCTACTATGATTTGTACTCTGTTCATAGTGTATACTACTATGTTCACTGCTTCTCTCTAAAAAGTCTTAGCCAAATCATTTTCAAACAACATAGCTCTTACTGCTTCAGTTATTGACCTATTCCTTCTTTCTGCAATACCATTTTGTTTTGGTGTTTTAGGTGCTGAAAGTTGTCTCTTAATACCATTCATTTCACAAAAAGTGTTAAACTCTCTAGATGTAAATGCACCACCTCTAGCAGATCTTAGACACTTAATATTCATTCCAGATTCATTCTCAATTTTTCTTTTCATGATCTTAAATTTATCAAATGCTTCAGATTTCTCTTTCAAAAATGCAATCCACATCATTCTTGTAAAATCATCAACAAGAATCATAAAATACCTTTCACCATAGAATCCTCTAGTCCTAATAGGACCACTCAAGTCTGTATGAACAATCTCCAACTTCTCTACTAATGTGAACTTCTTGTTGGGAAATGAACTCCTTTTCTGCTTTGCCATCATACATTCTTTGCAAATCATGTTAGTAGGTTTCATAATTCTCAGTAAATCTCTTACCGCAAGTGTAGTGCTCACCTTGACAATATTATCAAAGTTTATATGACAAAGCCTTTTATGCCATAACCAACTGTCATCAATCCTAGTTATCAAACATGTCATTTTAGTAGGTCTAATACTATGAGCACTGAATACTATTTCCATTCTAGGTAGCTCTCCTGATAATCTCAAGTTCATCTTTGCTGTTTCTAATCTTCCAAGAAGAGTCTCTCTTGAAAAGTTCGATGTACAAGGTATCACTTGTTCAATCATCTATGTTGTCTGCTTGAATACTGGTGTCAAAGTTCTCAGAATGTTCCATATCACTTCATTCTCTGTTTTATCACCTCCATAAGACTTTATTCCTATCACAATCTCAGACATCCTACCAATATAACTTCTAATAGATTCATCTTCCATCATCCTGATATCTTCAAATGCACAAATCCAATTATGTAATCTAGCCTTCTTTGCATGTTCATCACCTTAAAAAGTAGAATGTAAAGCTTTACAAATTGCATGAGATGTTTTCAAACATCTTACCTAACTATATTCATTCTCTGGTAGTGCTAAGAAAAGTGCTTCTCTTGCAAGTATGTTACACATGAATAGATCTAGTTGATCTTTAGTTCTTGCCTCTAGATTGTCTTCCTCAATGATAGTCTTCTCATTCTTTGTAATCAACCAATAACTTGGTCCTAAACACAATAGATGTGTCTTCATCTTTTGTTTCTAGCTGTCAAAATTTACTCCATCAAACTTAGGGCTTTCTTTTCTGAAATTTGCCATGGATCTCCTTAAGTTGTTAAACTTTTCTTTCAAGGACCTGCTGCTCTAATACCAATTGTTAGAAAGTAAAGATCCCCAAGATAACTAAGAGGGGGGGGGTGGGTGAATCAGTTATCTGATAATTTATCCATTCAACAACTTTAAACAATATAATCAATGTACTGATCAACCATAGAAAGATAATCATACACAATTGCACAATAACACAAGATATGTTAACTAGGGAACCTCTTGAAAAGAGTAAACCCCAGTGGGAATGATGCCCACAAAATGATGCACTAATATGAAAGTTCCTTGTTAGGGGATGGGCCTTGTTAGGAGTCTTATGAAATACATTCAGTACATATATATCCCTATTAGGAGATTTTGAATCCCTGTTAAAAGATTCTAACCCAGTTAAGAGTGTATGGAAGGCAGAAGGACCCACTACCCAAATAGCTTCAAGGCAAGATCTTTGAACCCACTATCCAAAAGATCTTATAATTATTCGATAGAATAATATGAAATATATTACCTCCTTCACACTGTGCCAAAATTGCAATCTTTGCTACACAAGATCACAATTTCAGATCTCTGTACTCACAAGTCTTCCTTCATCACTGAATTAGCTCTTTTCTTCACTTCATGCATATATTCTCATCTCACTCTTCATAGTACACATTAAAAGAAGGGAAAAATTCCTTCTTATATACCAAACTCAAATAATTACAAATGAGTCAGTGCTCAATTACAAAATAATAAATTCTACACGCTACACACATAATTCACATAAAACTGTCGGCTTCCAGTTACTATAACTTTCTCCAAAAATATCCTCAAAGTTTGCACTGTGAACCATGTCATCATTAATGAGTCTCCAACATCCCTTTAACTATGCAAAATCAGATTCCATCCCAGCTAAGAGATATCCTCCAATTTCTGAACATCGCTACATAGAAACACTGTCTAAACACTGCTTTCACCAAAATGCTCATAACTCTTACAAATGAATGAATTTATTTTTGCATTGTTAACCATAGGTTAATAACACACCAAAGAACATACCATAAACTACACAAAATCTAATCTACAATACAACATGTGTGCAAAACAAAATTGTACCTGCTTTCTTGCTAATATCCAGAATATCACTCTGTTGACATCAATGACAATCCAAGTCATGAATGCAACAACAACTGCTATAGAATGACTGCCAAAACACTTTACATTCATTCCTAATAGGATGTACATGGGGTTTATGGATGAATTAGATCTTGTGGAGATATGGAAGATGATGCCCCAGTTGGGATGGAAAGCCATGATAGACTCATGGTGGATATGCTTGATGATGGATGATGTGTCTTGAAATAACATGGATTTGGGAAGAATGCATCCCAATGATGATGATTGGATTGAGATCAAGACTTTCCACAAGACTAGGAATGAGACTAAGGATGAGATTTGATGGGTTGACTTTGTTGGGTATATTTTAGGTATTCTGAGGTTTATGCTCTAGGTCTTATTTTAAGTGTCCCTACTCGTGTCTTCATCTGGCTTAGGGTTTTTAGAACTTATAAAAAATTGTCATATTTTTATTTTAAACCCTTGCCTTAGATGTTTTTTCCCTAAATTGGTTAACTCTTTGGTTAATTTTGAGTGTGCCCTAGTTCTTTCTATTCGTGCATTACTTTTTGGGTCACTAAAGTTTTCCTTTTTGCACGTGGTCATCTTTCCTTGTTCACTAAGTTGCTCAATGTTTTTCCTTGTCTTCAAATCTTCCAGAAAACTAGTGATGATGTTGAGTCTTTTGTTAAGTTTCCCTTAGTCATTGAATCTCCCTATTTATATCATGGTTAGTGTTAACATCCAATGATTCATCGACTGTGTAATCTCCTATTCGCTTGATTCTTGGCGGTTTCTTTGAAACATCTGGTGACTTTGCATGGTAGTTTTCTCGTATTCTCTTAATTGGGTAGCTAAGTTCAAGATCTTCTAGTGATTCAATGAATTCCATTGATCATCTTTGCAATCGATGGTCATGTTTTAATCTAACAAAGACTGGGTCCTACACAAAGATATTTGGTGATCTACCGAGTGAGTCATGTTTTCATAATCTCTAAGTCTAGCAGCTTTAACAAAGAAATTTGGTGGGGGATAAAATTTACTCTAGTCAATTGATCTCAAGAAGAAATGGCAATGCTCTAAATTGTTTGGCGACTAAGCGAGTGAAGTGTTCGAGGGATCTTGGAATTAGATAGTGATCTTCCAAATATTTTAGTGACTTGGTGAACAAAGTAAAGTTGGGATTTGTCTTCTTCAGTTGTGCATTCTTAGAATATAAAGGTTAAGTTTGATGACCTTGGGAGATTAATTGAAGTCCTTTGGTCATTGATTCTTGTAATTAAAAAGTAAAGGTCTTATGGATTCAGTGAATTAGCAATAGCCATCGATTGCTCCTGGGATCTATGGTCAATGCATAATCTCAAGATATAACCTAAGGTATGAAAATCATTCAGTGAATGTGAGATAACCTTGTTCGCTCAATCTCGAAGCTTGACCAAAGTTAAGCATTTATTTTTGAGAAATTGAGATAGCCTTATTTGTTGAATCATGAGATAAATCGAGAGTTAAGTTTGACTTTCTAAGAATTAGAGATTTACTTGTTCGCTGATTCTCCAGATGTGACTGTGGTCAAAGTGCTATGCTTCATGGGTTTACAAAATGCTTTGGTCACTGATTCTCTAGATGACTATTGAGTTAAGGAAATGATTGTGAGAATTGGTGAAGTCTTTGGTCACTTGTTCTCTGAGTCTAACCATGGTTATTGAGAATGTTCCGAGAATGTGAGATTGCCCTTAGTCACCTGATCTCTGATTGCAGCAAGGTTATGATGCATTGCCAATGATAGTCTAGGGACCGTTGATCATCTCTGGGATCAATGGTGGTTGTTGAATCTCTAGATAAAGTCATGAGTTAATAAATAATTCTAAGATTCCATGAATAGCCTTGTCACTAGATCTCCAAGCTTAACCCTGGATTAGCATTTCTTTCAGAGATCATGAGATCCTTTGTTCGCATGATCATTGAACTATGTCTGGTTAAGTTTTCATGCCAGTTAATGTTATGAGCCATTGCAACATGGATAAAGTACTTTTCTAAGCTGGAAAAAAGTGAAAAGTCATCCAATCAATTTTTAACGAGGGTTTTTGTCATTAATCAGGGTTTTAATGCAAAAAGTCACGATCATTGCTCTTTCACTTTTTCTTGATTTTTTAAATCATCCTGTCAGCATCCACACCACAGCTAGCCTGATTTGAAAGTTGGTAGTATGTAGAATTGAATGTGGAAGTGACTTAGCCAGGATTCATTGTGATTTAGTGATTGTACACATTCAATTCTTGAGGCTATATAGAAAAAACTTCATTGCTTTTTATGCTTAATTATTCTGAAGACAATTCTGATTGTTGGCACTAAAGCAAAGAGAGAGAAGTGAAAAAGGTTGCAGTGCTATGAATTCCTATTCCATCAAAATGAGTCATCCAAAGGCAAGTACGACATCATCTAGTGGAGCTGTAAAAGAGTAGAGCAGAGACGAAAAGGGAAAGCCAAATTATTCAGATGAGTTTTTCAAGCTGCTTCCTGGTATAAACCAAAAGAAGAAGTCCATTGACAAGGTGGTTGAAGACCTTATGGAAAAATGTAGAGATCCTATCATGCCTTTTGGCTTAGGTTTTACTATATTCTCATACTTCTATAAAAATAGGCATAAGGCTATACACGTTTGTAATGCTTGGGTGTTGGGAATGGAACAGCTAATAGTGCCTGATTTGTTTCTAGATGTTGATTTAATTATTTAATTGGCTAGGCTGTATGACCCCATCTCTAGGGTCATTAGGTGTGAAGACTAGTCTATTTTTATTTCCTTAGATAGGGGGTCTTTCATAAAGGCATTTAATTTTTATGCTTCTTCATCCACTAAAATAGATTTGAAAAGGGAAAAGCAGAAATATGCTAGTAATATTAGGTCAGTAAAGAGCCAGATAGTCAAACATATGCCCAAGTAGGGTAAATACATAGCCCCTCTCTTGGAAAGTATGAATGCTCCTTATCTATTTTCATCCTTGTGTCATTATATGAAATTCTTATGTCACAGGTTGTGTAGGGTTCTAGGAATAGATGGTGATGAAGAGAAAATGCCTGTTGAACTTTTAATGATGATCCTAGATATTCAGAACTCTCTCACCAATATTGATTATGATTACATCTAGTATGTAATTGATATGAGGCATGAGGGGTTTGTGTCTATTAAGGAGAATAAAAGACCTATCAAGTTCATGAATTATTCCCCCTTATGCATTTAATTTTATACCACCATGTCAATAAATTTGATGCAAGAATGTTGAAAATAAGGACTTCTTTTGAGGGAAATCCTAACCTAGTGCAATATTGGTTAAGAGCCTGGAATTATACATCCAACAAGTGTAACTTTTTTGTCTTCTAGAATTATTTTGTCTATCCAATTCTTTAGATGTTGGGAACAAATGTGGTAAGGTTGTCAACCAAGGTTTTGAGGATGTTGAGGCTGATGCAATTTGAGGATAAGTGGCCAGGAAACCACAATTGGGGAGATTTTTACCAAGGGAACACCTTCACAGTCATCAGAGTTTATGGTTGCCCCCAACCTCCACACTTACTTCCTAATTTTTCACCTTCTAGGGTTGCTATGATGGAATTCATCTGGCAATTAATATGGACTGACAAGGAGAACCTAGCACCTCATTGGAAGGGTACCTTCACACTGAGGCAATTCAAAATTGGTAGCTTCTTGATTGGAAAAAGAGCACTTGACCAGGTCAAGAGCTAGCTCAATCATTTCAAAATGGCTACAGTTACTTGCCAGTATGTTGATTCTAAGGGTTTCATCAAGATTTCCATAATGACTTTGATTCCTAGCATTGGAACAATCAGAGAGCATGAGGGCCTAGATGAGGAGGATGCAATAAGAAATATGTTGGACTTAGATGAAGTAGGAAGAAGGTGGACCGAGTATTTTGATTTGCTAGACATAGAGGTCAAACTGAAGAAGGAAAGAATTCCTTTTTATGGTTATTTCCCTGAGCTCCCATATCTATAAAGAATGGAAAAGATGATAGAGATGCATGGCACCTTGTCTAACCAATTGAAGTGGATGCTTGAGGTGAAGTTGGATGTGCCAAGAGATTATTCTATTTTTGAGCCTAAGGAGTTCACTGATGAATCTCAAGAGGGTAGTAGCCCACCTCAAGGAAAGGATGCACCAATAATTGACTTGACTCAAGAACAACAGGAGCAAGGGGCTACTTCTAAGCCACCTTTGAAAAAATAGAGGCTTGAAGTTGGTGAGCCTTCAAAGGTGAGAAAGAAAAAGAAGGTAATTGATATTGCTTCTTCTCTTGTGCCTAGTAATAGGGCTTATCACCATCAAATGAGAAAGGCCATCAGGGATGGCAAGAAAATTGTATCAAAAGAAGAAGGGGATTTACCCTTATTAATGGGAGTAGATGAAAGAGAAATTTATTAGGAAGAGTTTCTCAGTGATGACCAGTTCATCAAAAGAAAGGAATTTAAGGATTTCCTCATTTGGAGGAAGCAAGATGAAGTGACAAGGTCCTTGCTTCAAGGAATACAACCAAGTGAGGAAACTATGAGGGCCCTGATGTCATATGATCCTAGTCTTGAGGGGATTATTGTGGAAGAGGCAAGAGAGATGGTTAAATCAAGTGGCATGCTTCTAACTCCTAGATGGGACTTGACCTCTGCCTTCATCATTGATCAAATTAGAAAGTATCCAGAGCAGAGCTTGTCATATGAAGTGTAGATAGATGACATAATCAAAGGGAGTGGTTATGACCCAAAATCACAAGCTGTTGCACTTTGGTCTATGGCCCTTAGAACGCAGAATCCAGGCTTAGTAAGCATTGAGGATAAGATGGAGGGAGACACGATTGTCTGGACTGTGCAAAACACTACTAATATTAAGGTTTCAAAGGTAGTTGTACACTTTTCTCACCTCAATGAGCCCAAAACCATCTAGTTGTTAGAGAGGTATGACAAATTATTTGAGAATTCAATGAGGGTTGCAATGGATAGGGATCTAAAACTTATGATGATTAAAAAGATGGAGGATGAGCTTGAAGATTTGAAAGCCAAGCTTGAAGAAGCTTTAAAGGTAGTCCCTCCCCCTTCTTTGAAAATTGATGCTCCTCCTCAAACAAATGCAAAATTTCCTGATAAGCCTGCTAAAGACTTAGAGAAAATAAGATTGGATGCATCCTTGTATACCATAACAAAGATTGTGCAATATAGGCAAAACAGAATAAAGGAGAAGATGGAGTCAGTCCATCAATCAGTTAGTCTATTGCACAAGGCCAATGATAAGGTGAATGAGTCAATAACCACTTTGGAGCCACTATATAGTGTGTGGTTAGGGAGGAGTTTACTATTTGAGAAGCTTGATGCTTTGCAGGAGCATAGACTCGATATCCCTGAGGTAGTGACAAAAGTCTATGAAAAGATTACTTTGGTGAGTGCTATCTCAAAGTTTTTCAAAGGAAATTCTAACCAGATAAAAGCCAAGTTGGCTATGTTTGATAAAGATTATAGTAAGTACCTTCCTTTGGTGTATGGTGATGATGGAAATGTAATCAGTGTAGATGAATGGAAGACACACATGGATTAGTTGGTAATTAAACAAGAAGCTTTCCTTAATAGTGACAATGCCTTAGACTTGGAGGGATGCAATGGTATAATTGATAGTTTATTTAAGGTTGAAGGTGACTGCATTTGGTTTATGGCAGAGGTTCAAGGTATAATTGATTCCATGTGGGATGTATAGATCAAGTCATTATAGGAACTAGAGGCCTACAATTGGCCATCTAATGATGATGTGGTAGCATGGGAAAAAATGACAAAGAGGAAAAATAAGAAGCTAGTTGTCCTAATGTTGGAAGAAGAAGAATAAAATACACATGGAACCTGATCCAAATTTCTAGGGAGAGAATGTCCTGAATAGAGGATGATGTAAGTTAGCCTGTAATGGCATTCATCATTCATGTAACAAATTAGGTAACTTCTCTGAAATATCTTCAGACAAAGGTGCCAAATGTAAAGGTGCTAGTAGTTTTGAACTACTTTCTATTTTTCCAGTCATTGTCATTATGGTTTGTACTTTTTGTTAGGAATAGTCCCAAGAGATAACTGAGACCGGGGGGGGGGGGGGGTGAATTAGTTATCTACAAGTTTCAATTCTTTATCCAATTAAGTATACTTAAACATAAAGCATAAACAAAATGAAAGTACACTTGAACACAACACCAATATTTTGGTTATGGGGAAACCCAAATAGGTAAAAACCCCAGTGGGACTTGATACCCACTAATATTTTGTACTAGTGTATAATGATCCTTGCTAGAAGATCTTTTACCCTATTAGGAGTATCTTTACAATATATTAAGTATAGTAGACTTGATTAAGGGTCAGACCCTATTAGGAGTCTTTTACAATTGTCCTTGTTAGGGGAGAGAATGCACTATCTGAGAGCTCACTGCTCAAATGGGTGAAGGATACAACCTTCTGAATAATAGATACACTCTATATTTGGATCTTGGTGAATTGCACTTTGACCTGCTATCTAGATCAGTTCCAATGAATAGCACAAGTACTTTACTTGGTCACATAGACCTTCTTCTGATGGCTTCACCACTTGCACACTCTACTTTGCTCTGCTTAATCAACCATGAACCGCACTCAAGCAATCACAAAGGACTGCCTATAAATATCTTTCCTCCAAATGATATAATCAAGTTGGCCTATTAGAACCACCTTGAAATCATATTAGAGAAACTATAATAAACTCCAACAAACATTCTGTCAACTCTACTATGGGCACAACACATTCTGGGACATGTTCATATAATATAATTGTAGACACATGCTACACACTGTCGGCTCTACCAAAACAACTCTAACTTTCTCCTCAAGCTGAATTAACTCATGCACTCTTAACCTAACACCAAAAAATCATATCTAAGCTTAATTCCAAGGGTTCATACCCTCAAGATAGGTGCAACTCAAGAATCAATAAAAACTCTGTCAGCTCTTCTGAACAAACACAGGAAACTACTACCAGTGAATAGCGACTGCATAACTTCACTTGTGTTTATCATTAGACTATGCATTCATAACTAAAAAATCACTAACATGTCTTCAACATATATCCTAGGGCTCATGCCCTTAAGACAACTGTATGGACAACCATACATAGAACATTGCCTATAACTCTGTCAGGAACACTACTGACACAAGTTGCTATACAACTGTCTATACTTACAATTAACCTCTACGCCCATGATATCATGCTGATATCATTTCCATGCATCATATATTGAATTCTTATTGCATAAGACTTCCACACATGCTACTTTCCATATGTTTTCATTAATGACAAACATACAGTCAGTACTAGCCTGCTGGCAAATCTCCAACAATCTCCCCCTGTGGCATTGATGGAAACATGTGGAATGAAAAACCACCATCAACCCAAATGAACATTTCTTTTATAACATTCTCCATTTCCTCTTCAAAACTTCCCCAAAGATGAATCCTCCATCTACTACAATATTTTCTAATATTCTCCATTTCCTCAACTGTACTGTTGTCATAATTGAATGATGCTCCCCCTTAGTATAGTAATCCTCTTTTTACTTTTTTTTTTCATGACTCTATATATATACTCCCCCTTTGACATCAATGGAAAAGGGTGCCACTAATTTTAAGCACCGGTACTACTCCTGAGGTAGAGTAGTCAACCTTCCATTAGTCCCTGAGGACTGATGCCATTCCTACTTCCTTCTAAGTAGAATTAGGGAATGGAATTACTCCCAACTTCCTCCTGAGATACTCAAAAGTATCCTTACGCAAGTACTTTGTAAATATATCTACCAACTATTCTTTAGTACTCACATAGTCCAACTTGAATTCTTTCTCTGCCACTTTCTCTCTCAGGAAGTGATACTTAATCTCAATGTGTTTTGTCTTTGCATGCATCACATAGTTCTTTGACATATTGATAGTGCTAGTGTTATCACAGTGAATAACAATAGGATAATCAATCTGAATTCCAAAATCTTTTATCATCTACTTGATCCAAACAACTGTAGAACAATTCAAGGCTGTTGCAACATACTCCACTTCTACTGTTGATTGAGAAATATAGTTTTGTTTCTTGCTTGTCCAAGTGACAAGTCTATCACCAAGTAACACTGCTCCACCTGAAGTAATTTTTCTATCATTAACACATCCTACCCAATCTGCATCTGTGTACACATGAAGCTCAACATTTTCTGAATTAGGATACCATAGACCATAATCTATAGTGCCCTACAAGGATTTGAATATTCTCTTTACTCCCATGAGGTGACTTTGTTTAGGTTCTATTGAAAATCTTCCAACTATACCAACTGCATTGGAAATGTCAGGTCTATTCTGAGTAAGATAAATGATTTTACCAATCATAGACTTATACAATGTTATTTCAACTACTAGTGAGTCATCTTCCTTTGTAAGCTTGCATCTAGTAATCATAGGGGTTCCTATTGGCTTGCAATCATCCATCTTGAATTTCTTCAGTATCTCTTTCACATACTTTGATTGATTAATGAAAATACCTTTTTCTATTTGATGCTCATTTAATCCCAAAAATTACTTGATAGGACCAATCATACTCATCTCAAACTCATTCTACATTTCTTTGGCAAATTCAGCACTGAGTTTGTCATTACCTCCAAAGATAATGTCATCAACAAATATAGCTACAAGTAATAAACCTTCAAATGTCTCTCTAATGAATAGATTACAATTTGCTGCTCCTTTCTTGAATCCAATCTTTTTTAAGTATCCATCTAGTCTTTCATACCATGTTCTAAGGGCTTGCTTAATTCCATAGAGGGCCTTCTTCAATCTACATATGATATCAGGTCTATTTGATAAGGCAAATCCTTCAGGTTGTTCAATGTATACTTCTTCTTTTAAGTCTCCATTCAAGAATGCTGATTTGACATCCATCTGATAAAATTTGAATTTTTTAACTGTACCATAAGCTAAGAACAACTTAATAGCTTCTAATCTACTCACAGGTGCAAATGTGTCTAAATAATCAATGCCTTCTCTTTGCACATATCCCTTACATACTAATCTTGCTTTATTTCTTACTACTGTACCATCTTCATTCATCTTGTTTCTGAATATCCACTTTGTTCCAATCACATTCTTATCACTAGGACTTGGGACTAGTTCCCAAGTGTCATTCTTAATCATCTAATCAAGTTCTTCTTTCATTGCATCATTCCAATCTAAGTCCTTACAAGAATCTTCAACACTTAAAGGTTCAATCTGAGATAGTAAACATACCGCATCACTTCTAGCTGAGTTCTTTGCTTGTGATCTTGTTAAGACTTTGGCGCTTTGATCTCCAATGATGTCTTTCTTGGAATGATTTATTGATGTAAACTTTGGAACTTTAGGTGATGCTAACTCATCAGCCTTAGGAGTACCTTCTTCACTTTTCTTAGGGTCATTCAACAACACATCAATGCTATCATACATTTCCTCAATAACTGTCTCACTAGTGGAGGTTCTAGGTTCTTCTTCAATCATGGGTGAGTAGTCATGATATCTTTCTTGAATCATAAATTTTTCATCAATCTTTACATGAGCACTTTCAATGATCTTTTTCAATCTTAAATTGAAACATCTATAAGCTTTACTTTTAGTAGAGCAACCAAGAAAAATACCTTCATCACTTCTTGCATCAAACTTGCCTACTGCTTCATCCCTCTTGATGTAGCACTTGCTTCCAAAGATTCTAAATTATTTTATAGGGGGAACATTACCAAACCATAGCTCATAAGGTGTTATGTTAGCGCTAGGCCTTAACTAAATTCTATTGATTTTAAAGACTATTGTATTGACTGTCTCTCTTTAATAGGTGTGTGCAACTTTTCCTTCTATCATAATGGTACATGCTGTATCAAGAATGATCCTATTCCTTCTCTCTATAATTCCATTCTGCTGAGGTGTTCTAGGTGCACTTAACTATCTCTTTATGCCATGTTCTTCCCAGTACTCATAGAATCTATCAGATGTGAATTCTCCTCTTCTATCTAATCTCAAACATTTTATCTTTAATGTAGATTCATTCTCAACCTGAGCTTTGAATATTTTGAACTTCTCAAAAGCTTTTGACTTATCTTTTACAAATGCAACCCACATCATCCTAGTATAATCATTAACAAACAAAATAAAATACCTTTCACCATAGTATGATCTTGTTTGAGTTGGTCCACATAGGTCTATATGAATCATATCCAACTTGTTCTCAACTAAATTCTGCTTGCTCCTGAATGAATTTCTCACATGCTTCCCCATCACACATTTCCTGCATATAGTATCAACTAGCTTTGCTATGCTAGGTAGATCTCTTACTGCTTTAACATTGCTTATCTTTACTATGTTATCAAAATTGATATGACATATTCTTTTATGCCACAACCAATTGTCATCAACTTTAGCAACAAAACAACTTGCTTATGAATTGAGTTGAAAAGCATTACCTCTTGTCTTTGTGCCTGATGCAATCATAACACCATATTTTTTGTTAATGATGCATTTGTCATCTTTGAACACCAACTGATAGCCTTTACCAAGTAACTGTCCAACACTAAGAAGGTTATGTTTCAAACCATCAACATAAAGAACATCATCAGTACTATTCTTTCCATCCAAAGTGATGGCTCCTCTACCAACTATAGGTTTAGGAGTGTTGTTTCCAAATCTAACCATACCTCCATTATATTTGTCCAAATGAACAAACCTGCCTTTATCACCTATCATGTGATGTGAACAACCACTATCTATAATCCAGTTTGTTCTTATATCTTCTTGGGAAATCAATGCTAGCTCTTGATTCACTTTCTCATTTTTAGGAACTGACTTAATATTTGTTTTGTCTACAATAGCAATGAATCCAATTTCTTATTCACCTAATTATTTATCTCAGACTCCATCTCCAACATAGTAGCATTCCTTAGAATACTTAGGCTTATAATCCTTTTTTAACTTTCTAGCTCTAGTGGGACACTTAGATGCAAAGTGACCAATCTTATTACATGAAAAGAACTTATATGGTAATTGACCTTCATATTTTCCTTTTCCTTTCTTTTCTCTTTTGGAAATCATGGCAATAAAATCATCTATTATTTTATCTTCATCATCATCATCAAAATTACAAGAAGTGTTTGCGGATTTCTTACCATGAACTGTTGCTTTGAAAGCTATCTCACTCTTTGGTTCTGTCTTCAATCTTGAAATCTCAGAAGCTAAGATTTTTCTGATCAAGGTCTCTCTCTTGAAATTTTTTGTAAGCTGCATGGTCTCATCAAGGATGTTGATCTTTCTTTCATAGTCTGGAGTAAGAGTAGTCATCAACTTGTCCATAATGTCTTCCTCAGAAATCTCTCCACCATTGTTCCTGATTCCAGCAATTGCTTCATTAATCCTCTGATTGTAAGCTCTGATATTTTCTTTAGGTAGCATCTCTAATGCATTGTATCTTTTCTTCCATGTCTTTCTATGCACATCCTTTTCTTGTTTGTCTCCTTCAAATGTGTCTTCTAGGTGCTTCCAAATTTTACTGGTTGTATCTACCTTTTTTACTTCTGAAAATTCACCATCAGATAGGGTGTTGATAAGGGATTCTTTGGAAATAGCATTATAATTAAATAATTCCTTTTATGGATTAGTAGCATCATCTTTTCCAAGGTCTTCTAATGTAGGAATCTAGGCTACTTGGATGGTTACATTAAAAACTTCAAAAGCAATGCACTGCAAATGGGTCACCATCTTGTTCTTCTAATCAAGATAATTCTCTCCATCAAACTTAGGACTTTCTTTCCTGAAGTATGCCATTTTATCAACCTCAAGCTATTAAAATTTCACTCTGAGGCACTTGGCTCTGATACCAATTGTAAGGAATAGTCCCAAGAGATAACTGAGAGGGGGGGGTGAATAAATTATCTACAAGTTTCAATTCTTTATCCAATTAAGTATACTTAAACATAAAGCATAAACACAATGAAAGAACCCTTGAACACAACACCAATATTTTGGTTACGGGGAAACCCAAATAGGTTAAAACCCCGGTGGGACTTGATACCCACTAATATTCTGTACTAGTGTATAATGATCCTTGCTAGAAGATCCTTTACCCTGTTAGGAGTAGCTTTAAAATATATTAAGTATAGTAGACTTGGTTAAGGGTCGGACCCTGTTAAGAGTCTTTTACAATTGTCCCTATTAGGGGAGAGGATGCACTATTCAAGAGCTCACTACTCAAATTGGCGAAGGCTACAACCTTCTGAATAATAGATACACACTATATCTGGATCTTGGTGAGCTGTGCTTTGTTAGAAAGTAAAGATCCCCAAGATAACTGAGAGGGGGGGTGAATCAGTTATCAGATAATTTAACCATTCAACTTATTTAAACAATATAATCAATGTACTGATCAACCATAGAAAGATAACCATACACAATTGCACAATAACACAAGATGTGTTGATTAGGGAACCTCTTGAAAGGAGTAAACCCCAGTGGGAATGATGCCCACAAAATGATGCACTAATATGAAAGTTCCTTGTTAGAGGATGGACCCTGTTAGGAGTCTTATGAAATACATTTAGTACATATAAATCCCTATTAGGAGATTTTGAAACCCTATTAAAAGATTCTAACCCGGTTAAGAGTTTGTGGAAGACAGAAGGACCCACTGCCCAAACAGCTTCAAGGCAAGATCTCTGAACCCACTGTCCAAAAGATCTTAGAATTATTCAACATAATAATATGAAATATATTACCTTCTTCACACTATGCAAAAAACACACTCTCTGCTAAACAAGATCACAATTCCAGGTCTCTGTACTCACAAGTCTTCCTTCATCACTGAGTTAGCTCTTTTCTTCACTTCATGCATATATTCACATCTCAATCTTCATAGTACATACTAAAACTAGGAAAAAATTCCATCTTATATACCAAACTCAAATAATTACAAATGAGTCGGTCCTCAATTACAAAATAATAAATTCTACATGCTACACACAGAATTCACATAAAACTCTCAGCTTCTAGATACTGTAAATTTCTCCCAACATATCTTCAAAGATTGCACTATGAACCACATCATCATTAATGAGTCTCCAATATCCCTTTAACTGTGCAAAATTAGATTCCATCCCAGCTAAGAGATATCCTCCAATTTCCAAAAATCACTTCACAGAAACACTGTCTAAACACTACTTTCACCAAAATGCTCATAACTCTTACAAATGAATGAATTTATTTTTTCACTGTTAAACATAGGTTAATAACACACCAAAGAACATACCATCAATTGTGCAAAATTCAATCTATAATACAACATGTGTGCAAAACAAAACTGTATCTACTTTCCTGCTAATACCCAGAATATCACTGTGTTGACATCAATGACAATCCAAGTCATGAATGCAATAACTGCTACAGAATGAATGCCAAAATACTTTGCATTCATTCCTAACAATCTCCCCCATTGGCATTGATGGCAACATAGATGAAAAATATCCAATGTTCCAAAAATCCAATACTGCAACATCATTGCAAAATATCAAATTAAATCTTGCTTCGTTTTCCTATTCAGCTCTCTCATACAATCCACAATGTTTTTCATGTATATCTCTCCCCCATTGACATCAATGATATAAATTCCATCACTAAGTCAACAACAACTTAATGTCAAAAGACACTTTTCAAAAAAATACAATAACAAGAGTCCTCATGACTCAGCTCATAAACTCCCCCATAGAGGAAGCTCCAACATCCAATCTAGAAGAAAGATAGGGCTCATATACCACTGGATGAATGCAATCATCTACATCAATTCTCAAAAATAGGTTGGGGCATAACCCCAAGCATACCTCTCAGATACACAAATGTATCCTTAGGTAAAGGCTTTGTAAATATATCTGCTATCTTCTCCTTTGTACTTATGTACTCCAATCTTACTTCTTTTTCTGCAACTTTCTCTCTTACAACATGATACTTGATCTCAATATGTTTAGTCTTAGAATGTAAAATAGGATTTTTTGACATACTCACTGTACTGGTGTTATCACAATGTATAACAACAGGCTCATCAAACTTTATTCCAATATCCTTCAACCTCTGCTTCATCCAAATAATCTGATTACAATTATTTGCTACTACAACATATTCTACTTCTGCTGTACTTTGTGAAGTACAATTTTGCTTCTTACTTAGCCAAGAGACCAATTTTCCTCAAAGAAAAAAGGTCCCACCACTGGTGCTTTTCTTGTCATCAATGCTGCCTCCCCAATCTGAATCAGTATAGGCACATAAAGTAAAATCATCAGAATTCTCATACCATAATCCATAATCCATTGTTCCTTTTAGATATCTCAGTATCTTCTTTACTACGGCATAATGTGATTCTCTAGGTTCTGCTTGAAATCTTGCTACAATCCCAACTGAATGTGCTATATCAGGTCTTGTATGTGTCAAGTACTACAATCCTCCAATCATAGATCTGTACTTTTTCTGCTCAACTGCTAGTGTCTCATCTTTGCTAAATAACTTATGTCTGGTTACCATATGTGTTCCAATAGGTTTAGAATCTTCCATTCCAAATCTTTTCAATAAGTCATTCAAATACTTAGTCTGACTTACAAATATACCTTCCTTGCTTTGTGTTATCTATAATCCCAAAAAATATTTGATTTCTCCAATCATGCTCATCTCAAATTTAGTCTTCATTTCATTTGCAAATTTGTCACTAGCTTCATCTTCTCCTCCAAAGATAATATCATCAACAAATATAACTATAACCAACAAACCATTCTCAATTTCTTTTGTGTATAAGTTACTATCTGCTATTCCTTTTATAAATCCCAATTTCAATAAATACTTATCCAACCTTGCATACCAGGTTCTAGGTGCTTGTTTTAATCCATATAAAGCTTTCTTTAACTTGCATACCATAGCTCCTTCTTGTGTCAAAGGAAAACCTTCAGGCTGCTCAATGTAGACTTCTTCTTCCAATTCACCATTCAAAAATGTTGACTTCACATCCATCTGATACACTCTAAATTTCTTGTAAGCTGCATATGCTAAATACATTCTCACTGCTTCAAGTCTGGCCACAGGTGCAAAATTTTCTTCATAGTCAATTCCTTCGTGTTGTGAATATCCTTTACATACCAATCTTGCTTTGTTTCTTATCACTTCTCCTTGTTCATTCATCTTGTTTCTGAATACCCACTTTGTTCCAATCACATTCTTGTCTTCAAGTCTAGGGACCAATTCCCATGTCTTGTTTTTTTCAATCTGCTCTAGTTCTTCTTTCATAGCGATAATCCAATGTTCATCTTCACAAGCTTCATTAGTAGTCTTAGGTTCAATTTGGGAAATCAAACATAAATGTACCTTATTTTGAGTCAAAACTCCTCTATCTAAACTTCCAATAACTTGCTCAACAGGGTGATGTCTTGAAGTATACTTGTTAGGTATCATAGTTACTGATCTTGTTCCAATTGTAGATTCTTCTCTACTTTCTTCTCTATTTTCTTCTCTATTTTCTTCTCTATTTTCTTTAGTGTGACTTTCATTGAGCAATTCATTGTTAGTTTCAAAAAATAATTCTGCATTTTCAATGTTAGGCTGAGGTTGTGGTTCTCCATCAGATTCATAATCAAGCATTTTTTCCTGAATTTTAAACTTCTCATCAACTTTTACATTTGCACTTTCAACAATAGTCTTAGTTCTTTTGTTATAACATCTATATGCTTTCCTTTTTAAAGAATATCCAAGAAATATTTCTTCATCACTTCTAGGATCAAACTTTCCTATATCATCATCTCTCTTTATATAACATTTACTTCCAAAAATTCTAAAATACTTAACTAAGGGTGTATGTCCAAACCATA
Source organism: Chamaecyparis obtusa (assembly GCA_027943335.1). Taxonomy (NCBI): domain Eukaryota; kingdom Viridiplantae; phylum Streptophyta; class Pinopsida; order Cupressales; family Cupressaceae; genus Chamaecyparis; species Chamaecyparis obtusa. The sequence goes on along the minus strand of BSBK01002059.1, from coordinate 270,695 downwards.
ATTCATAAGGTGTCTTGTTTGTATCTGCTCTGATTTGTACTCTGTTCATAGTGTATACTACTGTGTTCACTGGTTCTCTCCAAAAAGTCTTAGCCAAATCATTTTCAAACAACATAGCTCTTGCTGCTTTAGTTATTGACCTGTTCCTTCTTTCTGAAATACCATTTTGTTCTGGTGTTCTAGGGGCTGAAAGTTGTCTCTTAATACCATTCATTTCACAAAAAGTGTTAAACTCTCTAGATGTAAATTCACCACCTCTATCAGATCTTATACACTTAATCTTCATTCTAGATTCATTCTTAATTTTTCTTTTCATGATCTTAAATTTATCAAATGCTTCAAATTTTACTTTCAAAAATGCAATCCACATCATTCTTGTAAAATCATCAACAAGAATCATAAAATACCTTTCTCCATAGAATCATCTAGTCCTAGTAGGACCACTCAAGTCTGTTTGAACAATCTCTAGCTTCTCTGTCAATGTGAACTTCTTGTTGGGAAATGAACTCCTTTTCTTCTTTGCCATCATACATTCTTTGTAAATCATGTTAGTAGGTTTCATAATTCTAGGTAAATCTCTTACCGCAAGTGTAGTTCTCACCTTGACAATATTATCAAAGTTTATATGACAAAACCTTTTATGCCATAACCAACTGTCATCAATCCTAGTTATTAAACATGTCATCTCAGTAGGATTCAACTGAAATACATTACGTCTAGTTCTGGATCCTTTTCCAATCAGATTTCCATCTTTATCTTTTATCACACAAGTTTTCTTAGAAAACCAAACTTGATAACCCTTATCAGCCAATTGTCCAATGCTTAGTAGATTATGTCTTAATCCATCAACAAAGTAAACATCATCAGTGTTAGTCTTTCCATCAAGAGTAATAGATCCTATACCCTTAATCAAACAAGGTGCATTGTTACCAACCCTAACAGTTCCTCCATCATAATTATCTAACTTAACAAAATTTCTTTTATCTCCAATCATATGATGTGAACAACCACTGTCTATAATCTAATCAGATTTCTTTTCAACTTGTGAAACTAATGCTTTTTCTTCCCTTTTATTAGATTCAGAACTTTCTTCTTTAATTGCTATAAATCCTATATCCTCAAATTTATCATTATCACTGTCACTTAAATGTTTTTCAATTCTTGCTTCAAGATCTTCATCATTTGCATAATAACATTCTTTAGATCTCCTAGGTTTAAAGTTGCTTCTATACTTCTTAACTCTTTTAGGACATTTAAATGCAAAATGACCATATTCTTGACAAGTCCAACATTTAAAGATTTTCTTACCATCTGGTTCTCTTTTTACAAGTAATGCAATACCTTCTTCAATCTTATTATCTTCCTTAGATCTGCTACTGCTGGCATAATCTCCATTCACACTAGTACTTCTTGTAGGTCTAATGTTAAGAGCACCGAATGTTGTTTCCATTCTAGGTAGCTCTCCTGATAATCTCAAGTTCATCTCAACTATTTCTAATCTTCCAAGAAGAGTCTCTCTTGAAAATTTTGATGTACAAGGTATCACTTGTTCAATCATCTATGTTATCTACTTGAATATTGGTGTCAAAGTTCTCAAAATTTTCCATATCACTTCATTCTCTATCTTATCACCTCCACAAGACTTTATTCCTATTACAATCTTAGACATCCTACCAATATAGCTTCTAATAGATTCATCTTCCATCATTTTGATATCTTCAAATGCACAAATCCAATTATGTAATCTAGCCTTCTTTGCATGTTCATCACCTTCAAAAGTAGAATGTAAAGCTTTCCAAATTACATGAGATGTTTTCAAACATCTTACCAGACTATATTCATTCTCCGGTAGTGCTGAAAAAAGTGCTTCTCTTGCAAGTATGTTACACATGAATAGATCTAGTTCATCTTTAGTTCTTGCCTCTAGATTGTCTTCCTTAATGATAGTCTTCTCATTCTTTGTAATCAACCAATAACTTGGTCCTAAACACAATAGATGTGTCTTCATCTTTTCTTTCTAGCTGTCAAAATTTACTCCATCAAACTTAGGGCTTTCTTTTCTGAAATTCACCATGGATCTCCTTAAGTTGTTAAACTTTTCTTTCAAGGACCTGCTGCTCTGATACCAATTGTTAGAAAGTAAAGATCCCCAAGATAACTGAGAGGGGGGGGGGAATCAGTTATCAGATAATTTAACCATTCAACTAATTTAAACAATATAATTAATGTACTGATCAACCATAGAAAGATAACCATACACAATTGCACAATAACACAAGATATGTTGACTAGGGAGCCTCTTGAAAAGAGTAAACCCCGGTGGGAATGATGCCCACAAAATGATGCACTAATATGAAAGTTCCTTGTTAGAGGATGGACCTTGTTAGGATTCTTATGAAATACATTCAGTACATATAAATCCCTGTTAGGATATTTTGAATCCCTGTTAAAAGATTCTAACCCGGTTAAGAGTTTGTGGAAGACAGAAGGACCCACCGCCCAAATAGCTTCAAGGAAAGATCTCTGAACCCACTGTCCAAAAGATCTTAGAATTATTCAATAGAATAATATGAAATATATTACCTCCTTCACACTGTGCCAAAACTACACTCTTTGCTACACAAAATCACAATTCCAGATCTCTGTACTCACAAGTCTTCCTTCATCACTGAATTAGCTCTTTTCTTCACTTCATGCATATATTCGCATCTCAATCTTCATATTGCATAGTACAACAAGGAAAAAGTTCCTTCTTATATACCAAACTCAAATATATACAAATGAGTTGATCCTCAATTACAAAATAATAAATTCTACATGCTACACACAGAATTCACATAGAACTGTCAGCTTCCAGATACTGTAACTTTCTCCAAACATATCTTCAAAGTTTTCACTCTGAACCACATCATCATTAATGAGTCTCCAAAATCCCTTTAACTGTGAAAAATCAGATTCCATCCCATCTAAGTGATATCCTCCGATTTTTGAAAATCGCTTCACAAAAACACTGTCTAAACACTGCTTTCACCAAAATGCTCATAACTCTCACAAATGAATGAGTTTATTTTTGCGCTGTTAACCATAGGTTAATAACACACCAAAGAACATACCATCAACTGTACAAAAGCCAATCTACAATACAACATGTGCGCAAAACAAAACTATACTTGCTTTCCTGCTAATATCTAGAATATCACTGTGTTGACATCAATGACAATCCAAGTCATGAATGCAACAACAACTGCTATAGAATGACTACCAAAATACTTTGCATTCATTCCTAACATGCTTTGACCTACTATCTAGATTAGTTCTGATGAATAGTACAAGTACTTTAGTTGGTCACATAGACCTTCTTCTGATGGTTCCACCACTTGTACACTCTACTCTGCTCTACTTAATCAACCATGAACCACACTCAAGCAATCACAAAGGACTGCCTATAAATATCTTTCCTCCAAATGATATAATCAAGTCAGCCTATTAGAACCACCTTGAAATCATATTAGAGAAACCATAATAAACTCCAAAAAACATTTTGTTGGCTCTACTATGGGCGCAACACATTCTGGGACCTGTTCATATAATATAATTGTAGACGCACGCTACACATTGCTGGTTGTACCAAAATAACTAGAAATTTCTCTGTATGCTGAATTAACTCATGCACTCTTAACCGAACACCAAAAAATCATATCTAAGCTTAATTCCAAGGGCGTTAATAAAATCTATGTCGGCTCTTCTAAACAAATGCAGGAAACTGCTACCAGTGAATAGCAACTGCATAACTTCACTTGCGTTCATCATTAGACTATGAGTTCATAACTAAAAAATCAATAACATGTCTTCAACATATATCTTGGGGTGCATGCCCATAAGACAATTGTATGGACAACCATACACAGAACATTGTCTGTAACTCTGTCAGGAACACTACTAACACAAGCTGCTATATAACTGTCTGAACTTATAGTTAACCTCTGCGTCCATGATATCATGTTGATATCATGTGCATGCATCATATACTAAAGGCTTACTACATAAGACTTCCACGCATGCTACTTTCCATATGTTGTCATTAATGAAAAACATACAGTCAGTACTGGTCTACTGGAAAATCTCCAATACTTTTTGTCTATAGTGCAAGTCATTTTCCTAGCCATCGGAAGCTTGTTGCATCCTTTCAAGGATTCCAAGATGGCTAGAGGTATAAGTAGTAAGTTTTTTGCTCTTTTTGAGTGGTGGTGAAATTTTTTGTAAAGAAAGTACTGAAAATAGAATTTGACTTCTTTGAAGTTATTGTTGAAATTTGTATGGATATAGTTTAAAATTAATACAAATACATTGGGACTTCATTTCTATCTCTGGCTTTCTATGTGTATGGATTCTTTGTTTTTCTTATGCATTAATTAGTAAGGCTCTTTAGTGTCTTTTTCATAAGATGAATATAGGGGTTGAACTCAATGTTTCTCTCAAGGAGAGAGTAAATCTTTAGGGTGGTCTCTGGGAATTAAAGATCTATACATAAATTTGATGGCAGGGCTAGGAATCAGGATAATGAACTACTAGGTATTTCATTTGAGTTCCAGTATCTTTGTGATTAATAGGATTTTATAGATGTTAAGTTTTGACTTTGACCCAATGAATAAGGCACTAGTTTTACCTTGATTTGCATCTTTTCACTACCAAAATATCAAAACCTATTCTATTTACTTTATTTGTATGTTACTTGACTGTATTTGACTATGTCCAAGTACATAGATCAATTTTATAGTGCTTTGTAGAAGCATTTGAGAAAGGTAAACCCACCTGAGTTTTAATCAAAGTGAAGAAGGCTTGAAGCCTTAGTACCTTAGCATTTAAATTGTGCTAGATGTAGCTATTGGGAGTACATGAGTCTCATGTTCAGTGAATTTCCTGAATATTTTAATCATTTGTAGGTTTAAATGCTAACAGACTTGCTGTTAGATTTTGAATAGCTAGGGGTTATGGATAGGAAAATCATATGTTGGAAGATTGCTGGGAGAATTAAGATATGGATGAATGGCATTGGATTTCATGGGGGTAGCCTATAGCTAGATACCAATGACAAGGGAAGATACCAGTTGATGGGAAGATGGAGGAAATGCTAAAGGATTTGGATAGAGGATTTGTTGAGGGATTGTTGATAGAGAAAATGCTTAGGAAGGAACTATTGAGGGATGTTGATAGAGGAAATGCTTAGGATTGGGATGGAGGATCTATTGAGGGATTGTAGATGGAGGAATTGGTTAGGGATGAAGGCTTGGGGATTTGGATAGAGGAAATGCTGAGATTTGTTGTTGGAGGAATTGCTAGGAGATTTTGGATAGAGGAATGCTAGATTGCTGATAGAGGATTTTCTTAGGATTGAGCTAGAGGAATGCTTAAGGATTGGATGCTGGAGGAAATGCTTAGGATTTGGATGAAGTAATTTATTGAGGAAGATTGGGATTTGGAGATGGAAGATAAGGATTTGGATAAAGTCTCCAAGGAATTTTTCATCAAGGAACAAGATGCCCCAACTTAAGATAGTTCATGTATTCTGAGACATTAGGAGGATGGAAAAGGTAGATGGACGCTAGGAAGAATGGATGGATAGAGGATTGGTGGCTGGAAGATGTGATAGGAAGATGGATGTAGGAAGGTTCCCAAAAGCATGTATACTTGGTGGTCTCTATTTTAGTATCAAGAATCTTAGGAGGATGGAGGGGATGCTGGATAAGATGTGATAGAAGGGAATTCATCATGGTACTTGTCTAAGGTGCTTGAATTGCCAAGTTTTCACCATTGGATGAATGTTTTTCTCTTCTCTCTTCTTTTTCGATATCTTTCTTGATTTTTTCTAGTTTTTATGGATTTTTTTGATTTGTTGTTGACTCTTTGATTTGTTGCTGAAGTTCTAATTTGTTGCTGGCCATTCTGATTTGTTGCTGACTTTCTAATTTATTGTTGACCATTCTTATTTGTCAGGATGTTGGTATAACTATATTGGGATGGGGGGATTATGCAAAGGCATGGATGGGATGGGGTAGATGGGAGATATGGTGGTAGAAAGTGTTTATATGGAATGATGGAAAGTGATTATGATAGGGAGATGTTCTCAGGACCAACATTGGTACATGTTGTAAGGAAGGTGGATGAAGTGGACGGGATTTGGAAGATAGATGTGGATATGATGGAGGATTTGTGCTAGGATATTTTGGGACATAGGGAACCAAAATGGATTTAGGAGATGGAGGAGAAGACTAAATAGCTAGTGGATTAGAAAATTTGGATGTCATTGTGGATGTTTCATTTAGATGTATTGCATCTTTTTGCTTTGGGATCCACATAGTTTTCTCTTTTTCTTTGGTGGGCCTTTGTGGCCATTGGGATGCATTGGATTTTTCTTTTACTTTGATGGGCCTTTGTGACCATTGGGATCTAGCAGATTTCTTGATTGGATTTTTCTTTTCTTGGACACGTCCTTTAGAGTGGACATAAAAATCTTTGGATTTTTGTAGATATTTCCCTTTATGCATTTTTTATATGGCATCCAAATTGCGAGGAGAATTGGAAATAATATGCAGAGGTGTGTGGGATGGAGGAGATATAGATGGAGAGATGGAGGAAGATTGGTAGATAGGAGATGTGGGAATGTTCCTTTGTTGATCCCGAATAAGGATGTTTGGATTTTGGATGAAGGATTGAGTAGGATAAGGTGGGGGGTGATATTTTTGGATGCAAGGCTCCAAAATGGATTTGGCAAGTGGAGGATATAGGTTGGTAGATTTTGGGACATAGGGACCCAAAATAGATTTGAAGGAGGAAGGAGGAATGTGATATGTTGTTTTGGGTTGTAATGATGGAGGAGGAGGAATAGTGTTGTATGCTTTGGAGGGATGATGGGGATATGCAATAGTATTTTTGGAAGGATGCTTGAATTTAGCTTTAGCTATACCAACATTTTTGGAGGAAGTGCCTTCTTCAGATTATGACCAATTCTACATTATCATAGATGTTTCTTTTCCTGAATGGGCTCTAGATTTCCTTGTTCATGAGCACCTAGGCCTTTTCCTTGATAATTCCATTTCTTGAGCATTTTATCTAAACAAGGATATTTTTGACATGGGGAATAAGATAAAAATCCTATTTTAGGTGTTGTAGTGGAAGATATGAAATTGATCTCTTATTCTTCTAGTGGGCTTCCATTGGCAAATATAAGTGGACCAAGAGGATAGAGTGGTGGCAATGGGATAGTTGGGATTGGAGGATCATCGAGTAGAAAGGATGGGATGATAGGATCTTGACTAGGATTGGGGGATGGTAATGGGTCTTGAGATGGAGGAATTGGGATTGTAGGATCTTGGATTGGGGGTGATGGAAGAAATAGAACATGCAATAGAGGAAGTGGAGGGATAGGATCTTGATTTAGTTTGATGGACTTTTCAACATGATTTTGGACAAGATCTTCATTGGATTGGATTGGTATGGATAGAGTGATGGGGGATTTATGGATGGACTCTTCAGATGGAGTGGATGAAAGGATGGGAGATTCCATAATTGTGATGGTAGGAAGAAGGGTGAACTCATGAGACTCATCAGATGTGTTTTGGATAATGCTAGAAGATGGAGATATTGGTGGGGATTGGATGGAGTCAATGTATGGAAATGACTCAATGATGCGAGGAGATGGAAGAGGATCAATAAGTGGGATATATGGAAGAAGGATAATAGATGGGAGTGATGGAGGAGGAATGATGGATGTTGGAGATGGATGGGCATCATCATTGATGGCTTCACATGAAGGATTGAGATGACATGGATCATCAACTTTAGGAAAGGGATTTGTTGTTGGCTTCCTTCTGAAACTCCTTGGAGATTTTCATGATGGGGATTGAGGTGATGGATTGGAATGTGTAGAATATGGGGAGCTAGGATAGTCTTCACATGAAGGTGGGGTGGATCATTGTGAACTTTCTTGAGGGGATGATTGTGTCAAAGAGGATTTGGAGGATGGCATGACTAGATAGTTTAAATAGGTAGGTTTAGAGAAAACTTGTGAACTAGATTGGCTAACTAATAAGGTAGGAGTGATAGATTGAGAAAAGGGATATGAGGTGGATTGAGGGATGCATTTTTTTTGCAGGAGGGGATTTGTGGCAATGTAGGTAAGAATGGAAGATGTTGGATTGAGATAGGATATAGTAGATGATGGATCAAGATAGGATGGGGGGTTAGGATAATGGATTCGAAGACTAGGATTTTGGATTTGGAAATGGGTTAGAGGATAAGGAGATGGAGGATTTGGATAAGGGATGTAGCTAGTAGGGTTTCTAGGAAAGGATGGTGTTTGAGATATGATCATAGAAGGAGATGGAGGTATGAAGGATGTGTATGGAGGATATGTAGGCTCAATATAGGAAGAATGTGTGGATGAATAGGATAATGGATTTACCTTGTCAAAGGTAGGATAAGGATAACTAGTGGCTATGCATGAAGGCATGATAGGATAGTTTGGAGGAATGATTGGATCATGGGGGATGTTTGAAGAAATCTTGATAATATTTTAAAAAAAATTATCATGATAAACAAGACTTTCATCATCATTGAGATAGGATGAAGGAATGATTGGATTTTGGAGGATGTTTGGGGCAAGCCTTCTAAGTTTTTCAAAGTGTTCATCATGATCATCAAGACTTTCATCATCATCAAGATAGGATGGAATAAGAGAAGAGACATAATAACTAAACTCATCATAATGGTTTTGAGACATGCTGACTTGTGGATGAGTTGGATGGGGTTGATGGATGAAGATGGATTGGAAGACTAAGACTTAGATTGGGATGACTGAAAAGATCAGACTAGGATTAGATTTAGCTTAAGATAGGAGGAAAAAATAACTCTAGAGGAAGGCATACAGGGGATGGGGGGATGACCAGGATGGATCTACTAACCTAGGATAGGAGAAAAGGATGACAAGATTGGATGCAAAATGACTGAAAGACCATGATTAGGAGACTAGGATGAAAAGATTCTGAAAGCTTGGATGACTTCTGGATTTTGGAGGATTTTGACTAACATGGAAAAAGTATTTGTGTGTAGAACTCTTCAATTGTGTATGTTTTAACAAATTTTTTTCACTGAGTTTGAAGCTTCGAAAACCACATCAAGCAAGAACTACCTAGAAGATAGGCTAGTATCAAAATCTTTGCCCACATCTTGATTTCCCCAAAAAGAATATAGATCATGAGTAGTCTTAAGGTGATCCAGGAAACCACTTGGATTGATCCTTGCACAAATATTTTGATACCTTTGGGAGTAGATTGGGAAGCCTCTGATTTATAGGTGTCTGATTTGGTTCGTGGTGCCCTCCCAATCGGTTTGTATGTGTGTGACTCACTTAAGAGCCTAGTTGACCATGTTGAAATAGTAGGGATATTCACCTACCTCAGGCTACCATCAACACGCATTGCTTGAGCTTGATGGGATGAAGGGAGAGTTTTCTCAATGCTTTATTTCTATACCATTCGGGGAAGTACCAGTTTGAATTCATTATCCAAAGAGGAAGATCTTTCTCTCTAGACATGCCTCTCTAGAAGTAAAACAAATGAACTCATCCAAGTTCAACTTTATTTTACGTCACTTACTTAACAAGGATTTGCATAATTGAAACTCCTAGAATCACACCAAGAAAGTATTATTTTCCCAAATTGATTAAGTGAATTGAAATGAATGAAAACACATGTGTTTATGATTTTGATTTATTCATTCCTTGAAGATAGGAAAGCTTTGAAGAGATTGCAATTTTTTTCATTTTTATGCATTCAAGATTGAGATATCTTTCTAGGGTATTGAATTGAACTTTGAAATGAAATAGAATGCTTTACTTTCAATTTAGGACATTAAAGATTGTGTTTGTACTCAAATAAAAATGACTCTTGATTTGGACTTTATTTCATTTCTTTAGATTCATTCAAGATTTTGTGCTCTAGAATTCAATTTTAGGCCCAAAAAGGAGTGTTTCTAGAGTGCTTTATGCATGAAACTTTAAAAGCATTCAAGATTTTGTAAAAATAATTTTGTTTTAACCAAGAAAAAAAATAGTTTTGATTTAGGAACATTTAGGATAGTTTAAGATTTCTTAGGAGCCGATTAGGAATGAGATGTAGTTTTGTTCCTAGATTGCATGAAACGTGGAACACACTTAAGATATTGCAAAAGAAGTTAATTTTAGCCAATAAAAATGCATTAGAATTTATTAGGAACCAATTAGGATTGATATGCAGATTTTAGTCCTTTTTAAGCACCCAAAATTTGAAGTGTTCCTAGTTTGCATGAAAGAACCCTAAAACCCCTATATTTGCATGGATGAAGTTATTTTTAGCCAAATGAAAGACATTAGAAGATATTTTTATTGATTTAGGACTAATTAGGAATGTTTAGGATTGTTTAGGAAAGATTTGCAATTTTTTCTATTTAAGGCATTCAAGAGTGAATAGAAGTTCATTTTAAGCCAAATAAATGAAGTTTTTAGATTCCTAAACATTCAAGAAGGTTCATGAGCCTTAATTATTTATTTTTTTGGTGAGAAATTGGCCTCCAAGAATTACCTTCAAGAGAATGGGGTCAGAAATTACAATTTTCAAGCCTAGGGTCACTAGGATCCCCAAACAGGCCCAAAAAGAGTAAAAATCAAGTTTAGGGCTTCATACAAGCCCTCTACTTTCCATACAACATTCAAGACCAGATATTTTTTTTGAGTTATATTTTTTTTTGACATTGTATGAGTTCCCATATGACACTTGGGCACAACCCGTATGATATTTGAGCCAGAAAGTGATAAACTGGGAAAAATGCCTTAAAAACATGCAAAATGGCTCAAATGACTATTGGGCACTACCCATACGACACTTGGGAAATAACCATATGAAATTTGATGATATTTATGGAATGTATATGACACTATAGCCAAATTTTTCCAGGATGCTTGAAAATTTGAGCTTTTGGCCAAAAAACCCTAAAAAATATAGTTTAGAAGGCTTCTGGTGTCCCACCAGGCGTGTCAAAATGTGATTATAGAAAACCTAAACTATTTGGAAGAAGTGTAGACATTAAAACATTATCCTAACATCATGTTCCTAGCATATAATAGAAATAATTTGCAAAGATACTTCATATAGAGCTTAATGGGAGCATCCTATCACCGCTCGACTTGCTCTCGATTTAGGGATGTGGATGTGCTCTCAAAACACATGGAGCATGTCATTAATGAATATTAGGAAGGTTTAGGATCAAATAGGGACCATGAGAACCCCATTGTAGCACAAAATTAGGTATAGAACACTTGATTTGCCCCTAAAGCCTCAAGGAGCCTAATGAAGCTAAAATGTAGATTAAGCTACAAATGCTTATGCTAAGGTTGATTTTAAACCAAATTAAGTGTGATGTGATGCATAAATAATTATAAAATATTAATAATAAACAAGGTTAATCCATTAAGCTATTTTGGGATGATTTAGAAAGCATAAAAGATAATGAAATATAACGATTATGATAAATGCTAAGATGATCTAGAAGTAAATGAGCATGATAACAATGCATGAGTGATATGAAATAAGCTAATGATTTTGTCTTGGAAGGAGGAGTATTTATAGGATTCAAGCCAAGGAGCTTGGGTTAGGAAGAAGGGTCAGAGTTAGGGGTTTGGTTAGGGGTTGAGTCAAAGAGATAAGGATTGACTTTGATGGGTTGAATGGACCAAGGTTGAATTAGGCTCAAAGGTCAAATTTAGGATAAGGGTTTAGGGTTTTCTAGAAGCTGTAGACACCTAAAAATCCTTTAGAAAATAAATTATTTTTATTTTCTAAAAAATCCCTGATGACATCATCATTTATTAATTAATTATTTATTTAATTAATTAATTTATTTTTATGTCATTAAATCCCTTTATCTTAATTAAAAATATTTAATTAAGAAATACCTCCCAAAAATGTTTAAATCTTATTTAAACATTATCTCCTTATTTATTAATTATTTAATTAATAAATTGACCAAAAATCCCAAAATAAATTATTTATTTATTTTTTGCCCAAAACTTGGCCAATTTCCTTAAGACTACTAACCTCTTCCAGAATCTTTTAATCCTTCTTTAAATTTGAATTAAAGGCTAATCCCATCATTTCCTAACCCTAATCCCAACTCAAAATATTTAAATTAAGATTAAATATTTAATCCTCATGTTTATTAAATTTATTTTAATAAATATTCTCAAACCTAAACCATGGAAATAAATAAATCTTTATCTATTTCCTAAAATCCATATTTATCCTAAGGAAATTCTAGACTCTTCTAGAAAATCCTAATCCTAATCCTAATCCTAATCCCCCCCTAATCCTGTCACATTCCCTAACCAAGGTTAGCCAATCCCTAAGCTTAACCCAAAGTCAACAAACTTCTAGAGACTTCTCTTACATGCATTAAGTGCATTTAAGGCCTCATTATCCCTCTTACATGCATTTATCATGCATTTAAGAAGCCCCTCACCCCTTTCTTACACTCTTTGACCTTAGGCACATTTCCCAAATTATGCACATTCCTCCCATCTTTCAACCCAATGCCCTTGTAACACTTGTCACAAGGAGGTGGCCCTAAACTGGCACAATCCATGTGCTCCCCTTTGAATGAATCTTGGCCTCTCTTAAGGATTTTGATTCTGGCCACTCATTCTTCCTTCCCAAATCTTATAAATACCCTCATTTCTAAGAGCAAAAAAACCATTCACCTTTCATTTCAAGCATTGTTATCATGCCCATTTAGCTCTAGACTTAGCATACTCTTCATAATTTAGCTTACTTTCAAGCATTTTAGCTCATCTTAAAATAGCAATAATGGATTAACATAGTTTATTTCATTGTTTTGCATAAGCATAGCATCATATCACATCTTTATTTGGTCTAAAATCAATCTTAGCATAAACATCATGTAGCTTAATCTTCATTTCAACATCATTTGATCCTTGAGGCCTTAGGGAAAAATCAAGTGCTCTATACCTATTTTGTGCCATTTTGGGGTTTTCATGGATCTCAATCCATCCTAAATTGCATAAGGAACATGCTCCATGCACTTAGAGAGCACACCCACATCCCTTTTAGCAAGAGAAAATCAAACAGCGCTTGGGTGCACCTGTTTTAGCTCAATCTGAGGTGGCTTAGTTTAGAGTTTTACTCATTTTTGATTGATTTCATGCTAGACTAAAATCTAATCTTTGTTTGGCTTGAAGTTTTCCAAACCAAGTACCCTCAAAAGCCTTGTCCACATTCTGGCACGCCCGGTGGGACCCAAACCCACAATCACTTGACTATATCATACTTTGTATTCTCGTATTTGCAGGAAACAGATGAAATGTCACCTACACAAAGTTCAGTCACGCCTACAAAGAGTTTGATCATGCCTATGAGCTCTGTATCGATGCCTATGTTCTGAAGATTTTCATACTGGATAACTTCCATTCTGTCTAATCTTCTTTTCTGTCGCCTTCAACGGAAATAATCACGCCTATAAAATAAACATTCACACCTTTGTGTATAGAATTCTTGCCTGTAATCATTTCATTGTCACCTGTATCCATTCCATTATTGCCTATTAGCATTTCATTATCGCCTGTAAAAATTTCATTGTCGCCTACGCCTGTTTAAGTGTCGCATGTGAATATTTAAATGTCGCCTGTGAACTACCGAAATAGGAATTTTTTTTACTATCGCCTGTGCACATTTTTACATTTAAGTGTCACCTCTAAATATTTAAATGTCACCTACACATATTTAAGTGTCGATTGGGCTCGTTTAAGTGTCACCTTGGATCATTTCACTATAGCTTAGCCCGAGTATTTACTGTCGCCTGTGCACAACTTGCTGTCGCGTATGCTTGGGAATTTTTCATTATCACCTGTATTCAGTCCGCTGCCGCATGGGATTTTTTTGGTGTCACCTCCGTAGATTCCTTTGTCACCTAGTAATCATCCTTTGTCTCCTGGTAAACATTTCTCTGCCGCTTGGAAGCATTTCTCTATTGCCTGGGCATTTTTTTTCAATGTTGCCTAGAATCAGTTTACTGCCGCCTGGGAGTTTTTTTGGTGTCACCTGTGCATTTTCTAGTGTTGTGTATTAGCTGGACAATGTCTCTTTTGACTGTGTTTTGCCTTAAATTCTTCTTAGATTCATAAAAAGAAAAGGTCAAACAAATCTTGAATGAAACTAAGGAAAAGAACTTAGGTCCTAAGAGTCATTATCATTTTGAAAATCAAACACAATCTTGAATGATCTAAATTGGAAAGAACAAGCATCTCTATTCCCTCCTTTTCAATTCAAGCAAAGCATAAAATCAATCTTGAATGATCTAAAGGATAAAACAAAGCTCTTTTCAAAGTTCTAAATCAACACGCACATCTCAATCTTGAATGCTCAAAGGAAAGAACTTGCAATCACTCAAAATCATTTACCTTTTGGAAAAAGAACAAATCAAAGCCTAAACACTTTTGTCTTCAACTGTTCAAATTCAAACATCACTTAATCAATTTAGGAAAAAGAACTTGCTTGATGTGCATCTAGGAGCTTTCATTTTCTGTAAATCATTGTTAAAGTAAGCAACGTAGAACATTTGGACTCAGACAAGTTCACGTGTTCTACTTTTAGCGAGGCCTATCTAGGGAGAAAAGCACTTCCTCCTTGGAGAATGACCTCAAACTGGTATCCCCCCCAGCCGGTATATAAATAAAGTGAAGGCAAAAAGTACTCACTTATATCTCCTAATCCACGAGCGTTTTGTGCCAAATACAAATGTCTAGGGACAGGTAAATATTCCTCCCCCAACATTGTTGGCTAGGCTCTTAAGTGAGTCATAGGCAGTCAGCATAACCTGGTATGGAGACTCCATGGAACTATTAAAAACCTGATAAAATAGAGGCTACCCTATCTACATCTGAAAGTATCAAAATCCTTGTGCAAGGACCGATTCCAAGGGGTTTACCGGGTCGCCTCAAAATTACTCACCATTTGTATTCCCTTCTAGGGGGTACCAAGTTGTGGGCAAGCGATTTTGATACTCACCTTCCATAGGTAGATCTGTTTGAAGTGCTTGATAGTCAATACTCCATGAAAACATTGTTGGAACATACACTTTCAAAGCTTTATTAGAGTCAGTTATCCTGTCTGTATCCCACAAGGTTGCTTTGTCCCTTGTGGAGATTGTTTTTCCAAAAATCTTTGTTGAAATCCATCCTTTGCCATTGGGAAACATCAAACTGATCAGAAAACCCAGTTTGAGATACTCAGAACATTTTGCAGAGAACCCCTTGGAATCAGATATCCAAAGAACCCTTTTTGTCTCAAACCAACTTATCAAAATTTCCTCGAGTTATGCCAAATTTGATCAAACATCCGAAAGCTAAATTGCCCAAATCCAAAGCTTATCAAGAGAAGAAAGTTGCAAAAAGAAACCTTAAGAGCCATCAATCCTCTATCCAAGCAACCCAAGCAGAATAAAAATATCAAGAAAAGCTTGATAATATTGGCTATAATGCAAGAGTCAAAAATTTTGCCTACTGATTCCGAGTGAAGCATCGCTACATCAGTCTTGAAAGAGAAGATTAGCTGGATCCATTGCATGTCCCAATGTACCTTTAGATCTCAAAATCCTATCTTGGCAGTCCTTCATCCTAGTTTCATCCTTGCATCATCATCAAATCCTTAGTTGCATTCTAGAGTCTTTAGTTGCATTCATCATCATCTTCCTAGCAGCATCATAGATCATCCATCCCAGTTGTATTTGCATCATCCTTTTAGAGAAAGCATTGTTCCATCATCCTTCACCATCTTTCCATCAACAATCCACAATCAAAATCCCAAATCCTTGATCCAAATCCAGCATCCATTATCCAAAATAGAATCCACCATCCTTTGCACCAAATCTAGAGATCCAAATCCATAAGTACTTAGTGATCAAAACCTTTGAGTTGTTTCCATCCCTTATCCAAAATCAAAAATCATCCCCTTTTTGACAAAGCATTGTCTAAAGGAAATCCAACTTGTCCTTGCATAGCCTCATCATCTCGAGCAAGAGATTGGCTTGCATTGATAAGAATCTAGTTGACCGAAGATCATTAGTCTATCCTAGGTTGGCCAAAGCCTATCACTAATCCTCCATTGGGAAAAATAGCAGCTCATTGTTGACACTTAGTAGTCTTCCACCAACATCCCACCAATCCTCCACCCAATCTTGACCCAAATCAGAGCATCCCATCAAGCCTCCATCATCACCAAGATTTTTTACCAATCTATCACCATCTCCCATCAATCTTCCATCATCCTTGATCCAAATCCAAGCATTTCACCAATCCTTGCACTAGCATTCTAGAAATTCATCATTCCTTAGAAGTTCCTTAAGCTTGCATCTATCATTCTTTAGAATCTTTTAGGAAACATCTTGCATCCATCTAGCACCTGCATCTCCATGCCTGTCGAGACAAGATCCAGATCTAGAAAAAGAAGGAACATGAATCCTTATCCAATCACCAGTTCATCTAATCCCACCATTTTTACCAGTGCAATGATAGCCTATGATCCCCAAATACAAATTGGAAATACATGGGATGATCCCAATATCCCCTCAACTCCTCTAGCAATAGAAACATTTGTGAATCATCTAGAGAATCCACCAGTAGTCAATGCACTCATGGCCCAAAACTAGCAAAGCATGTTCACTAACTTTGCACAAGCACATACTTCCATCCTACCATCTCTCCATCCTCGCATTCCCATAAGCACTATCCAAATCCCAACACAAGTATACTCTCCATTCATCCAACCATTCCTTGATCTGACCTTGCAAACATCTCAAGAAACCTCCACCATTCATCTTCTTTTGCAAGGAAGCTTCGCCAGTCCTATAACACAAGCTATAACACCATCTGCTCCATTCCCTATCACAGGTACTTCATCATCCACCATGGCTGCTCAAGCTCTTGCACAAATCCAACACTTGTCCCAAAATCAACTCCCACCTCTTACACAAACCTTTGCACAAGAATTCCCGCCATCTTCCATAGGCCAAGCCGCACCTTTCACTCTGGGAGGGATGCAATCATCCTTCCCCTTTACTTCACAAGCTTCCACATCCACACCTTTTGTACTAGGAGGGACGCAATCACCTTTTCCTTTCAATCCCCAACCTTCAGCATCCACACCATCATTTCAGGGGTCAACACAATCATTTCCCTCTTTCACCTAGAAAACCTCTACATCATCTACTCCAGGGGAAGCGCAACCGATGCCCTTTTATACTTGGCAAGCTTCTGCATCAACATCACCCTCTTCATGGGGAATGCAAGTGTTCTCTTCATTTCCCCCCAAACAAGCATCTACCCAGGCACAAGCCCAACAAAATGCCTTCACCACAGGAATGCCTTCCATGGGTTTTTCAAAACCACCATTCATATCTCAAACTCCCATCACATCTACCTTCCCGACATCCACTGCAACACAATTCCCATCTCACACTGGTCCTCGTTGGGGTCTCACTCAAGAAGACATGAAATCCTTTGGAATACCAACTCATTCTCCTACATCTGTATTTGCTAACCAACAAGCCACCTTCTCACAAGTAGCACAACAACAACCATCTCAAACTCCACCAACCTCATCCTTCATGAGCTATCTATTCCCAACACCCAATACTTTTCAGCAAGTTCCTCCACCTTAGCAGAAAAGTTCATCCCATTTCGCAAGTTATCTTGCCCAGTCACCCTTTGCTTCGGGCTTCCCTACATCAGTTCCACCCTTAAGCAATATGGGAATGCACCTGACTTATATCAGTCAACCATAGAGCCAAGTTCAGCAAGGACCATCTTACCAACAAGCTGCATCATTCCACCAGCCACCCCCATAGCAACCATACTTCCAGTCATAGCAACAAACCCCCATCATTCCCCAACAGCAACAAGTTTCCTCCTATCAGTCACAGCAACAAGTCCCAGTCATCCCACAACACCAGCAAGCAGTCTCATATCCACCACCACAATATCCCCCTGTGCTGCATCAACAATATCCCCAACAAACATCACTCTAAAATCCACTCCAAATCTACCTATCCTGCTGGGCCATCTCCATATCCCACTCAACAATACCCACCTCAAATGGGAGTACCCACTCAAACACCAATCAATGTTGAATGGGAAGCCATGAAGAACACTCTTAAAGAGCTTCAAACCAGACTGGTACTAAGAAAAAAACTTACAAGTTTGAGGAGGTGTGTCCTTATCCGTTTGACCGATCCATTGCCGCCATACCTTTCCCTAAGCATTTTGAGACACCTAAATTTGATAAATATTGGGGGAAAGGAGATCTAGTCAATCATATTAAATAATTCTATATGGCATGCCAAGAAGTGGCTTACAGTGATAACTATCTCTTACGCTTATTCCCCAAAAGCTTGGGAGGAACCGCTATTGAGTGGTTCTACAAAATACCATGTGGGACTATCACAACCTTTGCTAAACTTTCTAAGAAGTTCATTGCCCACTATGCCCACAATGTTGAGAATGAGTTGAGCTTGTTAGATCTCTGCAACTCAAAAAAGAAAGATGGAGAAAGCCTAGCAGAATACTTGCAACGATGGCAGAACCTTACCACCAGGTTATCATACCAACCACCTGAAAAGCATTTAACCAAAATCTTTATTGATAATCTACATCCTAAGCTATCCCATTTCATGAGGATGAATTATCTCCAAACCTATCAAGATATCAAGAGCAAGGGGATAGGTATTGAAAAGGCCCTCCTAGATGAAGGCACAATCTAACACTTCAAAAATGATGCCCAAAAACCCAGCAATGATAAATCTCGTTACTGGAATCATAACAAAAATGTTGTTACTGATGGCACCACTGATACCAAGAATGTCCAATTTTTCAAGGCTAGTCCTCCATCAACTCCTTCATACCAACAACAACAAGCACCCATCCATCAACAACCTCCTCAAGTCCATCAGCAACCCATGCAACAATATCATTCTCAGAATAATCAGTAGAATTATCAGCAACCAGCCCATCAAGCTTATCAAGGTAATCCAAACAATCAAGTCAATGCCATCAATATTGCTCCCAAGCAGAACAAACCCAGAGCTCAAAATTATCCAAAGAAGACCTTCACACCACTAGGTGAACCTTTCGATGTTATATTTCATCGAATGGCCAAGGCCAACTTGATTACATATCCACCGATTCAGCCAGTTCATGATACCACTCCCAAGCCTGATTGGTACAAAGATCATGAGTACTGTGATTATCATCGTGTCAAAGGACACACTACCCTAAAGTGTATGAGACTCAAAAACTATATCCAAGATCTCATTGATCAAAAATAGATTCAAGTAGATGCACCTGCTCAAGCCTCACCAAATGCCAATTTACAAATTTATCAAAATGTGTTCCCACAACACAATGCTAGGAATAACCAAACTAAAGCCAATCATCCCTAGAATCATGGCAAAGGCAAGCAAGAAGATCACACTACTACCTATATCAATTATGATAATATTGTTGGATGTATAACCCAAGTCAAGCCCATAGTCAATACCATCCATGTCAGAGGAGCAGACAGTCAATGTGCTGTTACCACCCATAGGGGTCGGATAACTGTTGTTGGTGCCTGTTCAAGGCCAGTACATAATGCATAGTATAACCTCATAGAACATCTTGGGAACACACCAGCCCAAATATCCATCTTGGACCTTCTTCACACTTCACCTCTCCATCAGGAGATCCTTTACCGAGCTCTCAAAGGACATGTCCCCACAGACATTAACACTACCTAGTTTCAGACCCTTGTGGGACATTTATCAGCAACCTATGCTTTATCCTTCAAACCATCTGACATGCTAGACATTGCACCTAACCATACTCTCCCACTCCGCATCGCTGTCATGGTCAGAGACTTTGCCATCAAATGGGTCTTAATAGATAATGGCTCAACCCTGAACTTGTGTACTTTGAAATTCATTCAGCAGATTGGGTTCACCCAGGCTGATATAGCACATGAAGTAATCACTATCAAAGCCTATGACAACTTGGAGTGTACCTTTGAAGGTACCATTATTTTTCCCATTCAGATGGGCCCAGCAACATAGGATACTATTTGCCATGTTGTTGATCTTGACCTACCATTTAATATCCTCCTAGGCCGACCATGGATTCATTCCATTAAGGCTATACCATCTACTTACCATCAGTGCATCAAATTTCCACATCAAGGCACTAAGGTTACCATCCATGCTAACCCCCAACCCTTCGCATACTATTGTGCGATGGAAGCATCATTCCCTCACATAACTCATTGTCCTAGAACTGATATTGGTACTTCTATTTCCAGCTCATCCTGATCCCATTATGATCCAAAAACCATCCTCGCCTCCACCCTTTCTTCCATCAAGATCACTAACCAGGGTTGTGGTGAATATAGCCTACATGATGCATTTTCTGTAGGGGTGCTCCCACGTGATCCACATACCCAAGGGCACCCGAGTCACCAAAGCAAGCCTATTGAAGAGCATCATGAAATCAAGAGAATGGGACCTATGACTTTTGAATCCCATGGCACATTAAACAGTCAAGAAATGGATCCTGATATTAATTGGTGGTTATACAAAGATCCCCCACCACCTGACAAACAACTTCTTGGCTACTTCAAAGATAAATACCCACAATCGCACAAGTACAATACTGAGCAATGGAACTACCAAGGTGGTGGTCTAGGACCACAAGAAGGTGGAAGCAAAGACCTAATTACAGCATCCAAGAACCCACAACATTAGGGTCTTGGCTTTAATACCCCTCACCTACATATACAAGGGCCCAATACCGCAACTGGGGGCACCAACATGACTAGCGTTCCCCTCTTAAATAGCCAGGATGACCTCGTAGAGATCGAAGACATCCCTGAAGAGAAAGAAATCAGATCCTATGATGATATCTTTGACAATGACACCCTCCTAGGGACTTTTGTCCTCTGACAACTTTCCATCAATCTCATAGAACTTCCCCTCATTCACCCTCAACTCATAGACTGGGACCAACCAAGCGTCACACACATCGATGAGTTCCAAAGCACAGAAGCACTCCTAGAATTCATGGGGGCATCAGCCCACACTTAGTTTAGGATTCAGAGTTAGCTCACATCTACAAGCTTGACCCAGAAGGATACTTTGGCGAGGAGGCAAGCTTTAGCTACAAAAAAGAAATAGAAAGAGTAAAACATGAGTCCTTATGTGAAAACCCTTCTGGGGCACATTCTGATTCCAAAAAAGTAAAAATAAAGAGCATATCTTCTAGTGAAAACTTGGCAATTCAAGCGCTAGAAGATGAAGACTTGCCTCTTCCTCCCATCCAAGATTACAGACCTAAGCAGTCACCCATCATCATAGAAGAAACTAAGCCAGTCAACTTAGGTACAAAGGAATGTTCAAGGATCACCTACATTGCAGCCAACATGATAGAAGGTGAAGAAATGGCTTTCACTGCGCTACTTCAAGAAGCTACTATGAACTTTGCATGGTCATACGAACACATGCCTAGATTTGATCCTAAACTTGTTGTTCATCATCTAGCCGTAGACCCCAATGTTAAGCCAGTAAAGTAGAAGCTACGCAAAATGCATCCCAAAGTAGCTCTATTGGTAAAATCAGAACTAGAAAATCTCCTGGATGCAAAGATTATCAGAGCTATAGATTACTCAAATTGGATCTCCAACATGGTACCTGTCACAAATCCTTTCGGTGACATCTGAATTTGTACAAATTTTAGGGACCTAAACAAGGCATGTCCTAAAGATGATTTCCCACTACCTAACATAGACATGATCGTAGATCTTACAGCGGGCCATGAAATGTTGTCACTAATGGATGGTTTCTCTGGATACAATCAGATTCATATAGTAGTAGAAGAGTAACACAAAAAAACATTCACCACTCCATGGGGTACTTTTCACTATAACATGATGCCCTTTGGTCTAAAGAATGCAGGAGCCACATATCAGAGAGCGATGATAGAAATCTTCCATGACATGATCCACAAGATCCTAGAGGACTATGTGGATGATATTCTTGCAAAATCAAAGACATGCCATGAACACCTTGACATTCTTGAGAGTGTGTTTGATCGCCTGCAACACTATGGGTTACAGCTCAATCCAAAGAAATGTGTCTTTGATGTTACATCTAGAAAGCTCCTAGGTTTCATAGTATCATGAAGAGGCATAGAGATTGACCCTAAAAAGGTTAAAGAAATAATAGAAATGCCTCCCCCAAGAACACTCAGATAGCTCAGAAGCCTACAAGGAAAGCTTCAATCAGTACGTCAGTTCATTTCTTAGCTGGCAGACAAGTGCCAACCTTTCACGCATCTCTTATGCAAAGACACAAGCTTCAAATGGGATCCCATATGTCAAAGAAGCTTTGATAAGCTCAAGGAGTATCTAGCCAATTCTCCAATCCTAGTACCACCAGTTCCTGGATGCCCTCTCATATTCTATATCTCAGCAACCACTATAGCATTGGGGGCAATCCTAGCTCAGCATGATGATGAAAACAAAGAGAGAGCCATCTACTACATTAGTCAAACTCTTGTCGGCTATGAGCTTAATTACTCACCCATGGAAAAATCATGCCTTGCAGTGGTCTTTGCCACTCAAAAGCTTAGACATTACATGCTTAGTCACACAATCAGGCTCATTTCAAAAGTGGACCCCCTCAAATATCTACTATCAAAGACAACTCTCACAAGCCGTATGGCAAAATGGGTCATGATACTCAGCGAGTTTGACATCCAGTACATAGATCGAAAAGCAACCAAAGGGCAAGTCATTTCTGATCAGCTAGCAGAAGCACCACTGGTGGATGCTTATCCACTAATCATGGAATTCCCTAATGAACACTTATGTATGTTTGAAGAACAACCCATGTGGAAACTATACTTTGATGGCTCCTACACATCACACGGATCAGGGGCAGGAATCCTATTCATCACACCTCAAGGTGACTACATCCCAAAGTCATTAAAGTTGAGATTTTCATGTACCAAAAACATTGTAGAATATGAGGCACTCATCTTAGGTCTTAAAACAGCCATTCAATGGAATATCACAAAACTGCAAGTGTTCGGCGATTCACAGCTGATTATCAAGCAAGTCCTAGATGAATATCAAACAAAGGATGACAAGCTGCTACCTTAAAAAGAACTCATGGATAGATTGAAAGAGCATTTCCTGAATCTACAATTCACATAGATACCTAGACTTCAGAACAAAGCAGCAGATGCAATGGCAACTATTGGGTCCTTGTTAGAAATCCCACGTGACGCATCACAGTATGAATTCCTAGTCGAGTAGCTACATACACCAGCTTATGAGAACGTTGATGTAGAAATGGTGTGTGTCTTGGTTAGTCCCCAGTCCCTGTGGTACCATGACATCCATGCATATCTAAAGAATGGTATCATATCTCCCCATCTCACCAATAACCAATGCCAAAACCTTATTCGCAGAGCTTCCCGCTACACTCTTGTAGCCAACACCCTTTATCATCGAGGGTATCACAATATCCTCTCTAGGTGTTTAGATTCAAATGAGGCCATCCTGGCTTTACAAGAGGTCCACGCTATAATTTGTGGTGCCCACATGAGTGGCATTGTTCTAGCTAAGTGGTTGCTTCGAGTTGGGTATTATTGGCCAACGATGGAACATGATGCTTGCGAGTTCATTAGAAAATGTTTACCATGTCAGCAACATGCAAATTTGATTCATGCACCAGCACAAGATATGTAGCCCATTGCGCCACCTTGGCCATTTTCATGTTGGGGCTTTGACCTTGTTGGCTTAATCACTCCCCTTTCCTCGGATGGACACAAGTACATAATCACTGCCACATAGTACTTCACCAAATGGGTTGAAGTGATTTCACTCACCCTAACTATTGGCATTCAAATATCCAAGTTCATCCTTTACCACATCATTTGCCACTTTGACATACCATCTACCATCTTCACTGACCATGGCACACCTTTTGAAAACCAGCATGTGGATGATCTATGTGCTAGACTCCACATCCATCACCATTTCTCCAGTCCATATTTCCCTCAAGGAAATGGCCAAGCTGAGGCAACCAATAAAACTATCTTGAAAATCCTCAAGAAGGTTGTCAATGATTTTGGTCATGATTGGCACCTCCAAATCAATCCCACCCTTTGGGCTTACCATACTTCTTATCGCACTCCCACAGGCACCACCCCATATTCCCTTGTATATGGTGTTGAAGCCATTCTGCCGATTGAGGTTGAGCTCCCATCAAACTCCCATCCCCCCATCCCAACATCTCAATCCTTTTTCTACCATCCCCATCCCCGTCCACCATCCCCCAACATTCCTCCTTTTCATAATCCTCTAGCCAATCCGTAATCCGACCTACACATATCTTGTACATATCTTGCACATATCTTGTACCATATCTTGTATATCTTGTATAGCGTGATCCTTCCTGTATATCCTGTATAGCACCATCCTTCTTGTACCATATCCTGTATAGCGAGATCTTCCTATCCCCAATCTTGAGCTTCTATACATATCCACTTGTATCTCTTTTCCCATCCATTGTACATATCCTCACATCTTGTTGTACATATCCTTGTCAGTCCTGCTGCAGCATTTGATCAGAACACTTTGTCCTACCTAGTCTTGTACTTCAACAACATCAATTCTTGACTATTCTTGATCCCAGTGATTATTCTTTGAACTGCATCATTTTCCAATCAACAACACTCATTCTCTCATCAATTAGTAGGTCCTTGAGGATGTATCCTTCCTCCTGTCAGATCCAATCTTCCACCAATCACACCTAGGTCCATGTCGATGCATCCTTCCACATGTTCAGACCAATCTTCCCACCATCAATCAATCACATCAAATCTCTCTCCTTGGCAAAGGATGTCTTTTTGGAGTTCTCATTTTGGTCTTGGATTTTTTCCTTTGGATCTTGTTAATCTTTTACGACTTCTCATTGTTCTCTACTCAAAGTCACCATGATCCTTTATATCATGGTGCGCTACAAATGAGGATACTCTGGGGAAAGGTCTTTTGATCTTTTGCTTCTACCTGTGAGTCAGTCATGTGTTTGTGGTTTCTTCAGCATCATTTCCACCATGCCTCCTCTGGGTTTCATGTGTGATGCTGGGGCAACCCTGCGTGTCTTTTTAGCGTCAATCCTATGCAACACTGGTGACAAGGCCTCATGATCCCAGTATCCTTGGCAGGTCTCTAGCATTGCTATATTAAACTAGGTTGTGCTCTCCACATTTGCACTCAGAGCTTCCCCCAATCCCCTGCATCTTGCATCATCTAGATTAATCTTGCATCTTGCATCTCTCATGTAGTTGTATCCTACATTTTGCATTCCATCTCAGCTTGCATTCACCCATCTTTGCTCTTGGAAGTTTGGTTATTTATCTCCCCTTCTTCCTAGGTCCTTCCTTCTCTGTTTCCTTTCGAGAAAATTCCACAACGTTTACTCCTTGTGTTATTTTCTCAAGGGGGCACAATCCCTTATTCCTCTAAATTCTAGCCTTGGGCATCTTATTTTCTTGTCTTTGATGCAATGCCACTTACGACATTGCATCAAAGAGGGGCAAAATGTAGACACCTAAAAATCTTTTAGAAAATAAATTATTTTTATTTTCTGAAAAATCCATGATCACATCATCATTTATTAATTAATTAATTATTTAATTAATTTATTTATTTTTATGCCATTAAATCCCTTTATCTTAATTAAAAATATTTAATTAAGAAATCCCTCCCAAAAATGTTTAAATCTTATTTAAACATTATCTCCTTATTTATTAATTATTTAATTAATAAATTGACCAAAAATCCCAAAATAAATTATTTATTTATTTTTTGCCCAAAACATGGCCAATTTCCTTAAGACCACTAACCTCTTCCAGAATCTTTTAATCCTTCTTTAAATTTGATTAAAGGCTAATCCCATCATTTCCTAACCCTAATCCCAACTCAAAATATTTAAATTAAGATTAAATATTTAATCCTCATGTTTATTAAATTCATTTTAATAAATATTCTCAAACCTAAACCATGGAAATAAATAAATCTTTATCTATTTCCTAAAATCCATATTTATCCTAAGGAAATTCTAGACTCTTCTAGAAAATCCTAATCCCCCCCCTAATCCTGTCACATTCCCTAACCAAGGTTAGCCAACCCCTAAGCTTAACCCAAAGTCAACAAACTTCTAGAGACTTCTCTTACATGCATTAAGTGCATTTAAGGCCTCCTTATCCCTCTTACATGCATTTATCATGCATTTAAGAAGCCCCTCACCCCTTTCTTACACTCTTTGACCTTAGGCACATTTCCCAAATTGTGCACATTCCTCTCATCTTTCAACCCAATGCCCTTGTGACACTTGTCACAAGGAGGTGGCCCTGAACTAGCACAATCAATGTCCTCCCCTTTGAATGAATCTTGGCCTCTCTTAAAGATTTTGATCCTGGCCACTCATTCTTCCTTCCCAAATCTTATAAATACCCTCATTTCTAAGAGCAAAAAAACCATTCACCTTTCATTTCAAGCATTGTTATCATGCCCATTTAGCTCTAGACTTAGCATAATCATCTTAATTTAGCTTACTTTCAAGCATTTTAGCTCATCATAAAATAGCAATAATGGATTAACATAGTTTATTTCATTGTTTTTCATAAGCATAGCATCATATCACATCTCTATTTGGTCTAAAATCAATCTTAGTAGAAACATCATGTAGCTTAATCTTCATTTCAGCATCATTTGATCCTTGAGGCCTTAGGGGCAAATCAGGTGTTCTATACCTGTTTTGTGCCATTTTGGGGTTTTCATAGATCTCAATCCATCCTAAAATGCATAAGGAACATGCTCCATGCACTTAGAGAGCACACCCACATCCCCTTTAGCAAGAGCAAATCAAACAGTGCTTGGGTGCACCTATTTTAGCTCAATCTGAGGTGGCTTAGTTTAGAGTTTTACTTATTTTTGATTGATTTCATGCTAGACTAAAATCTAATCTTTGTTTGGCTTGAAGTTTTCCAAACCAAGTACCCTCGAAAGCCTTGTCCATAGAAGATATTGAGGATTTAGTGATTTAAATAAGTATTAAATTGATTTAAAGTTGGTGACAATATTTATTAAATATTTATTTAATAAATAAGGATTAAATAATTAGATTAGATTTAAATATTTTTGGGATGGGGTATCTTAATTAAATATTTTAAATTAAAATAGGAGAGAATAATGGAACAATAAATGATTCATTAATAAATGGTGATGTCATCAAGGGTTTTTGTAAAATAAAATATTTTTATTTTATCAAAGGGATTTTAGATGTCTACAAGTAGGTTGATTAACTATGTCATGCCTCGCAAGGGAACCAGGGAAGAAAATAGAGATTCTCTTTAGATAAGAAAAACCTAAGTATTGATTTATGAAAAAATTTGAATTTTTAAAATGAATTACTTGAACAAAACTTAAACATAGTTTATCTTAGATTCCTCCCCTAAGGTTCCCTTCTATTTTATGAACTATTCATTTTAAATCCATTAAGCAACCGCCTCATATAATTGAATATTCTTTATAAGGAAAATACAAAATGCTTTTCATTTCAATTTGACATTTGAATCCGTCTATATTCCTAAGTATCCTTTGTCTATAATATAACATTTAAAGTGTTAATACTACATAATAGATTCATCTACACATTTGAAACATTACACATAGGAAATCGTTACACATAGGAAATCATTACATTTGATTCAGTAACTATTCCTTAATCAACAAATTATTCTACTTGAAACCTTACAGAAACCCTTTCACATCATTTACATAAAGCTCATATTTTCCCTTTTCCCTTTTCCTAATTCTACCCACTCCAAATACATCATTTTGAAATACATTATTGATTACATTAAATTCATCTCCTCTTGGGAGGAAACAATAATTTTACATCATGAAAGATAAATACAACTCTTCATTCTTCCAAAAGAGGAACAATATGCAATCATGAATCCTTAGAAACTGCATCCGCAAAAGATACCTCGATAAAAATATTTACCACCCAACCACATGGATACCAAAAGTCCCACTCCCCCATGCTAGGAGATAAACACCAAGGTCCACAAGGAAGTGATAACAACTAGGCCATACTTAGAGTTTGGGTAATCTTTCCCAAACAACAATCGAAAGAAGATCAAGGTACCAACATTTTCTATAGGCTCTCAAGCTAGATAGAAACTTCTAAACCACAGACTAAGTGAGTATCCCTAGGTTTATAACCCTTAACCAAAACATCACAAACACATCATACATCAAGTAAAACACATCCTAAAGACCTTTGAGAACAAGTATAAAAGAATAGGAAAGTTAGAAACATTTAGGAACGTTTAGGAATGTTTACGAAGCCTTTGGATTGTCCTAGTCCACCAGACAACCCTAAACCCTAATTCTGATCCCTAACCATACCTAAACCTTATTTAAGCATCTAAATGCACCATATAAGCTCAATGAAACAAATTATATATATATATATATATATATATATATATATATATATATATATATATATATATATATATATATATATATATATATATATATATAAAGTTTACACAAAATTCCCTATGCCAAAACACAATGTTCCATAAAATCTCGCACGTCTGAAATTTAACTAAGTCTAATTTTTTTTTTGAAAAATTCTAAAATCTAGAAGTTGCCTCTTAATTCCTATGAGGCTAAAACCTATCTCAAACATCCTGAATGGTACCTAATTTCTTTATACAAGTATAACTTAAAGTATAAGAAATTAAAGTATCAAACTTATACTTCAATGTTATAGTCGTATAAACAAAACAAAACCAGCCCCAAATTATAAGTCAAAACCAATCCATTTTTGGGTTACAAAGCCAACTCTATTTTGGGTGTAACAAAACTAGCCCCAAATTATAAATCAAAACCAATCCATTTTCAAGTTACAAATCCAACTCTATTTCGGGTGTAACAAATTTGTCCCCATATTATAAACCAAAACCAATCTTATTCCTGGTTACAAAACCAGCCCCAAAATTATAAACCCAAATCATCCTGAAATCAACCCTATTTTTGGATTAAATCAACTTCTAAAAACCCGCAGACATAATACAATTAATAATAACATTAATAATCAGAATATAAATGGCTGGCACATAATAATAATAATAAACAACATTAATAAAAATGGTTGTATATTACAACAATGGAGTAAATTTAAACAGCAGGCATATATTACTAGTAAACAACATTAATAAACATAATCGGCTGTCATATATATAATAGCAGTAAACACCATTATTAAACATAATCAGATGGCATATAAATAATATTAATAAGTACAATCGGCAGGTATATATATAATATCAATAAATGACAATAATGCAATAACATTAATAAATGACTGCATATTCAAACCATTCCCATGAGTAATATTAACTAAAAATAATATATAAACAACAAGCATAATAATATTAAACTAAACTTTCAATATTTCATATCACAAAGGAGAGTTAATTCTCAGGATGAATTCCAACCTGGAGTCCTGTGGGGATTCAATTAATGAAGAATAATCCGATCCTCTCAAACCCTTCCAGCACTTCTTCAAATCCTTCTGGAAGAAAGACTCAATCCTCCTTTGAAAATACTATGATTTTCAATGTGACATTCTTCCTAAAACTATAATAAAATTTTCTAAGAAAAATCTTCAGCCAACTAAAGCCCCAACATGATGTCTTAAAACTACAATAAGGCTTCTTTAGAAATCATTCCAGCCAACTCCCAACTCCCCCTTCTCATAGGAATTCTTCCCATATAAAAAAACTAAAGGAGTAGTTGCACGGGAAAAACCAACCGAAGCAACTATCCAACCAAAAGTTGGTTAATAGTTTAGGCTTAATAAATCATTGATAAAAGTCATTCTTGGGAAGGTAGATTATAAACTAATATATTATTAAATTACCAATAATGTAATTTATGTCTTCTTTATTTAAGGAAAGCATTGGTAAATATTACCTGTGACACATTTACTATTACCTTAGCTACCTAGGCTATAGTAAAGAGGATTATCATTTATTTATTTAATTTATATTCCATATAGATAATATTACTAATTATCTTTTAATACAATAATTTATTATCCATCAACAAATATATATATATATATATATATATATATATATATATATATATATATATATATATATATATATAAACATAATTAAATGCAATAATTCATATTTCACAAATAATTATAAATATATGTATCCATATGCATAAGTGTGCACCCATATGCCTATGTGTACATATACCATCATATGTATCATAAAACAAGCATATTATTATTATTGATATCTCAATCATATCATTATCAATATTATGAAACATGTTACTACCATTGATATTATAAACACATTATTTAGGGTAATCAATCGCAACATCATATACTTTCAAAATAATTCATATAAATTAATTGCTAATAGAAGATAGATTATACAAAATTAAAGCCACCATACACAAAATCTCATACCCTATAAATGCAAGAAACAAGCAACGTGCTCCACATAATCTAACAATTAAAATCACACAATAATTCACCATCAGCACAAGGAATGACTCAGAAACTCCCCACCTAAGGGACATAAAAGGGTCAGCGGTAGAATTTCCCTCTTACGAAACTTTGGTGATATCTCCATAACAACAACAACGATCGAGGATTTTGAGGGCTCGCTCAGACCAGTGGGACCAGGTGCAGACAATGCCTGGTACCTACTGTAATATCCCAAAAATGGGCTATAAGTTCATTAACCTCCTACATTAACATATCGAACGAAATCGACATCAAAGTCCTAACCTAAGGCACATCTAAACATCATCGAATCCTAATTGATTATCTTAAAATTCTGCATCAGGGAATATTCCTAGCAATATTCCTAATTATCTTAATTATCTTTAATTTAATGATTATTTGGCGATAAATCACATTTATCCTAAATTTGATTAATTGAATATTTTTCATATTTAATTAATTAGATTTAATATTTGCCACTTAATTATGTAATTAAATTTAATTCTATTTATTATTAATTGTATTATTTAATTTTGACAATAAATCCAATATCCTATGAATAATTGATTAAATTCTTATTTAATTGATTAAAGTAGGTTGTCATTATTTAATAATATAGTTTTTAATAAAAGTTTGATAAAATAGTTAATTAACCCATAAATTAATTATTTTATTTCAAAAAGAAGTTAAGTTGAGAATAAATCACTTTATTTATTTATTAAATCATAATTATCCATGTGCACATTCAAGGACCAGTTAAACTCAAAATTGGAAAATCAATGCAAGTTGTTAGCTTTTTGAAACTCAACGTCTTTTTGAGTTTTAAAGTTGATCTAAACTTCTAATTCAAGTTGAACTGTGCTTTTGCATGATTTTTGTGACTTAATTATCTGTTATTTAAAAATAACTCAAAAATCAAGCTGAGTTATTTGAGTGATTTATGGCTTTTTCTCATGCACCTCCAAAGCCTTGGATTTCTATAAAAACAAGCCTCAGCTCATCTCAAATCATCTCATAATTTTGCAAGCTTACTTTGCCAAAGTCATCTACGAATTGCACAACTATATTGAAGAATTGGAATTTGGAGAATCAAAGCTTATTGAGAATCAAGGCTATTGTGAGATCAATTTGTTTTTTTTTTAGATTCATTTAGATTCTTTTTCATATCATTGTTAGATCATTTTAGCATATCAATTTCCATATTAGCATAGATTCATATCAAGTTTTTATCATGATTATTGCATAGAAAATACCAAAAATATAGATTAATTGCATTCAATTTCATATCCATCTTTTGCATTCAAATCCTTCGTTTAGGTGTCATCTAGGTCACTGATCTCGATAACAATCTGAGAACATTAATCTCGCACCTACTAGAAGGCAGTAAATCGCTTGGTTAGATAGTTTTCAATTTTGCATGATTTTGATTTTTGCTAACCTCTAATGTTTTACTGAAGTGTGGTGTCTACAGATCAGGTACAATTTTCACACACACATTTCTGGCACCCACCGTGGGGCCCTGAAATGGGTTTCCCTTCATTTCTATCAATTTTCTATCTTTTGAGGATAAGGGTTTCAAGGGTGTAAGGGTTTCTATCAAAACTGTCCATACACTATGATTTTTATCATTCTGTCCATACTTCCATACATCTCTATATATATTATCACACAAGATTTCACACTGTGTCGCACGAGATTTATTTATGTGTCGTGCAAAATTTCACTGGTGTCATTATTTTTTTGTACATGAAAAAACAATTTCTCACGTGAGACTGTACTTCCTCACGCGGGACCGCATCCTGACTCACGCGAGATTTCATCCTTTGTCGCATGAAATAGTGTTTCCTCACGTGGGACCACATCCTGACTCGGGCAAGATTTCATCCTTTGTCGCGCGAAATAGTGTTTCCTCGCACGGGACTGCATCCTGCCTCGCACGAGATTTTTCTACAAAGGCACAAAATTTGCATATTTTTACTTTTAGATTATTGATTTCTAAACACTTACAGTTTGCTGTTGATTTGTCTTGATTTTGTACTTTCAGACATGTGCTAAATTTTGGATTGCAGAGCGTTGGACCTAAGGCATTGTCCTTCATCTATTAACATTTCAATTTGGACTTAAAATAAATCTCTTATGTGTCTGGCTTGTGTGCGTCCTTTCATGCTTTTATCTATTTCTACACACTTGCATAATTGATACTAGGTTGTGACCCCTTAAGGATTCATTAAGTAGTCTTAGAATACTTGTGATTGATCTTGATTTCTATCTTGGGTTATTGAACTCGCTAATCCATCGGCCCCTCATTTCCACCCCGTGGTTGCAATCTTAGCGCCATAAAGGGGAGGGGTCAACAGGATAGAAGTGTTAAGTGTTCCACTTGGCAACCCTTTTGTGCTTTTAGGAACTCACTTGTTTTCTAAGTTGGGGACTCATTTTCAGCTTGTGTGAGGTGTTAAGTGTACCACCTTGTGGACTCATCTCATATTCTCTTTAAGCGTTAAGTGTTCCTCTTTCTTCTTTTTGGGTACTTTTGGTAGATTTTCTTATGGGAATATATCTGTGCTCACATAGTAATTAGGCCCTATGAACACTATTTGTGATTCTTGAAAGATTGGATTCCTAGCGAAATCTTTCTTGATGATAGAATCCTTGTAGGTAGGGACGATACTTAGTGCATTTCACATTCAACTTGGTTAGTGTGTCTTCTCTTATTGATCGATACATTCTCTCCTAGGAGAGGTTGATAGATCACGTGGGGTTGACATCACGAGCTTTGGTGAATCAAAATTGGTCAGTGTGCCTTCTCTTATTGATTGATACATTCTCTCCCCAGAGAGGTTGATAGATCACGTGGAGTTGGCATCATAGACCTTGGTGAAGCAAAAATTTGTCTTAGCATGTCAGATTAATCTACTTGCTTTGTTTGGGTTAAAAGTGAAAAGGTGTCAAAAACCTTGGATCTGGAGCCAAGTCCCCTTATGGTATACTATTGTGAGTCATCTTTAGAGAGGGTTAACCATAGCGGACAATCCCTTCATAGGGAAAACTACGTTGACGGAACCTCAAGTGGTCATAGCCATTTTCACCATGGTAGTGATAGCCACTATATAAATGTCCTTGTGGAGGAAATCTCCATGGGTATGGTTCATTGTTGGGTTGTCAGATCTCCCTAGCAGCTCCTAAAGATTAAGTTCTCAGACTATGTCAAAACCCTGGTGCGCCAGGATTGGAGTTCACCCCTTTGGATCATAAAAGTTGCAGAGTCAAACCATTACTAAAACCCTAGCGAGGCCAAATTTTCATTTTATAGGGTATATGTGCGTTATTGCAAAACATTTTTGGAACATACACAATTAGCGCTTTTGAGGATTAGAATGAATAAGTCACTTGATTGTTCATGCGCAAGGTTTCTTTTGCCCTTGTTCATTATTTTCAGACATGCTTGAAATCACTTGCTTGCTATTTTACGTGCTTGTTTATCTATCTAGTTACTGAAAACAAACAAATCTATTACAATCTTCAAATCTAGACATTAAAATTTGCAAACAATTTGAATCTGAAAACTCAAAATTTGCAAAATCTGAAGTAAAATCCTTTTCTAGAGTCAAAAGTCATCTCAAGAGGTCAAAAAGTCATATGAGTTTCTATCGAGTGTCATTTCATTACAACCCATCTGTCATATGATAGCAAACCCAGTGTCGTATGAGTTTTCATGCCAGCAAATTCTCAAAGTCAAAATCTTGCAACTGTCGTATGAGATTTTCAACTGTCGCTTCATTGCTACCCCAACTGTCATACGAGTTTTTCAACTATCATTTCATTGCTACCTAGCAATCATATGAGTTTTGAAACTATCATTTCATAGCATACCCACTGTCATACAAGTCTGTAGAGTGTCATTTGGGAAAATTTAGAAAAAGTGTCAGAAAGTTGTCAGAATTGCTAGATACCCAGCTTTTTCAGCCTAGTTCCAGAATCTATCATACAAATCACTGTGTCAGGAATAGAGAAATAGCTATTGAGAATCAGTACACAAGAGGAAGAAGCTCTAATCACCGCTATGATGAAGCAGCTGCAAGCTATGCAAGTCCAGCTTGACAAACTTGAGAAAGAAAAGGAACCTAAAGAGTTCTCCATGGAAACTCTATGCTCTCTTTCATTTAATAAAGACTTCTACATGTCACCATGCCCCCGGATAGAATTTGAGAAATGTGATAACCCTTATGATACCTCTTCCATGGAGAGTGACACATCCAGCTTTGGAGACTATGATGACTATGATGACAGACAATGTAATGATACCTATGACACCTCTATTCCTAAGAGTCCTCGTCGTGTGTTCCTACTTACTACAAATGGGCTGTCACATTGGATAGATCATGATGGTGATCCATATGATTCTGATTTTGAAAGAGACTTTGATGGCTTTTGTGGACAATACCTTGATTATGATCCATCTACTACTGCTAAGGACTATAAAATGCATCGTGCTAGCTTGAAGCATCAATATTATAAGAATCCTTCTCCTAAAGACTCTCCTGCTGAAAATAAAGATTATCTTCTCAAGCAAGGTCATGTTAATGTTGAACTTTTGTCTAGTGATGGTTCCCTTCCATCCCCTACTTCCTCCAATACCCATACATTTCCTAAAGCTTCTGAGTCTTTCAAATCTTTCATAGAACCTTCATCTGACACAAGCCCTGATACTTTTCATGTCATTCCTTATAGTTATCCTCTAGGGCTACCTCTTAAAGAAACTCAAGCTAACCTTCACTTGGCTGCAAATACTTTCAATAATGATAAACCTAAAGAGCCTAAGCCTTTATGTGCTATAATGCCTAATTCAACTAGTCCTTCACCATCTCAACAACAGTCTTCCATACAATCCCAACATGCTTCCTTGTCCTTAGAAGTGGCTCCATGTCAAGAGGACTCTAAAAATGATGAAGAAAAGAACATAAAGAAAGATCAAGATCAAGAACCCTCCATGTCATCCAGTACTTTTCATGATGTCTCTTATCCACTTCATGGTTCTTTTGATCCTGCACACTCTTTTTCATGCATTCCACCATGTCTTAAGTCTTCTCCTAAACAAGATCAAGCTACTACTTACACTGTTGAGCTTATTGACAATCAAAATGACCTTACTACACTTGCGCTTTCCAAAGATGATACTTCCATTAAGGTTGGTAAAAATAGTGTTGTTACTTCCAATGTTAAGCCTATTGAAAATCAAGAAAAAAATTATGCACTTATGCTATCCAAAGATCCTTGTCAAGATCAAAGTCTTCCATCTTCTTTTTCTACCACTCCATGTTCATTTCCACTTTCTACTCTTCCTGAGTCTTTGCAAGCTTTAAACAATCCTATCAAAGAAGGTGCTCCTATTCAAGATGTCCATGATTCTATTGAAAATTCTAAAGCTCACTCTGAAGATGCTGATATCCTTGGTTGTCATCTAGATGCTGATGAACTTATCGATTATCCTTTTGCATCTTCCACTTCCATCCTCAGACCTCTTCCACCACTACTAAAGGCGTCACATCTGCCTTTCATCTTGGGTCCTTATGTCCCTTCACTTTCCCCTCCTAACTTTCCTAATTCACCATCCATCTTGGGTCCTTACATCCCTCCATCTTCCATCTTTCCTCAAGATCAACATAGATGCATACCCTTGAATCCTTTTCATCCACCCACCCATCTAAACTAGTCATATCCTCCTCCTTCTTCCACAAGTCCCAAGTCCTTTGGAAGTAACTTGAATGTTCAATACAAGAAAAAGAAGCAATACAAGAATCCATCAAAAAAAGAAGATCACCATGTCTCCTCTAATAGATATGGAAACCTAAAGTCAAAAGAGATATCTAAAAAAAAAACTACAAGACAAGTATGGGTTCCAAAATCCATCATTGAAGATATTCTCTCTAGATCATCAAAAGGAAATAAAAAGCCTACGGCTATATGGATTCCAAAGTCTCTCTTGAAAGAGTCTGGTGTTGAGAAAAAAGTGAAATTGACATTCAAGCTTCCAAAGGCTTCCACTTCATTTCCCTCCAAAAATATTCTTTCATTCCATGCACCTAAACCTCAACCTCTACTATCCATTCGCCATATTCCTTCATGTATTCCTTCATTCATGATTCCTCCATCCTCTCACCACCCTTCAAGGTATGTGTTGATGTTTAACTTGCCTTCCTTTCCATCTACCCTTTCACAATCCTTCCATTCATTATCCTTCTACCTTCTATCCTTTTTCCTCATTTGCCTATTCCTCCTATCTTCCAACCTCACTCGCTTTACATAAAACCCTATCCTCCATTTTTCTCTTCCATATTCCTTTCCTATCAGCATCTTTGAGCATATCATTTTGAATCCTTGGCATATCATGGTTTATCCTTTCAAGGAGCATTATCTAAAAAGCTTACCTTCTTCCAAAAAAAAGAAAAAAAAAAAATTAAAAATGTGCCTTGGTGAAAACCTAGAAACAGGCGCCTTGGTAGAAAAAGTAAAGAGAAATAAATTCATCCTATGGTGAAAACCACTCCCTTGTGGCACCTTGGATAAGTACCATGATGAAAACCTGGCAATTAGGCATCATGCGTAGTTCTTCTACATATTTCATCCATTTCATCTTCTCTCTTTGATCTTGACAATGTTGATCTATACACGAACATTTGGCTATCTTGTGAGATATCTTACGATGATCTTTCTTTCATTCCTTCCATGTTTAGCCTTCATATCCATCTTCCTCCATTCATCTTCACCTATCGCTATCCTTTTCCCCTTTAGTCTTGATCTAAAAAAAAAAAAAAAGAAAGAAAGAGTAAAACACAATGCTATGAAGCCTCTTGACATGTCTACTCCTTTGGACTACATCCTGTCCTTCTTTGGCATTACACTTTTGTGACTTATCCTATGCTGGCCTTTCATTGCTTGTCCAAACGTGCTTTACATGAAAATTTTTCCCTAGCTTGAGTATTCTTGAGGAGTTTTCCCTTGAGGATTTCTTCCCTTCATTCTCCTTCATTCTCTTGTCTTCCATCTCATCCACCAACTTGCTAATCCCTCTTGTTCTCCACCTTGCTAGACATTGGGACTGCATGATATGATCTTGCTTGGGATTTTGCAATGAAAAAAGATGCTATCAAGTATACCAAGTATCAGAACAAATATCAGAACCAATATCAGAACCAGTATCAGAATCAGTATCAGAAGCAGTATCAAAATTAGTATCAGAACCAGTATCAGAACAAGTATCAGAATGAGTGTCAGAACAAGTATCAGAATACCTATTGGGGCTACACCTTTCACTTTATTTTATGGGTCTGAAGCGGTACTACCTATTGAGGTTGAAATCCCATCACCCAAAATTAGAATGCATGGTCTAGTAACTAATGATGACTACAGAGTGTCTAGGTTGTAAGAACTTGAACTACTAGATGAGTGTAGACAAGCATCATATGATCATCTTAGATTATATCAGAAGAGAATGCCTAGAGGCTACAACAAGAAAGTTAGACACAGAGAATTTCAGGTTGGCGATCTAGTCTTGAGAGAAAATCTTAAAAATCAATCCCATCGAGAATGCAAGGGGAAGTTCAAACCCAACTGGCTGGGTCCCTTTGTCATCACTGCTACTTTTGGCTCTAGTGCCTAACAACTCTCAACGAATGAAGGAGAACAACTTCAAGAACCAATCAACGTTCTCCATCTAAAGAAATTCTACGCCTAAGGCATTCAGTCTATGGTTAAATATTCTGAAAAAATCCTAAAAATCAGAAAAAGTCCTGGAAAAAATGAACATCTTGGTGAAAACCTAGCAATAGGCACCTTGATGATTCACAAAAAAAATCAAAAAAATATCAAAAATAAAAAAAAATGAAAAATACAAAAAAAAAATGAAAAACAAAAAAAGTGCCTTGGTGAAAACTTGGAAACAGGCACCTTGGTAGCAAAAATAGAATCTCTGCCAAGATGGTGAAAACCCGGCAAACAGGTGCCACTTGTTCAAAATGCTCCATCTATCAGCACAATCTTGGTCTTTCCCAGCTTTTAGTCTTGCTTTAGT
Source organism: Chamaecyparis obtusa (assembly GCA_027943335.1). Taxonomy (NCBI): domain Eukaryota; kingdom Viridiplantae; phylum Streptophyta; class Pinopsida; order Cupressales; family Cupressaceae; genus Chamaecyparis; species Chamaecyparis obtusa. The sequence continues at coordinate 231,886 of BSBK01002059.1, read as the reverse complement.
TTGTACATATCTCCCGGTTTGTTTCAACATTTCCAGTTTTCAATAAGTTAGTCTGTACACCAACCAGCTCAAGCATCTGTATCCTATCAATGTTTAACACTTGGGGGCAATCAATGTCATAGCCTATGGTCTCCCATTTATCTTAGATGGATCATATCTAGTCAGAGTCCTTTGAAGCTTCATGTGAGTCAGTCAGTCAGTCTTGTCTCCAGAAAGGATTTTGCATCTACAACAACACAATCAAACATCAAAACTCAATTGAAAACAATCTATGCTTTTTACATGCTTTTATCTCCTTGTATGCTTACTGATTCGCATTGAGATTTCTGCATATTGTGTCCCTTTGAGCTCTTTGATGATGTCCTTTATAGGATTTAGAGAGTGATGATTGCGGGCATAATCTTTTCTTTGTCTTCTGCTTGTATGTGACAATCTAACAACTTTGGAAATTCTAGATTGAAATGGTGTCCGACTATAAGAGCCTCTATCTTGAATTGGATGGCCATGCGTACCTCGACCATTGATACCCAGAAAATTCAAGGAAGTTTGATCTAACTATTGTCTTTTTGAGTAAGTTCTTTCTCCTACTGTGGAATGCGATCTTGCCTAAGGATGTGAATGATAAAGGGTCACTACGGGTAATTCACATGGGATTTAGAATGATCTCTTGACTGTTTGATGTGTTTGCAATGCAAGGCATATTTAGGTCATCATGACGTTCATGTTTTAATGCTTATACAAATTGCTATATCAAAATGGACATGATATTCAAGTCATCCTGGTGTTTATGCCTTGGTACTTATATCTAATCTGACATTCCAAAAATAAAATCAATATTCATATGTCCATGGTTGTTTGACCAGTGGGGGTTGTATTGATTCTTGTGCATACAAATCAATATTCATATGTCTATGGTTTTTTTTTAGCTAGTGGGCATTGTATTGATTTATCCGGTTACCTAAAAGTTCAATGATGATAACAAATCGATATATGATCAGTGACTAGGTCCTAGGTCTTAGGTTGCATTTCATTTTGCATGTCTCATTGCATGTTGCATGTTGCATGATCTCACAATGATTATTCAAATTGTATCTTCAAGTCTAACAAGAGCTAAATCTCACACGAAGGTTCCTCCAATGAAACAGCAAGTAGAATCCTTTTTCGGGATCAAAATTGAAATCTGAGATCATTTATCTTATTCACTGCTTGCATAATCAACCTTCCATCATCACAGAAATCTAAAATTCAACTTAACTGATTATCTTCCATCAAACTATCAAAAATTTAACTTGGTCAACCATGGTCAACTCATGGTTAAACTTAGTCAACCTTGGTCTCCAGGACCTCTAAATGATGCAGAATGCACTCTTGAATGTGTATAACCACTTCTCAAATCCATTAGCATGCTTCTAAACTATCAACGCTGATTTTTCTTGTCAGATTTCAATTTTAATCCTGAAGGGGCATGATATTGCACATCAATTCAAAGTCTATATATCAAAATTCTATCGATCAAATTCTATCAATATCTTTCATCAGTGATCAAGACAAACAATCATGTCTAGTTACTGATTCATCAAAAGTCCTCATTGCTCGGGGCAAATCTATCATCACTTGGGGCATATTAGATTCATCAAGATCCATATCAATCTGGTATTCTCCTAATCTTGTAAAATGTATCAGTTTTTGCAACCATCAGATCATAGTGTTCTTTCCTTGGTTCTTCGATGACTGAAGGGTTTGCATGTGATACCTGCTAGTTCTGCTAAGATAATCGAGTCTAGAATGGGTCACTCACTTCTTTGCAATCCTAAGGTTTGGAATCAAGCATTTTGACACTTTTTCGCAATCATAGGTTCATTTGCTGTTATAGTAAACATTATCTTTGGTCATTCAGGACTTATTATCTCCATATCAAATCAATATCAATCAGCTTCTGTCTCAATTTTAAACATTAGTTTCATATCTCTATCAAACACAGACTATCTTTGAACCACTGCGCTTTGCACAGTAATTCAAAGAGGGGCAAAATGTAATACCCCAAAAATGGGCTATAAGTTCATTAACCTCCTACATCAATATATCGAATGAAATCAACATCAAAGTCCTAACCTAAGGCACATCTAAACATCATCGAATCTTAATTGATTATCTTAAAATTCTACATCAGGGAATATTCCTAGCAATATTCCTAATTATCTTAATTATTTTAATTTAATGATTATTTGGCGATAAATCACATTTATCCTAAATTTGATTAATTGAATATTTTTCATATTTAATTAATTAGATTTAATATTTGCCACTTAATTATGTAATTAAATTTAATTCTATCTATTATTAATTGTATTATTTAATTTTGACAATAAATCCAATATCTTATGAATAATTGATTAAATTCTTATTTAATTGATTAAAGCAGGTTGTCATTATTTAATAATATAGTTTTTAATAAAAGTTTGATAAAATAGTTAATTAACCCATAAATTAATTATTTTATTTCGAAAAGTAGTTAAGTTGAGAATAAATCACTTTATTTATTTATTAAATCATAATTATCCATGTGCACATTCAAGGACCAGTTAAACTCAAAATTGGAAAATCAATGCAAGTTGTTAGCTTTTTGAAACTCAACATCTTTTTGAGTTTTAAAGTTGATCTAAACTTCTAATTCAAGTTGAATTGTGCTTTTGCATGATTTTTGTGACTTAATTATCTATTATTTAAAAATAACTCAAAAATCAAGCTGAGTTATTTGAGTGATTTATGGCTTTTTCTCATGCACTTCCAAAGCCTTGGATTTCTATAAAAACAAGCCTCAGCTCATCTCAAATCATCTCATAATTTTGCAAGCTTACTTTGCCAAAGTCATCTACGAATTGCACAACTATCTTGAAGAATTGGAATTTGGAGAATCAAAGCTTATTGTGAATCAAGGCTATTGTGAGATCAATTTGTTTTTTTTTTACATTCATTTAGATTCTTTTTCATATCATTGTTAGATCATTTTAGCATATCAATTTCCATATTAGCATAGATTTATATCAAGTTTTTATCATGATTATTGCATAGAAAATACCAAAAATATAGATTAATTGCATTCAATTTCATATCCGTCTTTTGCATTCAAATCCTTCATTTAGGTGTCGTCTAGGTCACTGATCTCGATAACAATTTGAGAACATTAATCTCGCACCTACTAGAAGGCAGTAAATCGCTTGGTTAGATAGTTTTCAATTTTGCATGATTTTGATTTTTGCTAACCTCTAATGTTTTACTGAAGTGTGGTGTCTACAGATCAGGTATAATTTTCACACACAAACCTACAAGCCTACATCACCGAGAAGAGATACATGTGCATAGATATATACAATAAGGCATTTGCAAACAGATGAGCAGGATCGATACATCGTGTGGACCTCAACTAAGTGATTAACTACAACTTCATCTTGAGTCATGAAAACACATCAATCACATATACATAAAGCATGAGGCATCACATCTATATAATGGTTAACTTCCAAATCCTTGGGTTAGAACTTTAAATCTTTATAAGTATATACAAGATGAATGATTTCCAATTTAATAAACAATAATCATGGCTGAGTATATCTAAATATTTGATAAGCATATTATCATAAACATAAATGTGAATACATAGCTCTAATCATAATGTAAAATGTCCAAATCAAATAGTCCAAGTATAATCATCAAAGAGGGTGTTACAAACTATGATATTGTCATTGATGTCAACTAGGTGTTTATTTGTTGACTATGTTCTTGATAAGAAAAGGAATTCTTAGTTGAATAAATCTTGAGTTGTGTTGAGAATTGCATGGTGTGATCATGCATAATTCTAAAATGTAGTCTTGAGATGGTATATCCATGACCACATAGGTTAAATTTAAGTACAGTTTGAGTTATGATTAGATGAATAGGTACATGTAATATGATAAAGCGGAAAATGACCAGAGTTGATGATGGAATATGGATGAAGTGACTGAGAGGGGGGGGGGGTGAATCAGTCAACCATAAAAAACTTTGACAATTAATTCTTTGCAGATCCTTTAAGATATCTTAACAATGTTGTCTGTTTTAGTACTCGGTAAGAAGATTGCAGTAACTTTGAAGATGCAGAAAGTATTAGCAATAATATCTTTAGATATTTATCAGTGCATGTAAATGATTGAGAAAGCAATTAAGAACACAAGAGACACAAGTTTTAACGTGGAAACCCAATATGGGAAAAACCACCAATGTATCTAGATACTGATTTTCACTTTTCTGAAGTGATGCCCGGTTAGAAGCCAACCCGGTAAAAGGTTACAAAACACACTGTTAGGTGTGACCTTGTTAGAGGATTTAAAACACCCTGCTAGGAGTGGCCTGGTAAGAGGTCTTGAAAACAATTCAATGGAATTGTCACCTTGTTAGAGGATTTATATTATGGCTGTTAAACCAACTCGGTTAAGAGATTTAGAATTCACTGTTACAATGATAAGAAGGTAACAATGAAAAAGTGACCTGTATAATAATGCAACTGTCTTGCTGATTACAGATCTCTGTTCTGCATAAGTCTGATCCTCTCTGATCGAATAAATCTCTGCTGCTCCTCAAGGATATCTGAACATCCTTCACAAATTCGCATATATCTTTTCTTTTCTTCTTCTGTAAATCTTCTGCTATATATTCTACTTACTTTTCACATTTGACCTATTATTTATATGATTTTGGATTAGTCAAATCGTCATTTATTAGAATAACAGTCGGCTGAATTAAGTAAACTCTATTTGCAAAAATCCTTCAAAGGCCGACAGTGCTCGGTGACCATATCTTTTATAATTTTCCAGAGACCGAGGGAACTCGGTAAACACCAACAATCCTTCTCCTTTGATAACCGACTGAACTCAGTAAATACTAACTTTCTTCGATGACCGACTGAACTCGGTAAGCACTAAACTTTCTTCGGCAACCGAGTGAACTCGGTAAACACGACACTTTCTTCGGCAACCGAGTGAACTCGGTAAACACTAGACTTTCTTCGGCAACCGAGTGAACTCGGTAAACACTAGACTTTCTTCGGCAACCGAGTGAACTCGGTAAACACTAAACTTTCTTCGGCAACCGAGTGAACTCGGTAAACACTAAACTTTCTTCGGCAACCGAGTGAACTCGGTAAACACTAATATCCCTGACAGGTAGACCGACTGAGCTCGGTATAAGTAGATTGCTGTGGATTATGACATAGTGTGACATCAAAGACAATACATAATTGAGTAGCAATTTCCTTCAGACAATTGTTTCCAACAATCTCCCTCTTTGGCATTGATGGCAACACAATATGTCATAACACAAGAAATTTGAAAGAGTTAGCTCGGTTTAGATTCAAATCTCCCTCTGTCAGTAAACTTCCTGTATCCTGAAAATTCTTTCTTCTGACTATAAATTTCTTGAAAGCAATAGTAAAGACATAGCAAACACTCCCTCTTTGACAACATATGCCAAAGATAATTCACATATTACCGGTGAAAATTAATGTACCTCAAGTACTGATTCATATGCAATGATTCCTTTAATATGCTGCATCAACAAGTTGATTTTCAATCATGTTCTGGTTGATGCATCACTAAAACTATATTTAGTGAGCCTCGGATAGGGGAATAACCCCTAACTTACCTCTTAGATACATAAATGCATCCTTAGGTAATGGTTTGGTAAAAATATCTGCAATCTGTTCTTTTGTATGAATATATTCTAATCTGATTTCCTTGTCCTGCACCAATTCTCTGACAAAGTGATATTTAATGGCAATGTGCTTGGTTTTGGAATGCATCACTGGATTCTTAGAAATGTTTATTGCACTGGTATTGTCACAAAATATAACAACTAGTTCTTTGATTTCGACCTTCATACCTTCTAATAGCTGTTTGAACCAAACAATATTTGAACAGTTTACTGCAGCAGCAACATATTCTGCTTCAGCTGTGGATTGAGATGTGCAATTCTACTTTTTACTAGTCCAGGATACCAGTCTTTTTCCAAGAAAAAATGCTCCACCACTTGTGCTTTTTCTGTCATCAATGTTTCCTGCCCAATCAGCATCAGTAAACACTTTCAAGTCTAGATTGCCTCCAAATTTATACCACAAACCATACTCTTCAGTTCCTCTTAAGTATCTTAAGATTCTTTTGATTGCCATCATGTGATTTTCCTTAGGTTTAGCTGAGAATCTAGCTACTATACCGACTGCTAAGGTAATATCAGGTCTAGTATGTACCACATACTGCAATTTTCCAATCATAGATCGGTATAGGGTCTGATCAACTTCTTTTGAATCATCATTTTTGGTAAGTTTTAGTCTAGTACACATGGGTGTACCAACTGGTTTTGAATCTTCCATTCCAAACTTCTTAAGTATCTCCTTAATGTATTTTGATTGAGTAATGTATATACCATTTTTGCTTTGCTGAATTTGAAGACCAACAAAGAATTTTATTAAACCAAACATAGACATTTCAAATTCTCTGTTCATTTGTTCTGAAAATTCTTTGCACTGATCCTCATTCCCTGTAAATATAGTATCATCCACAAATATTTCTGCCAGTACAATTTTGTCATTCGGTCCTTCTTTGATATACAGATTGCTGTTATCATTAGCTCTTTTGAAATTAATCTGGATTAAATAGTTATGGAGTCTTTCATACCATGCTCTAGGAGCTTGTTTTAAACCATATAATGCTTTGTGTAACCTGCAGACCATGTCCCTTTTGTCTGGATCAACAAAACCTTCAGGTTGTTCAATGTAGACTTCTTCATCAAGAATTCTATTGAGAAATGCAGATTTTATGTCCATCTGATATACCTTAAATCCTTTGTGTGCTGCATAAGCAAGTAGAGTTCTTACACCTTCTAATCTTGCAACAGGAGCAAAAGTTTCTCCATAATCTATACCTTCTTCTTGAGAGTAACCTTTACATACCAGTCTAGCCTTGTTTCTAGATACTTGACCATCTTCATTCAGTTTATTTCTGAATACCCATTTTGTTCCAATTACATTCTTGTCTTTAGGTCTAGGTACAAGAGTCCAAGTTTTGTTCTTTTGTATTTGTTCTAATTCTTCATTCATTGCTTCAATCCAACTTTCATTCTCTAATGCATCTTTGATATTTCTAGGTTCAAAATCAGTAAGTAGACATGTACCTTTTAGCTTGCTTCTTGTCATAGTACCATCTGATTTGTTTCCAATGATTTGATCTGGTGTATGATTTCTTCTGACATATTTGGCTAGTATAGGTTCCTTGCCTTTTGAATGATTCATGCTGTTGTCTTCTAGGATCTCTTCTTCAGGTTGCTCGGACTCGGTAGATATTTGCTCGGTAACTTCAGGCTGAGACTCGGTCTGAATTTCTTCCTGTGACTCGGTTTGAACTTCTTCCTGTGACTCAGTCTGTGACTCAGTAACTGTGCTTGGCTCGGTAGATATAGCTTCCTTATTGATAGTTGTGTCTGTCAATGTTTCAGGTTCAATGTAAACGAATCTTCTGTAGTTCTCAGGTTCCCTTTTGCTTTCTTCCTCAGTCTTTTCTGCAAACTCGTCAAATTTTACATGTATACTTTCTATGACTTTGTGAGTAGATAAGTTCAGACATTTGTATGCCTTGCTTTTGCTAGAATATCTTAGGAATATTCCTTCATCACTCTTCACATCAAATTTATTTCTTCTGGATTCCTTTAAGATATAACACTTGCTACCAAATATTTTCATGTAACTTACATTAGGTTTATAGCCATACCATAATTCATAAGGAGTTTTGAATGTGTCTTTCTTCAGTTGTACTCGGTTCAAGGTATGAACTGCAGTGCTGATAGCTTCCTTCCAGTACTTTATAGCAATGTTCTTTTCTATCATTAGAGTCCTTGCACAATCCATAATAGATCTGTTTCTTCTTTCTGCTATTCCATTCTGCTCAGGAGTTCTAGGAGCTGATACCTGTCTTTTGATTCCTCTTTCAATGCAGAAGTTGTTAAAATCATGGGAGATGAATTCACCACCTCTGTCTGATCTTAAGCATTTCAATCTTTTCCCTGTTTCTTTTTCTACTCTTGCTAAGTACCATTTGAATTTTTCAAATGCCTCTGATTTTTCTCTTAAATACATAACAGTCATCATTCTAGAATAGTCATCAACGAAAAGAATAAAGAATTTATCTCCAGTATAGCTTTGTATTCCAATAGGTCCACATAAATCAGTATGCACAATTTCCAAAATTTCTTTAGACTGATAGTTCTTACTTTTGAAACTAGTTTTACTCATTTTGCCAATCTGACAATTCTTACATAGACCAGTGTCAGGTTTCTTCAAGGTAGGAATGCCTCTAACCTTCTTGAATTTGCTTATCTTTATCATGTTATCAAAATTTACATGACATAACCTTTTGTGCCATAGCCAACTTTCCTCTATTTGAGCAATAAGGCATGAATATTCATTGAGATCAAGATAAAATAAGTTACCTTTTGTTTGTTTGCCTGATCCAATGAGTTTTCCTTTTCCATCCAGCAGTCTTGCTTGACCATTCATGAATTCAACCTTGAAACCAGTGTTGATTAGCTGTGCTACACTTAGAAGATTATGTTTTAGTCCTTCAACCCAGTAAGCATTATCACATATGAGTTCTTTGGTTAATGAGATTCTTCCTTTTCCTTTTATACAACAAGGTTCATTGTTACCAAATCTTACATTACCATTGTCACAGTCTTCTAGATATTCAAATTTTGTCTTATCACCAGTCATGTGGTGTGAACATCCACTGTCTATTATCCATATATCATCTTTTCTTATATGAGAAATAAGTGCTATCTTATCTTCATCATCATCAGATTCATCTTTTATAGCAATAAAGACAATTTCTTCTTCACTATCATCAGAATCTTTAGCCATAAAACATGATTTCTTACCTTTATCCTTGTATGATTTGAAATTCTTTTTGCCATAGTACTTGTGACTTCTCTTTTCTTCCTTGACTTGCTTGTTTGGGCACCTAGCTGCAATATGTCCAATTTCTTCACATGAAAAACAGATTAAAGGAGTTTTACCTTTATACTTACCTTTCCCTCTAGAGTACTTCTTTGCAAGTAATGCTTCTACAATTTCAAGATCACTATCAGAACTTTCTTCTGATTCTTCTTCACTTTCTGTCTGAACTTCTTTAATTTTCTTATTCTTCTTTAGTGAAACTTTGGCCTCAAATGCTGATTCAATATTTTTGGAACTAGGAACATAGTTGTCATAGTTGTCTAATTCAAAAGCTGTCAATCTTCCAACTAAAGCATCCAAAGTTATACTGTGGTTTGCTTCACATCTTCTTTCTTGAATAGCTGATACTCTTATTGCATAGATAGGGAGTAGTGTTCTGAGTACCTTACTTATAACCGTCTCATCTGAGATTGTTCCTCCAGAAGCTCTGATTGCACTTACACTTGCTTTGATTCTTTCAACATATTTTGCAATGTTTTCATCTTCCTTCATATTCATCTTGTCAAACTATCCTCTTAGGCTTTCTGCTTTTGCTCTCTTCACATTTGCATCACCACCATATATCTTCTTCAGTGCCACCCACATTTCATATGCAGTAGTGCAATCTTTAATATCATCAAATTCTTCATAGCTGAGAGCAGATGCAATGTCTATCATCATGGTGTTGTGAGTCTTTTTATCTGCAATGTCTTCAACAGTTAATGCGCCATTAGGAATTGTGTATTCTTCATCAATGTATTTGCATCCTGAATCACCAATGGAAGCCAGATGAAGTCGCATGAGACCTTGCCATGCTGAAAAGTTTTCTCTGTTAAGCTTTGGAATTTCCCTCTTGTAAGACATCCTGATCTTTAGCTTAGGTCTTTGAAACCCTTCCTGCAAGCACCAAAAGCTCTGATACCAATTGATGGAATATGGATGAAGTGACTGAGAGGGGGGGGGGGGTGAATCAGTCAACCATAAAAAACTTTGACAATTAATTCTTTGCAGATCCTTTAAGATATCTTAACAATGTTGTCTGTTTTAGTACTCGGTAAGCAGATTGCAGTAACTTTGAAGATGCAGAAAGTATTAGCAATAATATCTTTAGATATTTATCAGTGCATGTAAATGATTGAGAAAGCAATTAAGAACACAAGAGACACAAGTTTTAACGTGGAAACCCAATATGGGAAAAACCACCAATGTATCTAGATACTGATTTTCACTTTTCTGAAGTGATGCCCGGTTAGAAGCCAACCCGGTAAAAGGTTACAAAACACACTGTTAGGTGTGACCTTGTTAGAGGATTTAAAACACCCTACTAGGAGTGGCCTGGTAAGAGGTCTTGAAAACAATTCAATGGAATTGTCACCTTGTTAGAGGATTTATATTATGGCTGTTAAACCAACTCGGTTAAGAGATTTAGAATTCACTGTTACAATGATAAGAAGGTAACAATGAAAAAGTGACCTGTATAATAATGCAACTGTCTTGCTGATTACAGATCTCTGTTCTGCATAAGTCTGATCCTCTCTGATCGAATAAATCTCTGCTGCTCCTCAAGGATATCTGAACATCCTTCACAAATTTGCATATATCTTTTCTTTTCTTCTTCTGTAAATCTTCTGCTATATATTCTACTTACTTTTCACATTTGACCTATTATTTATATGATTTTGGATTAGTCAAATCGTCATTTATTAGAATAACAGTCGGCTGAATTAAGTAAACTCTATTTACAAAAATCCTTCAAAGGCCGACAATGATCGGTGACCATATCTTTTATAATTTTCCAGAGACCGAGGGAACTCGGTAAACACCAACAATCCTTCTCCTTTGATAACCGACTGAACTCAGTAAATACTAACTTTCTTCGATGACCGACTGAACTCGGTAAGCACTAAACTTTCTTCGGCAACCGAGTGAACTCGGTAAACACTAGACTTTCTTCGGCAACCGAGTGAACTCGGTAAACACTAGACTTTCTTCGGCAACCGAGTGAACTCGGTAAACACTAGACTTTCTTCGGCAACCGAGTGAACTCGGTAAACACTAAACTTTCTTCGGCAACCGAGTGAACTCGGTAAACACTAAACTTTCTTCGGCAACCGAGTGAACTCGGTAAACACTAATATCCCTGACAGGCAGACCGACTGAGCTCGGTATAAGCAGATTGCTGTGGATTATGACATAGTGTGACATCAAAGACAATACATAATTGAGTAGCAATTTCCTTTAGACAATTGTTTCCAACAGTTGAATGATTTTATCATTATGAAGAACAAAAATGGATTTAGTGTGTATGATCATACATATGCAATCGAGACAGGTATATCTACCTAATCCTATGACCACATCATTATAAGGGATAAAAAGAATTAGTTATGAAGATCTGAAGTGATTGAAATAGGAAGAACAAAGGAAGAAAAATGAACTACATGCTTGATCATTAAAGTTATTAGATCAAGTAATCTAATGTCATATAATGAATTTTTTTATGATCTAAGTGTCATGGTGATGTGGAAAATCTTACTTGTAAAGGTAAAACATGTTATAGTGATCAAGAGGGAAAGGATTTCTCAAAGTTATGCATGTTTCTAGGGAAAGGTAATTAAAATTTATTTTATTGGTTCACAAATATGTGTCCCCTTTTAACATATCTTCTATCTTCAACCATTCCCCATTTGAATAGTTACTAACATTTCTCATATAATCTTGATCTCTTTAGTCGAATTGATCAAATTTAGATTATCATTGAAACATTCCTAAACATTTCTAAAATGATCCTAATCAATCCTAAACCATTTCAAACCTTCGTAAATCATTCCAAATCAGTCCTAATGTTTTCCTAGCTAGTCCAAGATAATTTCAAGATCATTCAATCATTCTGAAGTCAATTTGAGTGTATTGTCAAAGTTCATTGATGCTTCATCATTGTCACCATCAGTCAGCCCAATAGCATTATCAAAGTTCATCGGTGCTATTTCATCTTGTTATCCTCAATCACACACATTGTTCAAGTTCATCGATGTTGCGTTATTCCCTAATAGGTTTCAAAACCATCAAAGTTAGTTCAAATCCTCATCAAAACATTCAAAACCAAGTCAGTCTCGATCCTATGTCATCATTTCGGTGAATGATTTATTAATTTTTCCTCTAGAGATAGATAAACCAAGCTCTATCCCTAACCTTCTAATTATTTATTCATGTCATTTTTACCCTTTTACTAACTTATTAATTAATTAATATTATGTTAATTAATTGGCCCCTTTTCCTTGAATTAAGGGATTTCATAATTCCTAAATTCCTTAATTCAATTTTAGAGGTAATAATGAATTTTTAAAATTTGAAAATATGACTCTTACACATTCCCCCAAATTGTGCTTCATTTTCCTCTTTTTGTGCTTCACCCTCTTACACCTTCCCTTTCATTTTTCCCCAAATTGTGCTTCCATCTTGCTATGCACATTTTCTTATATTTTGTCATAATGTGCCTTAGTATGACACTTTTCTAATTTTCCTCCTTAATTATGGAAATATACTAATTTTTGTCTTCAATTTGTCATAATCATGACATCCTTCCAATTTCCACACCTAATTTCCATTTCAAGTATTTTGGCTCTCAACCCTATAAAGTAAGCCTCATTTGCACTAATTTGGCTAACCACATTCCTAGTATTCTCTTATCATCATTTTTGTTTCAATTTTTTGTCAAGATCATAGAACTACATCAATCAAATTCAATTGATAGGAAAGGAGAACATGCGAGCTACACTTGAAAGGGGATTTTTTTTCTTGAATTATTTTATGTTTCAAGTGGATTTAATGGTAGATTATATTGGTTTGAATATATTGCCTTTAAGACTTTTTGGTTTCCTTGATATGCTAATCATGAATTTTTATAGTCCTAAATTTGCTGAAGTTGACATGAATCACTCATTTCTGATTGGTTTTTGATGTTTTTGTGCATTTTCAGGTCATAGGAAACTTTCTGGCACTTGGCAGGAGAAGTTGCTCAGTTGGTAGGAGAAGCTGTATAGTTAGTTAGAAAACCTACATAGTTGGTACCCAGAACTAAGCACTTGAGGCCTAAAGATGCTAAGTTAGCTATGGGAACCACGTAGTTGGAGTCATGATTCTGCATTATAGGGTTTAGTGTGTTATTAAATGTTTTTTATCTTTTACAACTATTTCTCTTTCATTCTAAAGCTTAAAATGGAATTTCAAATGGATTGAAACATGCTCTAAAAGGCTTTAATATATATCACATTTTAATTTGGGTTGTTTAAAAGGTGCCTCACACTTTAATTGGGTTGATAAAATAAACTTCACCTAGTATAGAGTTCAATCAAGCAATTTTGTTCAATAGCTAGTCAATCAACTCTAATTATTCCAAATATGAAAATTAGTATAATTAGGGTCTATAAATGATCAAATTTCACTCAAAATATAATAATTAATGGATTAATGAGTTTGCACTACATACACTTACATGTTTCTAGGGTTAATCTACAAATTGAACTTAATCTGGAAGTCCTAAAACCCTATTTTCTTTGTCTGATTGCAGAAGTGCACACTCAGAGCTAGAAAATGCATAATTGGTGTCTAAAACTATGTAGTTAGTAGAACTACACACTTGGTAAGAGAAATTCCACACTTGGTCAAACTGGGCACTTGGTTCTCTGAACTATGTAATTGGTAAGATCTTTATGTTTCATAGGTAAATCTATTTTTTTTATTTCAAAACTTTGTTTCTGCACTTAGAATAGAAAATTTGGTGTTACCGATGACTTTGTTTCAACTTATGGAAACTGTGGGATGAAGATACAATCGTAAACTACTAATGCATTGTGATGCATAATGCTTGAGGAAGATCTTGTGTGTCTTACGAAACTATGTGTGTTTTTTAGTAGTTAGAAAACACTTGGTTTAGTGCTTTAAAATGAATCTTTTCTTTTGAGTGTTTGGTGTGTCTTCTTATTTATAATCCCTCAAGTATTATATGCACATATCCTCTCCCATTTCCTTTATGTATCTTGGGTGCAAGATAAATCTATGTGATTCTTTTAGAGATGCCTACCTTGGACCAAGGTATTCACTTTGAACATACCAAGGGATGACCTCAAGCAGTAACATGCTAAAGATAGATCTCCATCCAAATCACTATATCAATGCATGATTGTGACTAATAATCCAATCAATAGTGTGGTTGGGTGATAGATCTCCTATAGTACCATTTTGGTGCGTAAAACCTTGGTTCTCAAGGATGAGAGATCTTTTGATGGATTTTATCACACCACCTATTGAACTGGATGTACCATACTAAAATCTATGTCTTAGTGGCCAAAAACCTTCTATTCATTGACGCAAGGAGTCACCCATACCCGTGAAGGAATTCCACACTTTTTTTGGCTCTTGGTAGAGACAATGGTTCCTTGGGAAGTGATACCCCTTGTAATTCAAAGCTTGGTGTGCCTGATAAATGAGTGCATTGTAAGGATGAGCCCGATACTCTAAGATTCTAGGCTATCCAACTTGAGTAAGTATGGATGAAATTTTATCAAGTGAGAATTCAATGGATATTGTCCTTCCATACTACGTTGTGGTATGTTTGTTTTATTTTTTAAAATAACTAATCTACCTGAAGTGTCTTGTGTGAGTGCTCAAACATTACAAGAACTTTCAAAAACACTTTCAAAACATTCCTAACATTTATAAACCTTGCAAAATATTTCAAAACTTGTCAAAACACTTAATTTGGTCACAAACACTTTTTCTTGAAACCTTGTAAACAATGGACTTTAAGAACACTTATTTAGAACCTTGTGGCATGTATAGGAACCCTTACTTTGTATTTCCATATCATAGTCCTGTTGGAAACTACAATTGAAACAATTTTTGTATTGTCATTGATGTCAAACCTTAACTGGTAAGATAGTTTCTATCTAAGAAAGTACTATATCTCTCGGTTGATGCAAAGGATTAGGGAAAGGGAGATAACAATAGCACTTAAGGAAAGGTTGAGTTATTTGATAATTCAATGAGTACTTGATTATTTGGCACTATGATGAGATAATGTATTGTTTATCTAAGTAAGAAGAAATATTGAAGAAGTAGGCTTAACCGAGTAAAAGTGAAGAAATCTAGTTTAAGCCGAGTGATGTTAGTGTCAACCGAGCACTAGTATATGCCGATTAAATCTAGTTTTGACCGAACATCAGTTTATGCTGAGTGACAAGAAATTACTGAGAAGGACAGTGGTAGTCAAGGAAGATAGTTTGAAGAGTTGACCGAGTTATATAGTGATGACCAAGGAGATGAACATGGTATTGACCGAGTGTCAGCAATTTACATTTGGAGAAAGAATTCACATTTCCAGCCAACACAATTTAATTCTTGGGTTATGTAAATCATGTTGACTTTATTAATTGATTGTATGGAGAATTTAATGCATGGTAGATTGTTTTATTATGATTTCAATGAGGAGATTCAAGATGTTTCTAGAAGGATGTATGAAGGACTTAAATGTTGGAAAGATTTGTTGGATCTGACCTAAACTAAGATCTATGTAGGAGATTAAGAGGCAAAAGACAGATCTACCTATCTAGAGAGGTATAACAAAAACCTAATAGTGAGGCTACTGAGTATGCTAGTGATGTTGATGTTATTGACTTATAAGTCTAAGTAGAAGGCTGAAGGTGAACATAAGAGTTGTGATTGCTTGAAGAGAATTCTGAGCAGATTAGTGATGGAGATGGAAATGATAGTCAGTAAATTAGAATATATGTGCAAATTGGATCTAATATCTACAAAGTGAGTTATATGTTTTATATATCAGAAACTACTGCTACTTTCTAACCATTTTAACAATCAAAATCCTTTAATCAAGGTTGACCTAATAGTCATTGATAAATCCTTTAATCAAGGTGGCATTGTAATAGAATGTAGTCAAGTCCTCTGACTAGGCCACTCCTAACAGGGTGATTGAAATCCTTTAATAGGGTCACACGTAATAGTGTATTTGTATACCTTTAATAAGGTTGGCTTTTCACAGAGCTCACTTCAGAAGAGTGAAAATATCAGTAACATATTAAAAAGTGGTTTTTCCCAAATTGGGTTTCCAATATAAATCTTGGTGTCATACTTGTTTGAATGTTTTGTTATGAATGTTTTGATATTCTACAAGTTAAATACTATTAGATAGTGGACTACATGTTATATGTTTTTCTAATATATGTTCTTTAGAGAGCAAGTTGAGTTTGTGATTAGATCTGAGTTTGTTGAAGTGTTTGAATGTTCAATTGGTATATCTGGACCTGAGAACAACTAATTCACCCCCATCTCTATTGTTCTAAATCATATTAACAAGTCCTTGCATATTTTGCATTTTCTTCCTGGCATTTGCAGTTCCAAATCCTTACATTAATCCTCATTATAATCCTTATTGAAGTCCTCATTATAGTCCTATTTAATTTTTCATTTATAACCTTCAAAAGGATTTGCAAAATCCCACAAAAATCCAAATTTTAGAGTCTCTCTTTATGCTATTGAAAATAGGATCTTGACTTGGTCCATTTTGTCCCTCTTATCAAAATTGTCCTTTTGTCAAACTCCATCTTTATCATGTTGGATTTGGTCCAATCCCTATTTATGTAAATATATATATCCTTTTGATCCTTTCAAGTCAAGATCCCTATTCAATTTCCTAAGGTTATACCCTTAGATTTATATTTTCCAAATATTTTGTCAAAGTCAAAAATCCCAAAAACATAGTTGCATTTTTCACAATCATTCGAAATACCAGAAATCTAATTTTTTTTGCATCTTCATATCTCCCTAAGTGGCATTTTACAGATCTTTCCAAAAATTCTTTTCATACCTTAGGTTGCATTCTCATTCCAAAGTCTCCTACAAGTTGCACCTTGCATATCCTTAATCCTTATTTTTATTTATTCATCATGCCAATTATGACAAGGTGAAAAGGTTATTATTAACCCATGTACTTTTCAAATGAGCACATACAAGAACCCTTTTATCCTAGACAGGGTATAACTTTTCAAACATTTAAGGTTTTGACCCAAACATGACATACCCTTAAAGACAAGAGATCCAAGCACCTCATGACACAAGAGCCATGTACCCTTCAAGACAAGAGACCCAAAAACATGTTGAACTAAGGAAAATGAGACTCTCACATGATCTATGACATCAATCCCATGCACACTTGAATTAAAATTTGATAGATGAATTGGAGAAATAAATTAATATTGTGGAACAACAAGTCAAAAATGCTAAAAGGAATAACAAAGATATGGGCAAACTCCTTAAATTCCCAAAAGAAAAGTTTGGTGAAATTAATGTTAAAGCTCTCATTGCAAGATAAAAAATAACAAAACTATTTTCATAAATAAATGAAGCAAATGAAAGCTTCAACCAAGCCCAATCCAATCATTTTCAAGAGAAATTTTTTTTCAACCAAGTCCTGGATCATGCTCAATTCAATCAAATTTCAAATCAATCTTCATGTGATCAAATTTAAAATTAATCATTCAACCAAGCTCCAAATCAAACCTTCCAACCAGAGTGTGGTATAATTCAACCAATGTTCATTCTAATGCAACCAAGGGTGCCTCAATCAATCACACAACCTCTTGTAACCATCATGCAATCAAGTCAACCAATTCCAAGGTCACAAAAGTCTTTTCCTTCAAGAAAATTGTATGTTAATGATCAACCTTCAAGCACAAGGTCAAATGTGTTATATTTTGAATATGAATCAAGCATGATCAATGATCAACCTTTTTTGGTACATGTTCCATCAAAAAATTATTCACAACTTATGAAAATTAACGTGGTATCACCAACAAGATTAATCAAGAAGTGGAAGTTCAAATCTAACATTTTAAAGAATTTGTTACAAAAATTGGATTGTATATATGAAAAAAATAATTCATCATGTCTAGAAATGGCTCATCCCAAAACAATCACATGTATGACAAATCTATTTCCTATCAAACATCTATGCCTCTTTCCATTCCTTCATCGTCGAAAGATTCATATGAGCTTTTTCCTCCATCTCAATCAAGAGAAACATCCCATGATGCACCCTCCCAAGGACTATCTATGAATGAAATTACACCTAGCCCCATTCATGATGCAATTTATTTTCATGCTTACTAGATCCTAGATCCAATGCCAAAGTTTCATCCATCTCTATACAATCCTATTCAAGAGTCCCATTCAAACTCCATCTCCTCCATGTTAAAATGTTTCCCCCTTTCCAGAGTCTCCTATACATATTCTAATTCAAACCCCACGTCAAGAGGATGATCTAAATCACAAATAAATAAGTCCTAAAAAAATCAAGATCAAGATCCCAATAACGACCAACCCAATCAAATTTTTGACCAAAATTCCATTTTTCTTGAGCCTCACGATGATCCTATTTTCCTTAATTGTCTTATCAAGTGTTATCCCCCTCCAACTTAAGAGAAAATTGTCCTTTTAAGTCCTATTGATATTTCCATTCCTAAGAAAAATCATGTCCTCCCTTCCATTCTTTCCAATGATCCCATTCCAAGTCAAGATCAAAGAATCGCCTCATCCCTCCAAATCCTTCATAAGATCCCTCCATTCCTTTATCTCCATTTCCTAGTCCTTCAAATCCTTCACAAGATCCTATCCTACTAGATGATCCTGCCATTGCTTGTATTCTATCATAGGATTTCATTATTCCTCATAATCCCCCTCATGATGCAGACAAATTTGTGCAAATTTTCATACATGTCAAATAAATTCCTCTATTAGAATATATTATAGTCCACTTTATGATTTTATTTTTTAATTTCATATAATGTCCACCTTAAAATGGGATCGCATCTACCAACAAGTGTCCCACTAGTCAAAGAAAGTATTACCAAGTCAAAGGGTTCAACTTTCAAGAGAAAAGTATATCAAAAATATTTCATGTTAAAGAAAATTATAAAGGTCATGACCCCATTCCTAAAGCTCACTCTTAAGGCATTTCTATCCCTTCAAAATCAAAATCCACACGTATACCTCCCCTGATGTAGCAGTGCCAAGCAGAAGCCTTCTTAACAGTGAGCAATTCGCAAGTTTTCAATCCCTCAACACCCAAGGTGAAAGGGTCAAGTGCTAAATACCTATCATAGGTATAATAAAGGGACTTAGAGAAGGTTATCACAACCCTACTTTGCAAGGTAACCTAATCACTAGGCTTACCAAAGTCCTAAGCACCCGAGAACAAAAGTTCATCAAGAGATCTCTTCAACAAAATGAGTAATCAAACCCCATGAAATGGCTTATAGGACCAAGCATGACCTAAAATCACTCGTATGGCCTCTTTAGGTCCTATTATTTTAGTTTCAATGGTTCTTTCATCCAAAAGCAACCCATAGTACTAAGTTGCTTCACAAATTAAGAATTTGGCTTGTAGCCTTCCCAAACTAATACTTTTAATCTACATCAAAATCACTCCAAAAAAAGCATGAATTAGGTTGAGGATCTTGACACCCTTTTGGGACTTATGGAACATATCTAAGCACTAGGACTTGAAACCAAATGGAGGTCACTGATTTATCCAATTTTAGGACAAGGCTAATAGGCCTAATTAGGTCTGGTTTACTCTACAAGTGCTTCTTCCTCCAAGCCAATGCCAAGATCAATGATGGGATCCTTTGAGGGCATGTATAAGGGTTCCAAATCTAGAATATTGGGTCTTGATTAATCCCCAACTAGTTTTTAGCATGACTGTACTAAGTCACTAGTAGGTGCACATATGGGCCTGTACACCTAGGGCTTTGTGGAAAACACACCTCCCTACAGAACTCCACGTCTAACCTACATTTTCTGAAAGAACATAAAAAAAGGTTTAATTCCAGCAAGGGGCATTAGATTCCCATTGTGGAATTGGGTCAAAAGATCAAACCCTATCGGAAACCTGTTGGAAACCGTAAATTCGGGAAAGCAAACAAAAAAAATTCTGATAACTTCTGATCTAGGATGAGTTAGATCTTGAAACCTATTGCATTTGAAAGTGGATTGGATACAAAAAATTATAAACTCAAAATTTCATGCACACCAGTCTGTACATGTCCATACTAGGGCACTGTTCTCAAGGATTAGAGAGAAATGGTTGATATTTTATTGATAAATTGTCAAACTACATCTTCCTAGCCTAGCACCCACATGTAAGGGCTTATGTAGGCACTCCCAATGGTTACATAACTTTTTTGAACCAACTATCCATTTGGGAGTTGTGTTTAGCATGTTTAACAACTTTTAAGAAAGTTGCATGATAACTTTTAGAGCAACTTTTGCCTAATTTGCAAAATTGCAAATCTAATGACAAAACTTGGTCCTAGCATTAAGCTAATGATCCAACATGGATCTAAAACCTTAAAACAATGAAAAATCCTATGCTCCTATGATTTTTAGGCCCATTGACCATTTTGACCATAGTTAGCCAGGGGCTTATAATTGTGCCAACCCTGGGACTAGGCCTTACAACTTGGTCTAGGTGCCTGATTAACAACTTCTTGACTAAGTAGAGAGTTTAGGACTCTTAGGTGCATTGTTTGATGAGTTTAGAGTAGGTGCTCCTGCACCATACTACCCTTGATTTTTAGAACTAAAGTCCCTACTTGAGGGTAACAAATCAACCGAAGTCCCATGTTGTTTGATTTGGTCTTCGATTAGCCAAGTAGCATCTATGTTGGGGAGGCCCTTCCATTTAACTAAGTACTGCATGTACTTCTTAGTTCTAGTCTACTTTAATAGCTCAGTGTCTAAAATTTCTTCCATCTCCATTGGTTTTCTTTGGGGAAGATCACTAACATAGTCTTCATTGTTGATGTTTGTTTCCTCTTCTTGTTCATTCATTGCATCTGTTGTATCTTTGTAGATGGTAAGGTCTACAACGTTAAATATTGGGGAGATTTGCAAAGTTAGAGGAAGAGGGATTTCATAGGCATTCTCACCTATTTTGTTTAGTATGCTGTAGGAACCTACTTTCTTTATTTGTACTTTGGAGTATCTACCCTTAGGTAGTCTCTCTTTCCTAAGGAATGCCCAAACCCTGTCTCCCACTTTGAAGTGGACCTCTCTTCTTCTTTTATCAGCACTTTATTTATACTTCAAACTTGACCTTTGTAATGCTTCCTTTACTTGTTGTTGTACCTTTGTGATGAGCTCTACCAATTCTTGGCCTTGAGCACTAATTTTGAAATTAGAGGGGAGTTCCATCAAATCCAATGGTCCCTTGGGGTGCAGACCATATACTGCTTGGAATGGAGTTTTACCAGTTGACCTATTTATAGAGTCATTGAAGGAAAAATTTGCTTGGGGTAGGATTGTATCCCAACTTTGTGAGTATTGTTTGGTTAGGCATCTTAGGAGATTGCCTAGGGACCTATTTACTACCTCAGTCTACCCATCTATTTGTGGGTGATAGGTAGACCTATAGGTGAGGTTTGTACCCAACTTCTTGAAGAGTGTCCTCCAAAAGTGTCCTTGAAACTTTACATTCCCATCTAATACAATTTTCTGAGGTAAGCCATGAATTCTGACTAGTTCTTTGAAGAAGAGATTGGCTATGTGAGATGCATCATTTGTGCTTTTGCATGGTACAAAATGAACCATTTTGCTGAACCTGTCCACTATGAAAAAAACACTATCAAATCCTTGCTTGGTTTTAGGCAGTCCCATTACAAAATCCAATGATATGGACTCCCAAGGTCTTGAAGGGATTGGTAAGGGTTGGTAGAGCCCTTGATTTGTTGTCATCCCTTTAGCTTGTTGGAAAATAGTATAGGATTCAATAAACTTCTTAACTTCATTATTCAACTTTGGCCAAAAATAGCTCCTCTTCACCATGTCTGTTGTCTTGTCAATGCCAAAGTGACCTCCTAGGCCACCACAATGCTTTTCTCTAATTATGTTTGCTCTCATTGAACATTTTGGTATACATAGTTGTGCTCCCTTGAATAGAAGTCCATTCTAAATCAGATATTTAGAAAAGTCAGTGTGATATCTACCCTCCATTTTTGTGCAAATCTAATATACCTCTGCAAAATCAGGGTCATCCAGGTATAAGTGTTTGAGGGACTCAATTCCCACACTTTGTAATTGAACTTCTTCAATCAGACCAATCCTCCTGCTAAGGGCATCAACAACTTTGTTTGCTACACCCTTTTTATGCTTAATGTTGAAGGTATAGGCCTGTAATTTCTCTACCCATTTTAGATGTCTAACAAAGAGTTTCTCTTGAGAATTGAGGAAGCTTAATGCATGATTGTTAGTGTAGACTAAAAATTCTTTTGGGATCAAATAGTGCCTCCATTTCTTGAGGGCTTGGACCATGGCATAAAGCTCTAGGTCATAGGTAGAGTACTTTCTTTTAGCCTCATTCAATGTCTCTAAGAAGAAAGCAACTGCCTTGCCTTCTTGGCTTAGGACTACACCTATAGCCAAATTGCTTACATCTATTTCCATAGTGAAGACTTTGTTAAAATTAGGGAGGACCAAGATAGGGTATTGGGAGAATCTATTCTTAAAGTATTGGAATGCATCATTGGCTTCCTTTGTCCATGAGAACTTAGTCTTCTTCCCACCTTTGATTGTTTCAAGCATTGGTGCACACACATGACTGAAATTTTTGATAAACTTCCTATAGAATGTTGCAAGTCCATGGAAGCTTCTTACATCACCTTGGTTCTTTGGTGGATGCCAATTAATGATTTCTTCTACCTTCTCAGGGACCATCTTGAGGGTACCTTGTGAGATCGCAAATCCTAGGAACACAAGTTCCTTCCTCATAAACATGCACTTTTTGAAGTTGATTACCAACTTGTGTTGATGGAGTCTTCTTAATACCTATTCCACATGATCAAGATGGTCTTCCTTATTATGACTATATATTAGTATGTCATCAAGGTAAACAACAACAAATTTTCCAATAAAGTCAATGAATATCTCATTCATAAGCCTCATAAAATTGCTAGGGGCATTGCTTAAGCCAAAGGGCATTACTAACCATTCAAACAAACCTTCAATAGTCTTGAATGTTTTTTTCCATTCATCTCTTGGTTTGATTCTGATTTGATGGTATCCAGACTTTAAGTCTATCTTGGTGAAGTAGCAAGCACCTCCTACTTGATCGAATAGGTGCTCAATCCTTGGCATGGGGAATCTATCCCTTATTATGATTTTGTTTAGTGCCCTCCTATCAGTGCATAACCTCCATTTTCCATCCTTTTTAGGGGCCAAGACTAAAGGTACTACACAAGGACTAAGACTCTTTTGAATGAACCCTCTTTCCAACAATCCAGTGACCTATTTTGCAATCTTTGCATGCTGCAATGGTGTCATTTTTTATGGTGCCTTATTAGGTAGGGATGAGCCTGGTATGAGGTCTATTTGATGATTGATGTCCCTAATGGGAGGGAGGCTAGTGGGTAGGTCACTAATAGTGACATCTTTATAATTTTGTAGCATTTTTATGGCTTCATTTGGTATGGGATCTTTCTGATCAAACCTGATGTTATCTTTGGGCTTTGAGATTAAGAAAAATGGCTCAATATCAGATTCTTTCAAGGTTTTTAATATCTCTTTTTCCCCCATGATAATCATAGTGGGTTCTTTTTCAGATTTATTATCTGACAAGGGCTTCATAGTGAAGGTCTTCCCATCTTTAGTGATGGAGTAGGTGTTCTTCCTACAATGGTGTATGGCATCAACATCAAATTACTAGGGCCCACCTAGAATGATGTGTGAGGCATCCATCTCAACCACATCACAAAGAACTTTGTCCCTAAAATCTACAATTGAGAACTCTATCCATGCTTGTTCTATTACTAGAGTTTTTTGGCCTTTGGTTAACCATGAAACATGATAGGGGAAAGGGTGTGACTTCTTAGGGAGGTTTAACTTCTGAACCATTTCATAAGATACAAGATTTTTAGTTGAACTAGAATCTATAAGAAGATTGCATACCTTTCCATGACATTTGATCTTTGTCCTGAAGAGATTCTTCCTTTGTGGAGGTTCTTGGGTTTGTGGTACTTGAACGAAGACCTACCTCATCATCAAGCATACTCCTTCTTGTTCCAAGTCTCTAGCATCAGTATTATCTTCTTGCTTATCTTCTTGGACAATTTGTGCTCTCCTCTCACCTTGGTTATTATTGTTCCTCTTCTCAGGGCATCTTCCTACATGGTGTCCCATTTGGTTGCAATAGAAACATTTGAATGGTCCATTACCTCTTCCTGAATTTGTCCTTCCTCTATTGAAAGGCCTTCTTCCTTTATAGTTTCCTCTTGAATTAGATTAACTATTTTCTTTGTCTCCTTGGTCAGGGGTCCTACTGCTACTGCCACTACTTTGTCCCTTGTTGCAAGAGTTGCCTTTGCCTCTAAAGTTCTTCCCACTATCATTTCTCTTCCCTTTGCCAAAGTCTAGTTTTCTTTTCCATTTTTCCTCTACCTTGAGTGCCATTTGATATAACTTATTGACTGTAGTAGGGCAGTGTAGGCTTAGTTCCCCTTGAATGGATACCTTCAAGCCATTCATGTACCTTGCTAGTTTTTCTTCCTCATCTTCTACCATATTGGTCTTCATACATAATTTTAGGAACTCCTCAGTGTATGATCCTACATCCATCTCCTTTTGTTTCAAACTTTTCTTCCTCCTATGGATTTGTACCCCATAGTCCTCAGGTACATATGTCTCTTTGATCAATACTATCATCCTATTCCATGAATTGATCATTTTCTTCCCATTCTTCACCCTCTCTATTTGGATGAAGTTCCATTAAGTTAGGGCTGCTCCCTTTAACTTGGATCTTTCCACCTTTACCCTCTAATTTTTAGGGATGTCCTCACATTCAAAGAATGTTGTCAAAGCCTCTATCCAATCCAAGGCTAGATCAACATTCATCTTGCCATTGAAGACTGCAAAATCTATCTTCTCTTCCATGGTTCTCTTCCCCATGGATTTCAAGGCATCTATGAAAGGCCTTTGGTCTACAAGGATATGTTGATCAGTGTCATCCTCCTCTTCTTCACTCCCTTCTTCATTTTCAGACCCATCTTCTTTGTCCTTGTCATCAAGCTTCTTCTCAAGCTCTTGAAGCCTCTTAGTTAAGGCTTTATTTGCAGCCTTTTTCTCTCTCACCATCTTTTCTAACTCACTATTTTTGACCCTTGTAGGGATCTCCTCATTCTCAAGATTAGACATAGCTCTGATACCACTTGGTGCAGTAGTGGCCAGCGGAAGCCTTCTTAACAGTGAGCAATTGGAAAGTTTTCAATCCCTCAACACCCAAGGTGAAAGGGTCAAGTGCTAAATACCTATCATAGGTATAATAAAGTGACTTAGAGAAGGTTATCACAACCCTACTTTGCAAGGTAACCTAATCACTAGGCTTACCAAAGTCCTAAGCACCCGAGAACAAAAGTTCATCAAGAGATCTCTTCAACAAAATGAGTAATCAAACCCCATGAAATGGATTATAGGACCAGGGGTGACCTAAAATCACTTTTATGGCCTATTTAGTTCCTATTATTTTAGTTCCAATGTTTCTTTCATCCAAAAGCAACCCATAGTACTAAGTTGCTTCACAAACTAAGAATTTGGCATGTAACCTTTCCAAACTAATATTTTGAATCAAGAACAAAATCACTCCAAAAAAAGTATGAATTAGGTTGAGGATCTTGACACCCTTTTGGGACTTATGGAACATATCCAAGCACTAGGACTTGAAACCAAATGGAGGTCACTGATTTATCCAATTTTAGGACAGGGCTAACAGGCCTAATTAGGTCTAGTTTGCACTACAAGTGCTTCTTCCTCCAAGCCAATGCCAAGATCAACAATGGGATCCTTTAAGGGCATGTATAAGGGTTCCAAATCTAGAATATTGGGTCTTAATGAATCCCCAAATAGTTTTTAGCACGACTGTACTAAGTCACTGGTAGGTGCACATATGGGCCTGTACACCTAGGGCTTTGTGGCAAACACACCTCCCTATAGAACTCCACCTATAACCTACATTTTCTAAAAGAACATTAAAAAAAGTTGAATTCCACCAAGGGGCATCAGATTCCCATTGTGGAATTGGGTCAAAAGATCAAACCCTATCGGAAACCTGTTGGAAACCCTCAATCTGGGAAAGCAACAAAAAAACTCTGATAACTTCTGATCTAGGATGAGTTAGATCCTGAAAGATATTGCATTTGAAAGTGGATTGAATACATAAACTTCTAAACTCAAAATTTCATGCACACCAATCTATCCTCTTTCGTACTAGGGCACTATTCTCGAGGATTGTAGAGAAATGGTTGATATTTTATTGATAAATTATCAAATTACATCTTCCTAGCCCACCACCTACCTATAAGGGATTATGTAGGAACTCCCAATGGTTACATAACTTTTTTTAACCAAATAGCCATTTGGGAGTTGTGTTTAGCATGTTTGACAACTTTTAAGAAAGTTGCTCGAAAGTTGCATGACAACTTCTAGAGCAACTTTTGCCTAATTTGAAAAATTGCAAATCTAATGATGAAACTTGGTCCTAGCATTAAGCTAATGATCCAACATGGATCTAAAACCTTAAAAACATGAAAAATCCTAAGATCCTATGATTTTTAGGCCCATTGTCCATTTTGACCATAGTTAGCCAGGGGCTTATAATTGTGCCAATGCTGGGACTAGGCCTCACAACTTGGTCTAGTTGCCTGACTAAAAACTTGGTCTAGGTGCCTGACTAACAACTTCTAGACTAAGTAGAGATTTTAGGACTCTTAGGTGCATTGTTTGATGAGTTTAGAGTAGGTGCTCCAACACCATCCCCCTTCACCTCTTCCAACCATTTTAGGTCCATATATTCCTCCATCCACTAGTTTACAATCCACTTACCCTTTCACATATGAAAGTCAATGATATTTGAGAACCTTCCACCCATGTAAAAGGCCTCTATGTAATTCCTATCCATCCATGAATTTTTTGAAATTATATTATGGCAAAGTGATATACTGAGAGGGGGAGGTGAATTAGATATCAACCAATTGTTCCAATTTAACTTATAGTTACTTGCATAAAACAAATATCAAATTAAATACTAAAATATATCTAACATCCTAATCATTTGATGCAAGGGAGGATAGGGAGAGGGGTCAAAGGTACACCCTAACCAGATCCACCTTGAAGAGATCACATGTGAAAGAAAAAATACACAACAGTGAGAGAGAGAATGCATAAACTTTCATATATTATCATCAATTTGATTCATACATGTTAGGCTATAAGGCCTTCTTGGTTTAGGCCAGATATTACAATCAAGTATAGAAGTCCTCCAACATGCGAGGATCTGCCAACAATCTCTAATTTTCTATCTTCTATCTTCTAACTCCAAAAAAATTTTAAACTCTAACGAAACAACTACATTTATACAAGAGGCTACCAAACAAGTCAGCCTTCAAATCCACCATCAATAGAAGGAACGACTAGATCTAGCTCCACATGCTTCCCAATGATAGATACCAACATTAAATCCATGACCCAAATTAAATGCGCAAGTCAGCCTCAACATAAATCCAAAATAAATGACTCAGTAAGAAAGAAAACCAAGCGCTAGAAAAGCATGCCCGAGCGCCAAGGAAATTCACCAAGCACCAAAGAGATAACTGACCAACACCGATAAATAAAGGAAACCGAGCAACACCGAACCAACTCGGTCAAAGAAGGAACCGAGAAAAGAAAAAAACTTGAAATATGTTTTTGGTGACACAAGATTGCCAAGCACTCGAGATGCTCTTGCATCAGACACCTGGGCTTGTTTGAAATGATTATGTGACTCATGAAATAGGTATGATCTAAGCTACATCCAACTCAAATTGTGAAATCCATGCACTATCTTCAATTGGTCTATTCTTCCACTTTACCAGACATTCCATATAATGTTTTCTTCTTGTACTTCTACCAATTCTTTGCTCCAAAATCTACTCACCTTCTTCCATATGTTTCTTAGGATAATTCATCGATACTATCATGTCTTCATTAGGTTCATGATACTCATACAAATCAACAATGTTGAATATAGGTGATATATCCATGTCATGAGGTAACTCAATCTCATATGTATTTCCACTGTCAAATTTATTCAAAATCTTAAAAGGACCAAACTTCTTCATTTTCAACTTCCCATATGTTCCAACATGAAATTGACCTTTCTTCAAATGAACCATTACTTCATCACTGACTGCAAAAGCCTTATGTCTTCTTGATTTTTCAGCTTTGTCCTTCTATTTCTGATTACTTTTTTCCAACTTATGTTTCACATCTTCATGCAATGTCTTCATGTACTCAACAAATTTCACTCGTTCAACACTTCTCTTTCTTTCATCAGCAATATCCCTCAAATTAGATATACCTCTCAGTTGTATGCCATTTACAATCTCAAAAGGTGTTTTTCCAGTACTCCTATTCACTGAATTATTGTATGTAAACTCTGCTTGTGCCAACATAGAATCCCAATTACTTGTTGTATCTCCAACTAAACATCTCAAAAGATTTCCCAAAGTTCTATTCATGACTTTTGTTTGTCCATCGGTTTGTGGGTGAAATGTAGAACTATATTTCAACTCAATGCCAAACTTTCTCCAAAGGGTCTTCCAAAAGTACCCAACAAATTTACTATCTCGGACAGAGATGATACTCCTCGGTAATCCATGCAATTTGACAATTTCCTTAAAGAAAAGATCTGCTATATGTACTACATCTGATGTCTTTCTACAAGGTATAAAATATGCCATTTTAGAAAATCTTTCCGCAACAAAAAATACAGAATCATTACCTCTTACTGTATTTGGTCAGACAAGAACAAAATCCATACTGATGTCACTCCAAGGTTTCTCATGAACATAAATTGGTGTATAGAATCTAGTATTTTGACTTACTCCTTTTGCAACTTGATAAATTCCACAACTTTTCACAAATTTTTGAACATCTTTGTACAACTGTGGCCAAAAGTATTTCTCCTTAAGTAAATTCAATGTCTTATCAACTCCAAAATGTCCAACCAAACCACTCTATGTTTCTCCTTTATCAAATTAGTTCTCATTGGTCCTCTCAGTATACACAACTGAATACCCTTAAAAAACATACCTCCTTGTATAAAATATTCATCCCATTTAGTACTCAGTTGATCTTGAATAGGTGATCTACACTTTCTCCCTGGTTCAAAAAAATGAGGATCAAATTCATAAGAATCTCTCATGTCATCAAAGCCAAGAACTTCAATTTTTATCTCAATCATTAGAGATCTCCTTCTACTAAATGCATCAGCAACTTGGTTCATGACTCTACTCTTATACTTTATCACAAATGTATAACTTTGCAAATACTCCACCCATTTCATATGTCTCTGATTCAACTTATTCTGACTACCCAAATATTGTAAAGCCTTATGATCGGTATACTACACAAATTCACTCAGTATCAAATAATGTCTCCATTTCTTCAGTTCTTGAACAATAGCATAGAATTCTTGATCATACATAGAATATTTCCTTTTTGCACCATTCAACTTTTTAGTAAAGAAATCAACAGGTTTACCTTCTTGACTCAATACAACTCCTATTGCACTACCACTTGCATCACATTCCACTTGAAATACCTTATTGAAATCAAGCAATGCTAAAACAAGCAATTCACTAACCTTCTACTTCAAAGTCTCAAAACTTTTATCAGCTCTATGTGTCCACTTCAATTCTCTTTTATCTCCTCTCATAGTCTCAGTCATAGCATTACATATTAAACTGAAACTCCTAATGAACTTTTAGTAAAAACTTGCCAAACCATGAAATGATCTTACCACACTAGCATTCTCAAGTGTAGGCCAATTCAGAATAGCTTCAACCTTCTCAGGATCCATTTTCAAACCATCAGCTGAAATCACAAATCCCAAATACACAATATCCTCTTTCATGAATGAACACTTTTTCATATTTATCAGCAACTTTTCTTCTTCTAGTCTCTACAATAATTTTTTAACATGAAACAAATTTTCTTCTCTGGTCTTACTGAATATCAGAATATGATCAAGATATACAATCAAAAATTTACCCAAGAATTTCTTCAAAACTTCATTCATCAATCTCATAAAAGTACTTGGTGCATTAGTTAAACCAAAAGGCATAACCAACCACTCGTACAAATATTCTTTTATCTTGAAAACAGTCATCCATTCATCACCTTCTCTAATTCTGATATGATGATACCCACTTTTCAAATTCAATTTTGGTAAAATACTTTTCTCTAGTCAAACTATCCATTATGTCATCCATTCTCGGTATAGGAAACCTATATTTCACTATTATCTTGTTAATTTCTTTGGAATCAGTACACATTCACCATTCTCCATTCTTCTTAGGTTCCAATATAGTAGGTACTGCTCAAGGACTCAAAATTTCTCTAATCAAACCTTTATGCAAAAATTCTTGAATCTGTCGATTCAATTCCTGATTCTCGGTAGGTGGCAACTGATGTGGTGCCTTGTTTGATAAACTAGCTCCAGGGATTAGATCCATGCAATGATCAATACTTCTCTTTGGTGGAAAACCATTAGGTACATTATCAGAAATTATTTCACTATACTCAGTGAGTAACTTATCAATCTCCTCAGGGACACTATCCTCTATTTTCTTACTCATTTTGTTAGGAATCACAACAAAAAATTGTGATACCTTCCAAACTTCATCAAAAAATCTACATCTAATCTTGAACAAACTTTTCCTTATCGGATCTTCCTTATTGCTTTCACTCCAAAGTGCTCTCCTTACCATGAAATTATTTTCCTGCTCAGGTTCATTTAGTTACGCTTCTTGCACCAAAGCATTTCTACTATTATTGACCTTCTTACTTGCATGTGTACATTCAAATGAGCTATGTCCTTCTTCTCCATAATTGTAACAAGTTCCTCTGAAACCACCTCTATTATATCCACCTCGGTAGTTACTACCTCTGCCTCTAGATGAACTTTCACCTTTCCACTCAGTCTTGCCTTTATCCAAAGTTGTCTTTTCAGGTTCAGATCTACTATTTTCACAATAAGATCTACCCCTTCCTCTAGGGAATCTACCACCTCTACCTCTTTGTCTTTTCTCATGTCTCTTGTTCAATTTATCCTCATCTTTCAATGCAAATTGATAAGCCTCTTCGATGATCTCCAATTTGACCAAATTGATTTCTTCTTGGATGGAAACTCTCAAACCATTCAGGTATCTAGACATTCTTTCCACCTCATCTTCATCATGTCTAGATCTGATATCTAGTCTATACAATTCCTTAGTATATTTTTTTACCGAGCTATCTTTCTACTTCAAACTTTGCATTCTCCTAACTAGGTTAGTCTGATAATCACAAGGTGAGAACTTCCCTTTCAATTTATTCACCATTTTACTCTATACCTTTATTTTGTCTTTGCCTTTCATCTTTCTGTCCAGCTGCAGATGTTCCCACCACAAGGATGCATGACTCTTAAACTTTGTGCTTGCAATTTTCACCTTCTTTTCCTCAAGTACATTTTTATATTCAAAATAATTTTCCATCTCAGTGATCCAATCTACCAATTCATTAGAATCCAATTTTCCACTATACTCAGGAGGATTAAAGTGTGATGTACACTTTAGATTTGTCAAAGATTTGAACAATCTTTCCTCACCTTGATCCATCACAGGTGCAGGTTCTACATCACCATGTTCTACCTCAATTTCATCATGACTAAGATCTTCAAGATATCTTCCTCTTCTTTGGACTATTTCAACAGCTTCTAATTTAGAAGCAAGTTGTCTCAACATGTCTTCCAATCCTAGATCTGCATCTCACCTCCCAGGAACCATCTTGAAACCCTCTGCAATTGTAGGCTTGATCGCAATCTACTACCCTACAATAATTCAACTAGGATTTGACAAGAAGAAACCCTTAAACCTATATTCGCAAACCTAGATCTAGATCTAACCTCACTCTGATACCACCTAACACAAGGGAGGATGGGGGGAGGGGCCAAAGGCACACCCTAATTAGATCCACCTTGAAGAGCTCACACGTGGAAGAAACAACACACCATAGTGAGAGAAAGAATGCAAAAAATTTCATATATTATCTTCAATTTGATTCATACATGTCAGGCTATAAGGCCTTCCCAGTTTAAGCTAGATATTACAATCAAGTACAAAATTCCTCCAACATGCGACGATCTACCAACAATATCTAATTTTCTATCTTCTATCTTCTAACTTGAAAAATTTCTTAAACTCTAACCAAACAACTACATTTATACAATAGGCTACTGAACAATTCGGCCTTTAGATCCACCATCAATGTAAGGAACAACTAGATCTAGGTCCACATGCTTTCCAATGATAGATAACAACATTAAATCTGTGACCCAAATTAAATGCACAAGTCAGCCTCAATAGAAATCCAAAATAAATGACTCAGTTAGAAAGGAAATTAAGCACCAGCCAAGCATCACTAAGTGCCATGGAAATTCACTGAGCACCAAAGAGATAACCGACCAACATTGGTAAAAAAAGGAAACCGAGCAACATTGAACCAACTCAGTCAAAGAAGGAACTAAGCAAAGTAGAAAACTTCAAACATGTTTTTGGTGACACAGGATTGCCAAGGACCTGAGATTCTCCTGCATCATCGTCATCCATGAAAATGAAACATAAAAAAATGATTTGGGTTACCTAGAAACCCTTGATAGGTAAAAATAGGGTGGGGATGACACCCATAAATCTTCACTACTACAATATTAAAGTTTTCTTGTTAAGGCTACAATTTTGATCATAAAATGATGATCTACCTTGTGAGGGGTCTGCCCTCCTAAGAGATTTAAGACTTATACAATCTACCTCGCAAAAGGATTTAAACTTACAATAAAGTAAGCACTTAGTTAAGAGATTTACTTAGGTCATCTAAAACCACTCTATTAAGAGATTTACCCTAATTCACCTGTTAAAATTTCTTAGTACCCGATCCTTTGGTTTGCACTAAGTTTTTGATAATAGATCTTTTCCTTCCAATATAGATTTGATCTTCTTGTCAAATATATATTTGTTCTGTCCTTCACTGCTCTGCTTGGTCACTGAAATCTATTTTTGATAATCAATAAACTCCTTTGTTTTGCAAGTATGATATCTTCTTCATACTCATACTCTTCTTCTACACTCCTTAATACATTTTAGGGTTTGGATCTCATCTTATATAAATAGTAGATCAACTCCATGAATTGAGATACATGATCTATATTGTCTACTTATGTTGCTTAACCATTCCCTAATTCTAATTGGTTACATGGATTACATAGGGATTAATGATTACAATTCTCAGGCATAATAAAGTTTTTGATTTCATAAAAAAAAAATACTATGTAGATGTTGGCCAAAATGGTTTACCTAAGTGTTTGTTCCATTAAAAACACATATGTCAAATCTGGCTTACTCGGCATTAGCAATCTCTAGCACTCGACAATGTCATATCTACACAACTCGTTATAAACTGGCTCAACTTATACTAAAGTACTCGGTGACCACTAATTTACTTGATAGTAAATACTACTTGGAAATGTACAATATACATGACTCAACCTATACATGATGACTTGGTTGTAGTGATGACCGACCAACATTCCCTAGAAAATGACTAAGTGTAAGACACTAATAGACAACAAAACTTAGGGATCAACAATCTCCCCCTTTGACATTAGTGGCAAAGACACTTTTTCATGACATTTTACATTACATTTACATGAGTACTTAGTATTATCAGAAAATTCTATATGAATAATCCCCCTAAGACTTGACTTTGTCTTCAAAAATATTTTACATATATATAAATAAGACTCCTTTTTGACATATAATAAAATATATACATTTGAAAAACTAGTATGTCATACCATTGGTCCATTGTGTCTATATCTTCTTTTTTCTTTTTTCTCTGATTCTGATATTTCATATCATTTCCATTTCCCCTTTATATCATTTCCCCTTTCCAATATTATGTCATGTAATGTTATTTCCCCATTGTTTTTGTCACTTGAAGTTCCTGGCCGGGTGTGCAGGTTATGAAATATTTATCCAAGAATGTTTGTGAAGATACATTACCATACCTAATGCATTGTCCCAACTAGACCTTAGAGACTTCAAAACCTTAGACTTTATTTCTAGCTCAGTAGCTAGCTCAACTAGGCTTTTGACAATAGAAACATGAGGGTCTTTTTGTACCAACACTTTTGTCATGACTAACTCCCTCTACATAACCTCGAGACAAGGTGTCAACACTATTTGTATAGAGATTAGTCTAGCCATTATTTTACCATCATTTGTTAGGAATGAATGTTGAAGCCTTTGGTAGTCATTCTGTAGCAGTGGTTGTTGCATTTATGACTACAATTGTCATTGATATCAACACGGTGATATTCTGGAGTTTAGCAGAGTAGCAGGCATAGTTTTGTTTTGTGCACATGTTATATTGTAGATTGAGTTATTTTTAGTTGATGGTATGTTCTTTTTTTTGTTATTATCCTATGGTTAAGAGCACAAAAATAAATTCATTTATTCATGAAAGTTATAGGTATTTTGGTGGAAGCGATATTCTGGCAGTATTCCTGTGTAGCGGTTTTTGGTAATCGGAGGATATCTCCTAACCGGGATGGAATTTGATTCTACATAGTTAAAGGGAAGTTTGAGACTCATTGGTGGTGATGTGGTTCATAGTGAAAACTTTGAGGTCACATGATTGGAAAGTTATTGTATCTGGAAGCTGACAGTTTTATGTAAATTTGATGTAGCGTGTTAAAATTATTATTTTGTAGTTACATGCTGCCTCATTTGTAATTATTTGAGTGTGGTATAAAGGAAGGAATGTTTTCCTTGTTATGAGTATTGTTGTAATAGTTTTAATATGAAGTTGTGAAAGTTGTGATGCGAATGTATGCATGAAGTGAAGAAAAGAGCTAATTCAGTGATGAAGGAAGACTTGCGAAGTACAGAGATCTAGATTTGTGATCTTGTGTAGAAGAGAGTTTGGTTTTGGCATAGTATGAAGGAGGTAACATATTTCATATTATTCTATTGAATAATCCTAAGATCTTTTGGACAGTGAGTTCAAAGAGCTTGCCTTGAAGCTGTTTGGGCAGTGGGTCCTTCTGTCTTCCATAACTCCTAACAGGGTTAGAATCTTTTAACAGGGATTCAAAATCTCCTAATAGAGATTCATATGTACTAAATGTATTTCATAAGACTCCTAACAGGGTCCATCCTCTAACAAGGAACTTTCATATTAGTGCATAATTTTGTGGGCATCATTCCCACTGGGGTTTACTCTTTGATCAAGAGGTTCCCTAGTTAACATATCTTGTGTTATTGTGTCATTGTGAATGGTTATCTTTCTATGGTTGGTTACTACATTAATTATATGGTTTAAAGTTGTTCAAGTTGATATTGAAGTTAATGTTGATAAATGGTTTAATTATCAGATAATTGATTCACCGCCCCCCTTTCAGTTATCCTGGTGGTCTTTACTTTCTAATAATTGGTATCAGAACGACAGGTCCTTGAAAGAGAAGTTTAACAAATTAAGGAGATCTATGGAAAATTTCAGGAAAGAAAGCCCTAAGTTTGATGGAGTAAATTTTGACAGCTGGAAAGAAAAGATGAAGACACATCTCTTGTGTTTAGGACCAAGTTATTGGTTGATTACAAAGAATGAAAGGACTATAATTGATGAAGACAATCTTGAAACAAGTTCTAAAGATGAGGTAGATCTATGTATGTGTAACATACTTTCAAGAGAAGCACTTTTATCAACACTTCCGGAGAATGAATATAGTCAGGTAAAAAATTTAACTAAATCTCATGATATTTGGAAAGCTTTACATTCTACTTTTGAAGGTGATGAACATGCAAAGAAAGTTAGATTACATAATTGGATTTGTGCATTTGAAGACATAAGAATGATGGAAGATGAATATGTTAGAAGCTATATTGGTAGGATGTCAGAAATTGTTGCAAGAATAAAGTCTTGTGGAGGTGAAAAGATAGAGAATGAAGTAATATGAAATATTTTGAGAACATTGACACCGGTATTCAGGCAGACTACACAAATGATTGAACAAGTGATACCTTGTACACCAAAATTTTCAAGAGAGACCCTTCTTGGAAGATTGGATGCAACAGAGATGAATTTGAGATTATCAAGAGAACTACCTAGAGTGGAGACAACATTCAGTGCTCTTAGCATCAGACCTACTTTGTCTAGAAGTACAAGTGTGAATGGAGATTATGCCAGCAGTAGCAGATCCAAATCTGATGAAGATAAGAAGATTGAAGAAGGCATTACCTTGCTTATGAAAAGAGAACCAAATGGTAAGAAAATCTTTAAATGTTGGACATGTCAAGAATATGGTCATTTTGCATCTAAGTGTCCTAAGAGAGTTAAGAAGTATAGAAACAATTTTAAGCCTAGAAGATCTAAAGAATGTTATTATGGAAATGATGAAGAAATTGAAGCAGGAATTGAAAGACATTTGAGTGACAGTGATAATGATAACTTTGATGACATAGGATTTGTAGCAATTAAGGAAGAAAATTTTGAATCTGATATTAAAGAAGAAAAAGCCTTAGTTTCCCAGGTTGATAAGAAATCTAATTGAATTATAGACAGTGGTTGTTCACATCATATGACTGGTGATAAAGGAAAATTCATAAAGTTTAACAATTATGATGGAGGAGTTGTTAGAGTTGGTAACAATGCACATTGTTTGATTAAATGTATAGGATCTATTAGTCTTGATGGAAAGACTAATACTGATGATGTTTACTTTGTTGATGGATTGAAACATAATGTTTTGAGTGTTGGATAGTTAGTGGATAAGGGATATCAGGTATGGTTTACTAAGAAAACTTGTGTGATTAAGGATAAAGATGAAAATCTAATTGGAACTGGATCTAGAACCAGAGGTAATGTATTTCAGTTGAACCCTACTCAGATGACATGCTTGATGACTAAGATTGATGACAGTTGGTTATGGCATAGAAGGTTTTGTCATATAAACTTTGATAATATTGTGAAAGTAAGTTCTACACTTGCAGTAAGAGACTTACCTACGATTATGAAGCCTACTAACATGATTTGCAAGGAATGTGTGATGGCTAAGAAGAAAAGGAGTTCATTTCCTAGCAAGAAGTTCACATCTACAGAGAAGTTGGAGATTGTTCATACAGACTTGAGTGGTCCTACTAGGACTAGAGGATTCTATGGAGAAAGGTATTTTATGATTCTTGTTGATGATTTTACAAGAATGATGTTGATTTCACTTTTGAAAGAAAATTTTGAACCATTTGATAAGTTTAAGGTCACAAAGAATAAAGTTGAGAATGAATTGGGAATGAGGATTAAATGTTTGAGATCCGATAGAGGAGGAGAATTTACATCTAAAGAGTTTAACACTTTTTGTGAAGTAAATGGTATTAAGAGATAGTTATCATCCCCTAGAACACCTAAACAAAATGGTATTGCAAAAAGAAGGAACAGATCAGTGACTGAAGGAACTAGAGCTATGTTATTTGAAGGTGATTTGACAAAGACATTTTGGAGAGAAGTAGTGAATACAGCAGTATATACAATGAACCGAGTACAAATCAGAGCAGACACAGACAAGACACCTTATGAATTGTGGTTTGGACATGCACCCTCTATTAAGTATTTTAGAATTTTTGGAAGCAAATGTTATATTAAGAGAGATGATGATATAGGAAAGTTTGATCCTAGAAGTGATGAAGGAATTTTTCTTGGATATTCTTTGAAAAGAAAAGCATATAGATGTTACAATAAGAGAACTAAAACTATTTTTGAAAGTGCAAATGTAAAAGTTGATGAGAAGTTTAAAATTCAGGAAATAATTCTTGATTATGAATCTGATGAAGGAAATAACCCTCAGCCTAACATTGAAACTACTGAACAATTTTTTGAGACTGATAGTGAATTGTTGAATGAAAGTCATGCTGAAGAAAATAGAGAAGAATCTAGAGAAGAATCTACAGTTGAAGAAAGATGAGTGACTATGACACCTAAGAGGTATATATCAAGACATCATCTGGTTGAGCAAGTTATTGGAAGTTTGGACAGAGGAGTTATGACTAGAAAGAAGGTACATTTATGTTTGATTTCTCAAATTGAACCTAAGTCTACTAATGAAGCTTGTGAATATGAACATTGGATTAAAGCTATGAAAGAAGAATTGGATCAGATTGAAAAGAACAAGACATGGGAATTGGTCCCTAGACCTAAAGACAAAAATGTGATTGGAACTAAATGGGTATTTAGGAACAAGATGAATGAACAAGTAGAAGTAATTAGAAACAAAGCAAGATTGGTATGTAAGGGATACTCACAGAAAGAAGGAATTGACTATGAAGAGACTTTTTCCCCTATGGCAAGACTTGAAGTAGTAAGAATATTTTTAGCTTATGCAACATTTATGAAATTCAAAGTGTATCAGATGGATGTGAAGTCAGCATTTCTGAATGGTGAATTAGAAGAAGAAGTCTACATTGAGCAACCTGAAGGTTTTCCTTTGACTCAAGAAGGAGACATGGTATGTAAACTAAAGAAAGCATTGTATGGACTAAAGAAAGCACCTAGAACTTGGTATGCTAGATTAGATAAGTATTTTTTAAAATTGGGATTTACAAAAGGAACAATTGATAGTAACTTATACAAAAAAGAAATTCAGAATGGATTGCTAGTTTTGGTTATTTTTGTTGATGACATTATTTTTGGAGGAGAAGATGAAGCTAGTGACAAATTTGCTGATGAAATGAAGATAGAATTTGAAACGAGTATGATTGGAGAAATGAAATACTTTTTGGGATTACAAATAACACAAAACCAAGATGGTATCTTTATAAGTCAGACAAAGTACTTAAATGATTTGTTGAAAAGATTCAGTATGGAGAATTGTAAACTAGTTGGAACACCTATGGTTACAGGACATAAATTATCTAATAAAGATGAGACACCAAAAGTTGAGCAAAAGAAATATAGATCTATGATTGGTGGATTGCAGTACTTGACACACACTAGACCAGATATACAACATTAAGAATGGTAGCAAGATTTCAAGATGAACCTAGAGAGTCACATTATGTAGTAGTAAAAAGGATATTAATGTATCTTAGAGGCACAATGGACTATGGACTGTGGTATGAAAATTCTGATGATTTTACCCTATGTGCATATGCTGATGCTGATTGGGGAGGCAACATTAATGATAAGAAAAGAACCAGTGGTGGAGCCTTTTTTCTTGGAGGAAGATTAGTTTCTTGGTTGAGCAAAAATCAGAATTGTATCTCATAGAGTACAATAGAAGGAGAATATGTAGCAGCAGCAAACAATTGTAATCAGATAATTTGGATGAAGCAGATGTTGATGGACATTGGAATCAAGTTTGATAAGCCTATTTTCATATATTGTGACAATACAAGTATAGTTAGTATGTCTAAGAATCCAGTTTTACATTCTAAAACAAAGCATATAGAGATCAGGTATCATGCTGTAAGAGAGAAAGTTGCAGATAAAGAAGTCAGACTGGAGTACATAAGCACAAAGGAGCAGATAGCAGATATATTTACTAAGCCTTTGCCTAAGGATACATTTGAGTATCTAAGAGGTATGCTTGGGATTATGCCCCAGCCTACTTTTGAGTAATGAAGCAATTGGTTGCATCTGTCCAGTGGTCTATGGTCCTATCTATTTTCTAGATTAGATGCTCGTACTTCCTTTATGGGGGAGTATGTGTATTTGAGTTGAGTCATTGAGGACTCTTGTGAATGTATTTTATGAATAGTGTCTTTTGATATTGAGCTATTGTTTGACATAGTGATATAATTTCTATCATTGATGTCAATGGGGGAGAGAATCATGAAAAACATTGAGGAACTACATTTTTCTGAGAGATTGAATAAGATAATGAAGCAAGATTTGATTGATAATGAGCAGCAGTGATTGGATTTTTGGAACATTGGATGTTTTTCATCTATGTTTCCATCAGTGCCAATGGGGGAGATTGTTAGGAATGAATGTTGAAGCCTTTGGCAGTCATTCTGTAGCAGTGGTTGTTGCATTCATGACTATGATTGTCATTAATGTCAACATAGTGATATTTTGGAGTTTAGCAGAGTAGCAGGCATAGTTTTGTTTTGCACACATGTTATATTGCAGATTGAATTATGTGTAGTTGATGGTATGTTCTTTGTTGTGTTATTATCCTATGGTTAAGAGTGCAAAAAGAAATTCATTTATTCATGAAAGTTATAAGCATTTTGGTGGAAGCAGTATTCTGGCAATATTACTGTGTAGTGGTTTTTTGTAATTGGAGGATATCTCCTAACCAGGATGGGATCTAATTTTGTGTAGTTAAAAGGAAGTTTGAGACTCATTGGTGGTGACATGGTTCATAGTGCAAACTTTGAGGTCACACGATTGGAAAGTTATTGTATCTGGAAGCTGACAGTTTTATGTAAATTTGATGTAGCGCGTTGAAATTATTATTTTGTATTTACATGCTGACTCATTTGTAATTATTTGAGTGTGGTATAAAGGAAGAAATTTTTTCCTTGTTATGAGTATTGTTGTAATAGTTTTAATATGAAGTTGTGAAAGTTGTGATGCGAATGTATGCATGAAGTGAAGAAAAGAGCTAATTCAGTGATGAAGGAAGACTTGCGAAGTACAAAGATCTAGATTTGTGATCTTGTGTAGAAGAGAGTTTGGTTTTGGCATAGTATGAAGGAGGTAACATATTTCATATTATTCTATTGAATAATCCTAAGATCTATTGGATAGTGAGTTTAGAGATCTTGCCTTGAAGCTGTTTGGGTAGTGGGTCCCTCTGTCTTCCATAACTCCTAATAGGGTTAGAATCTTTTAATAGGGATTCAAAATCTCCTAACAGAGATTCATATGTACTGAATGTATTTCATAAGACTCCTAGCAGGGTCCATCCTCTAACAAAGAACTTTCATATTAGTGCATCATTCCCACCAGGGTTTACTCTTTGATCAAGAGGTTCCCTAGTTAACATATCTTGTGTTATTGTGTCATTGTGTATGGTTATCTTTCTATGGTTGGTTACTACATTAATTATATGGTTTAAAGCTGTTGAAGTTGATATTGAAGTTAATGTTGATAAATGGTTTAATTATTAGATAACTAATTCACCCCCCCCCTCTTAGTTATCTTGGTGATCTTTACTTTCTAACATCATTAGCCACCAACTTGGAAAATCTACCTTGGTTATGTAGTAACCTTATAAAATGAATAGAGTTGGAACTTGTATCCATGTTCGATGAGTGACCTATAGAAATTTGATCTAGTTGTAGTTTGTCTATCAGATCCTGATTATCCTTTGTAAAGTCTTCAACATTGCACAGATTTTTGTACAAAGAATGTGCATTCTTCATGATTTCTTCTAAACTTGTTATTATGGTAGAGAGTTCTACCTATTTGACCACAATGTCAGTAGAGACCTTATTGAGTACCTTGATCTTAAACTTCCTTTCAGACCACTATAACAACTTATCATTCACTTCATTGTCATCATCAATCACTTTCTTAACTATATGTACAAGTTTCTCCAAAATAGGTGCAAATTCATTTACATCATCCATCTCAAAAGCATAAATGAAAATACCTTTTATCTCATGTAATACCTTCTTTCATTGATTTTATCTTCTGAATTCTTCCTATTTACTCTTTTTCTTCAATAGATCCTGCAAGATTTGCATCTATTTGTAGGTCAAGTTATCAGTGTCCCACTTAGGAATCACTCTAAATTCTTTGAGTGTCACCTGTGTGGAAGGATATTTCTCATTCTTCTT
This sequence comes from Chamaecyparis obtusa, assembly GCA_027943335.1. NCBI lineage: Eukaryota > Viridiplantae > Streptophyta > Pinopsida > Cupressales > Cupressaceae > Chamaecyparis > Chamaecyparis obtusa. Next base: position 189,904 of record BSBK01002059.1, on the reverse strand, counting down.
TTGTGTATTCTTTCTAGGTGTGTTTCCACTCGGCATCTGTATAAGATATTTGATTGCATCTTGTTCCTTGGGCACTTTTTTTTCCTATTCTTTCTCTTTCTCAATATTTTCCTTTTTTGTGCCTTCCACATGACAAATTTTCACAACTAATGTAGACTGATCTACTTTCTCTTTTAGAGTCTCCTCGAAAAGTGTAACCTATGGTGTGATTGTCGACTTGTCTTGTTTCTTGACATTAACACTTGGTGGGGCTAGTAGATCAACTGTGGCCATGTGTGGAATTGCTTTTTTAGTTTCAGCAATTAAAGTACTCTCAATCCTTGGGTAGTCTTGCACTTGTATTAATACCAGATTGGTGCTTTATATAAATTTGTATGATATTGCCTCGACTTGTATTTGTTTCTATATGTCTTCCTTGGTCAATACATTTATCTTCACTAGAGTATCCTTAGTGATATCAAAAATTGTGATCACATCCTATGACTCACTTATCTTATCCTTCTTTCCTTCTTCCTTCTCCTCATTCAGTGGCTTGGAAATGTCCTCCTTATTATCTAATTCTACTCCATTGGATGTTCTTGCACTCGATTGTGCACTCTTGTCAACTAGAGGACCAAAAATAATTTTCCATAATCTTGTGCTCTACTGCACAATCTCTTCAACCTTGTGTTGTAATATGGAATATGTTTGGAGCTTGGGTAAAAATCTATTTCTATACTTCTCTAGATACTATTTGAGGTATTTAGGAGATAAGTTAGGCATGACTTGAGAAACTATGCTCTCCATTATTTTCTTCTTAGTCATCAAAGCATATTCTTATTTATGAGCTATCCTCTTATATAGTTCATCAGTAATATGGTTCCCCAACTGTAATGGTGTCATCTTGAATGTACAGAGCATCTCAAGCATAGCTTGTTCTACTCTCTCTTTATCCTCAATGCTCATTTTTTCAAATTTTATTTTCTTGAAGCCTACTAAGTCAGCAGTGCTCTTGATGTTGTGGCATATCTCATCCATAGTTAATTGATTCCTTTGAGGTAATTCCTTCTTCTTGATATCCTCGTTAGATTTTGTTTCCTCATCATCTTTTTCCAAAATTAACTTTCTTCTTGGTTTCTTCCTTATATTTATCAACACAACCTTAGCCTGAACTAGTTTTCTCTTCTCTGATGTAGGGGTCATCTTTTGTGGCTCAGAAACTAAAATAGTAGAAGCTACCCTAGTTCTAGGCCTAGGTACTAGGGAGCAAGTGGGCTTAGGTTTTTGTACTGGTTTCTTAATAGGCTCAGAAATTGATGCCTTCTTTCCTTTCTTAATGACCATAGTATCCTCCTCTTCACTCTCTTATGACTCACTAGACTTGTCTTGTCCTAATCCTTGAGTCAATGCAAGAGGTGCATCTACCTCATCTCCTTCTCCTAGCATATTTTCTATATTTTTCACTATCTTCTTTCTTTTCCTCTCCATGGTTGCAGATTTTAATCCCATGGTTATTTTGGATTTTTCTTAGTCATATGTCCCAAAAGATTTATCCTTTTTATCAATTTCTTCAGCTAATAGGGTTGTTATTGTTGTTGCTATTTCATCTATGTTAACTTTATAAGGTAATGGCCTTAGCCATGATACTCTTGGTTTAACAACTTGTGCATATGTGAAGTCTGTATCAACTAGGAAACATATGTCTTTGTAATAATTTTTCACAAGTGATACTGGGATCGTAATTCTCCTCCTCATTTTCTTCTTGAATTTGTGAAGGATGTTCAGATATCCTTGAGGAGCAGCAGAGATTTATTTGATCAGAAAATATCAGAATTATGCAGAATAGAGATCTGTAATCAGCAAGACAGTTGCATTATTATACAGGTTACTTTCTCATTGTTACCTTCTTATCATTGTAACAGTGAATTCAAAATCTCTTAACCGAGTTGGTTTAATAGCCATAATGTAAATCCTCTAACAAGGTGACAATTCCATTGAATTGTTTTCAAGACCTCTTACCAGGCCACTCCTTGCAGGGTGTTTTAAATCCTCTAACAAGGTCACACCTAACAGTGTGTTTTGTAACCTTTTACCGGGTTGGCTTCTAACCGGGCATCACTTCAGAAAAGTGAAAATCAGTATCTAGATACATTGGTATTTTTTTCCCATATTGGGTTTCCACGTTAAATCTTGTGTCTCTTGTGTTCTTAATTTCTTTCTCAATCATATACATGTGCTGATGAATATCTAAAGATAATATTGATAATACTTTCTGCATCTTCAAAGTTACTGCAATCTATTTACCGAGTGCTAAAACAGATAACAGTGTTAAGATATCCTAAGGGATCTGCAAAAGAATAAATAGTGAAGTGTTTTATGGTTGACTGATTCACCCCCCCCCTCTCAGTCACTTCATCCATATTCCATCAATTGGTATCAGAGCTTTTGGTGCTTGCAGGAAGGGTTTCAAGGACCTAAGCTAAAGATCAGGATGTCTTACAAGAGGGAAATTCCAAAGCTTAACAGAGATAACTTTTCAGCATGGCAAGGTCTCATGCGACTTCATCTGGCTTCCATTGGTGATTCAGGATGCAAATACATTGATGAAGAATACACAATTCCTAATGGCGCATTAACTGTTGAAGACATTGCAGATAAAAAGACTCACAACACCATGATGATAGACATTGCATCTGCTCTCAGCTATGAGGAATTTGATGATATTAAAGACTGCACCACTGCATATGAAATGTGGGTGGCACTGAAGAAAATATATGGTGGTGATGCAAATGTGAAGAGAGCCAAAGCAGAAAGCCTAAGAGGACAGTTTGACAAAATGAATATGAAGGAAGATGAAAACATTGCAAAATATGTTGAAAGAATCAAAGCAAGTGTAAGTGCAATTAGAGCTTCTGGAGGAACAATCTCAGATGAGACTGTTATAAGTAAGGTACTCAGAACACTACTCCCTATCTATGCAATAAGAGTATCAGCTATTCAAGAAAGAAGATGTGAAACAAACCACAATATAACTTTGGATGCTTTAGTTGGAAGATTGACAGCTTTTGAATTAAACAACTATGATAACTATGTTCCTAGTTCCAAAAATATTGAATCAGCATTTGAGGCCAAGGTTTCACTAAAGGAGAACAAGAAAATTAAAGAAGTTCAGTCAGAAAGTGAAGAAGAATCAGAAGAAAGTTCTGATAGTGATCTTGAAATTGTAGAGGCATTACTTGCAAAGAAGTACTCTAGAGGGAAAGGTAAATATAAAGGTAAAACTCCTTTAATCTGTTTTTCATGTGAAGAAATTGGACATATTGTAGCTAGGTGCCCAAACAAGCAAGTCAAAGAAGAAAAGAGAAGTCACAAGTACTATGGCAAAAAGAATTTCAAATCATACAAGGATAAAGGTAAGAAATCATGTTTTATAGCTAAAGATTCTGATGATAGTGAAGAAGAAATTGTCTTTATTGCTATAAAAGATGAATCTGATGATGATGAAGATAAGATGGCACTTATTTCTCATATAAGCAAAGATGATATATGGATAATAGACAGCGGATGTTCACACCACATGACTGGTGACAAGACAAAATTTGAATATCTAGAAGACTGTGACAATGGTAATGTAAGATTTGGAAACAATGAACCTTGTTGTATACAAGGAAAAGGAAGAATCTCATTAACCAAAGAACTCATATGTGATAATGCTTACTGGGTTGAAGGACTAAAACATAATCTTTTAAGTGTAGCACAGCTAATCAACACTGGTTTCAAGGTTGAATTCATGAATGGTCAAGCAAGACTGCTGGATGGAAAAGGAAAACTCATTGGATCAGGCAAACAAACAAAAGGTAACTTATTTTATCTTGATCTCAATGAATATTCATGCTTTATTGCTCAAATAGAAGAAAGTTGGCTATGGCACAAAAGGTTATGTCATGTGAATTTTGATAACATGATAAAAATAAGCAAATTCAAGAAGGTTAGAGGCATTCCTACTTTGAAGAAACCTGACACTGGTCTATGTAAGAATTGTCAGATTGGTAAAATGAGTAAAACTAGTTTCAAAAGTAAGAACTATCAGTCTAAAGAAATTTTGGAAATTGTGCATACTGATTTATGTGGACCTATTGGAATACAAAACTATACTGGAGATAAATTCTTTATTCTTTTCGTTGATGATTATTCTAGAATGATGACCGTCATGTGTTTAAGAGAAAAATCAGAGGCATTTGAAAAGTTCAAATGGTACTTAGCAAGAGTAGAAAAAGAAACAGGGAAAAGATTGAAATGCTTAAGATCAGACAGAGGTGGTGAATTCATCTCCCATGATTTTAACAACTTCTGCATTGAAAGAGGAATCAAAAGATAGGTATCAGCTCCGAGAACTCCTGAGCAGAATGGAATAGCAGAAAGAAGAAACAGATCTATTATGGATTGTGCAAGGACTCTAATGATAGAAAAGAACATTGCTATAAAGTACTGGAAGGAAGCTATCAGCACTGCAGTTCATACCTTGAACCGAGTACAACTGAAGAAAGACACATTCAAAAATCCTTATGAATTATGGTATGGCTATAAACCTAATGTAAGTTACATGAAAATATTTGGTAGCAAGTGTTATATCTTAAAAGAATCCAGAAGAAATAAATTTGATGTGAAAAGTGATGAAGGAATATTCCTAGGATATTCTAGCAAAAGCAAGGCATACAAATGTCTGAACTTATCTACTTACAAAGTCATAGAAAGTATACATGTAAAATTTGATGAGTTTGCAGAAAAGACTGAGGAGGAAAGCAAAAGGGAACCTGAGAACTACAGAAGATTCATTTACATTGAACCTGAAGCATTGACAGACACAACTATCAATAAGGAAGCTATATCTACTGAGCCGAGCACAGTTACCGAGTCACAGACTGAGTCATAGGAAGAAGTTCAAACCGAGTCACAGGAAGAAATTCAGACTGAGTCTCAGCCTGAAGTTACCGAGCAAATATCTACCGAGCCCGAGCAACCTGAAGAAGAGATCCTAGAAGACAACAGCATGAATCATTCAAAAGGCAAGGAACCTATACTAGCCAAATATGTCAGAAGACATCATACACCAGATCAAATCATTGGAAACAAATTAGATGGTACTATGACAAGAAGCAAGCTAAAAGGTACATGTCTGCTTACTGATTTTGAACCTAGAAATATCAAAGATGCATTGGAGAATGAAAGTTGGATTGAAGCAATGAATGAAGAATTAGAACAAATACAAAAGAACAAAACTTGGACTCTTGTACCCAGACTTAAAGATAAGAATGTAATTGGAACAAAATGGGTATTCAGGAATAAGCTGAATGAAGATGGTCAAGTATCTAGAAACAAAGCTAGACTGGTATGTAAAGGTTATTCTCAAGAAGAAGGTATAGATTATGGAGAAACCTTTGCTCCTGTTGCAAGATTAGAAGGTGTAAGAACTCTACTTGCTTATGCAGCACACAAAAGATTTAAGGTATATCAGATGGATATAAAATCTGCATTTCTCAATGGAATTCTTGATGAAGAAGTCTACATTGAACAACCTGAAGGTTTTGTTGATCCAGATAAAAGGGACATGGTCTGCAGGTTACACAAAGCATTGTATGGTTTAAAACAAGCTCTTAGAGCATGGTATGAAAGACTCCATAACTATTTAATCCAGATTAATTTCAAAAGAGCTAATGATAACAGTAATCTGTATATTAAAGAAGGACCAAATGACAAAATTGTATTGGCAGAAATATTTGTGGATGATACTATATTTACAGGGAATGAGGATCAGTGCAAAAAATTTTGAAAGAAAATGAACAGAGAATTTGAAATGTCTATGTTTGGTTTAATAAAATTCTTTGTTGGTCTTCAAATTCAGCAAAGCAAGAATGGTATATACATTACTCAATCCAAATACATTAAGGAGATACTTAAGAAGTTTGGAATGGAAGATTCAAAACCAGTTGGTACACCCATGTGTATTGGACTGAAACTTACCAAAAATGATGATTCAAAAGAAGTTGATCAGACCCTATACCGATCTATGATTGGAAAATTGCAGTATGTAGTACATACAAGACCTGATATTGCCTTAGCAGTCGGTATAGTAGCTAGATTCTTAGCTAAACCTAAGGAAAATCACATGATGGCAATCAAAAGAATCTTAAGATACTTAAAAGGAACTGAAGAATATGGTTTGTGGTATAAATTTGGAGGCAATCTAGACTTGAAAGTGTTTACTGATGCTGATTGGGCAGGAAACATTGATGACATAAAAAGTACAAGTGGTGGAGCATTTTTTCTTAGAAAAAGACTGGTATCCTGGACTAGTAAAAAGCAGAATTGCACATCTCAATCCACAGCTGAAGCAGAATATGTTGCTGCTGCAGTAAATTGTTCAAATATTGTTTGGTTTAAACAGCTATTAGAAGGTATGAAGGTTGAAATCAAAGAACCAGTTGTTATATTTTGTGACAATACCAGTGCAATAAACATTTCTAAGAATCCAGTGATGCATTCCAAAACCAAGCACATTGCTATTAAATATCACTTTGTCAGAGAATTGGTGCAGGACAAGGAAATCAGATTAGAATATATTCATACAAAAGAACAGATTGCAGACATTTTCACCAAACCATTACCTAAGGATGCATTTATGTATCTAAGAGGTAAGTTAGGAGTCATTCCCCTATCTGAGGCTCACTAAATACAGTTTTAGTGATGCATCAACCAGAACATGATTGAAAATCAACTTGTTGATGCAGCATATTAAAGGAATCATTGCATATGAATCAGTACTTGAGGTACATTAACTTTCACCGGTAATATGAGAATTATCTTTGGCATGTGTTGTCAAAGAGGGAGTGTTTGCTATGTCTTTGCTATTACTTCATGCTATTACTTCAAGAAATTTTCAAATAGTCAGAAAGAATTTTTAGGATACAAGAAGTTTGCTGACAGAGGGAGATTTGAATCTAAACTGAGCTAACTCTTTCAAATTTCTTATGATATGACATATTGTGTTGCCATCAATGCCAAAGAGTGAGATTGTTGGAAACAATTGTCTGAAGGAAATTGCTACTCAATTATATATTGTCTTTGATGTCACACTATGTCATAGTCCGCAGCAATCAGCTCCTACCGAGCTCAGTCGGTCTGCCAGATAGGAATATTAATGTTTACCGAGTCCACTCAGTTGTCGAAGAAATTTAGTGTTTACCGAGTTCACTCGGTTGCCGAAGAAAGTGTAGTGTTTACCGAGTTCACTCGGTTGCCGAAGAAAGTTTAGTGTTTACCGAGTTCACTCGGTTGCCGAAGAAAGTTTAGTGTTTACCGAGTTCACTCGGTTGCCGAAGAAAGATAGTGTTTACCGAGTTCAGTCGATTATCAAAGGTAAAGGATTGTTGGTGTTTACCGAGTTCCCTCGGTCTCTGAAAAATTATATTAAGATATGGTCACCGAGCACTGTCGGCCCTTGAAGAATTTTTGCAAATAGAGTTTACTTAATTCAGCTGACTGTTATACTAAATAATGTCGATTTGACTAATCCAAAATCATATAAATAAAAGGTCAAATGTGAAAAGTAATAATAACACAGCAGAAGATTTACAGAAGAAAAGAAGGAAAGGTATATGCGAATTTGTGAAGGATGTTCAGATATCCTTGAGGAGCAGCAGAGATTTATTTGATCAGAAAGGATCAAAATTATGCAGAACAGAGATCTGTAATCAGCAAGACAGTTGCATTATTATACAGGTTACTTTCTCATTGTTACCTTCTTATCATTGTAACAGTGAATTCAAAATCTCTTAACCGAGTTGGTTTAACAGCCATAATGTAAATCCTCTAACAAGCTGACAATTCCATTGAATTGTTTTCAAGACCTCTTACCAGGCCACTCCTTGCAGGGTGTTTTAAATCCTCTAACAAGGTCACACCTAACAGTGTGTTTTGTAACCTTTTACCGGGTTGGCTTCTAACCGGGCATCACTTCAGAAAAGTGAAAATCAGTATCTAGATACATTGGTGGTTTTTTCCCATATTGGGTTTCCACGTTAAATCTTGTGTCTCTTGTGTTCTTAATTGCTTTCTCAATCATATACATGTGCTGATGAATATCTAAAGATAATATTGATAATACTTTCTGCATCTTCAAAGTTACTGCAATCTATTTACCGAGTGCTAAAATAGATAACAGTGTTAAGATATCCTAAGGGATCTGCAAAAGAATAAATAGTGAAGTGTTTTATGGTTGACTGATTCACCCCCCCCCCTCTCAGTCACTTCATCCATATTCCATCAGTTGGTTCTTATCACATGTAGCATCCCCAATAGTAGGAAAACTATTATGCACATAGAAAAATAGAGAACCAAACTTACACATTGATTTCTTTGCTTTCCTGATGGATGTGAGTGTAAGATTTCACAAATGTGCAAATCCACAAAAAACCAAGATCACTTGCAAGCAAAATACCAGAAGCTGGAGCGAAAACCTGAGAGAGAGAGAGAGCTAGGGTTTTGAGAATCTCAGCGGAGTGAGAGAAAAATTGTATTTCTCAAAAGTATGAACAATAATTACAAAAAGCGGCTTATAAGGTGAGAAACCCTAAAGCCAGAGAAAGCTAGGTTTGTGCATTTAATAATTAATAAACATATTAATTATTATGCACCTAAATGACAAGCTTAAGTGAAAAAAGAATAATAGTGACCTTTAATAATTAAATCAGATAGACTTAATTATAAAGGTAAATATACTATTACTCTAACACCCCCCCTTAAGCAAAGCTCAGGAGGAAACTAACCTAGCACAGCTAAGAAAGCAGGAAAAATGGGTCCCGGCAACAAGGCCTGATCAGGTACCCAACAACAAAGAAATCTCTGTGAACCGGGGAAATAGAGAAAACCCAGTGGGAAAAACCCTACCCCAAAAAGAGATACAACAACATGCTGAAAAGAAACATGAAGGAAGGAAGGACTCAACAAGACCCCCCAAGGACAACTTCTGTCACCCCAAGCATAGAACGCAACTGAAGATAGCGCGGAGATGCAAAGGGTTTGGTGAAGATGTCAGCAACTTGCGCGTTAGTGGGAATGTACTCCAAAGTGAGAACACCATCCTGAATCTGCTGACGGATGAAATGCATATGAAGCTCAATGTGTTTAGTGCACTGATGCTCCACCGGGTTGCGGGAAATGTGAATAGCACTCTGATTATCGCACCACAGAATAGTGGGACGATCAGGAGGAAAACCAAACTCAGTCATCAACTGTCGAAGCCATAAAATCTCCTGACTAGCATGAACTGCCGCTCTGTACTCAGCCTCTGTAGATGAAAGTGCTCGAGCGTTCTGCTTCTTGCACGACCATGTGATAGGACCAGAGCCAAGACAAAAAACAAAGCCAGAAGTAGACTTCCGATCATCAACATCACCAGCCCAATCTGAGTCAGTGTAGCCAACAATGTGAGGAGCCCCTGATGTGTAGTGAATGCCATACATAAGTATGCCCTGAATGTATCTCAAAATACGCTTGGCAGCTTGCCAATGACTCTCATGAGGCTCATGTGAGAACCGAGAGACAAGACCAACTGCAAAGGAGAGATCAGGATGAGTGTGTGTCAGGTATAACAAACTGCCAACCAACTGCCGATACAAAGTAGCATCCACTGAAGGCGTAGTGCAAGAGGTAGACAAAGTAACACCCGACTAAAAAGGTGTGGGAGCAGGCTTGCAATCAAGCATATCAAAGCACTGAAGCATGTCAAGAGCATACTTCTGCTGGTAAACAAAGATCCCAGTAGGTGACTGCACAATCTGTAGACCCAGAAAAAAGTGTAAAAGACCAAGGTCTGTCATCTCAAACTGCTCCATCAATGCGCACTGAACATCCTGAATCATAGAAGATGAGCTACCTGTGATGAGAAGATCATCAACATATAGCACAAGTATCAAAACCTCATCCTTAAAATGCTGAATGTAGACTGTAGGATCGGAATGACAGCATGTGAATCCTGTAGAAAGTAGAAAAGAGTCCATCTTCTCATACCAAGCCCGAGGGGCCTGTTTGAGACCATATAAAGAATGCCGAAGTCTGCAAACCAAGGAGGAATCCTGCACAAATCCCTGAGGCTGCTCCATGTAAATCTCCTCACTAAGATCACCGTGCAAGAAAGCACTCTTCACATCCATCTGAAAAATGGGCCATCCCTGAGAAGCTGCGAGGGATAAGACAAGGCGAATAGAGTTCATCTTGGCGACAGGGGCAAATGTCTCAGTGTAATCAATACCCTCAACCTGTGAAAAACCCTTCACAATAAGATGTGCCTTGTACTTATCAATAGAACCATCAACAGCAAACTTAGTACGATACAACCACTTGCATCGCACTAACTTTCTTCCCTTAGGAAGTGAACAAAGATCCCAAGTATGATTCTTCATCAAAGAAGAATACTCCTCCTCCATAGCATTGTCCCACTCAGTATGTCCTGTCGCTGCCCCAAATGTCTGAGGATCACCACAAATAGCATGACTCAGAAGACTAGAACCTGCAATATGAGACCGGGTGTGACGAGAGGTGGAAAGGTCACCAGCCAGAGATCCTGCAGCATCAACTGTAACACGAGCCCATCTAGGCATCTGTGGAGGATCCTGTGGTGGAGGTAAATGGGGATCACCAAGATCAGCATCCTCATCATCCTGAAACACAACTGGAAGAGATGAGGGAGTAATGGTGAGTGAAGTAGACTCTGGAATCGGGGTATCTACTGCAGGAAGGCGCTCATCAAACTGGACATCCCGTCGAAATAAGACCTCTCTGGAATCAGGATCAAACAACCTATATGCCTTAACATCCTCGTAGTAGCCAACAAAAATGAGGTGTCGGCTCTTCCGCTCCATCGCTTTCCTCTGAGCGTCAGGCACAAATGCCCATGCTTCACTACCAAAAACTCAAAATGAAGATACATCAGGCTTGACATGAGACCAAGCCTCCTCAGGAGTCATATGTCGAACTGCCTTGTGAGGCATCCGATTCTGAATATAGTTGGCACAATTGACTGCCTCTGCCCAAAAGGATGAATCCATGGACCTGGACTGTATCATAAAATTAGCCATCTCCCAAAGTGTTCTGTTCTTTCTCTCTGCCACACCATTTTGATGAGGGATGTAGGGCACTGAAAACTGATGCTGAAGACCATGTTCAGAGAAAAAATTCCGGAAAGCCTGGTTCACATACTCCCCCCCATTATCTGTGCATATCCGGCGAATAGAAAGACCAGATTGCTTCTCCACAAATATCTTAAAGACTCAAAATGAATCAAAGACATCAGACTTGTACTTCAAAAAGTACACCCATGTGCGCCTGGAGAAGTCATCAATAAATGTGAGCACATATCTGGCACCAGAAAAAGAAGTAGGAAAGGACATGAGGTCACTGTGAATCAACTCCAATGGTGCCAAAGCACGAGTAGCTGGTCCCTGAGGAAAAGGATCCCTATGTTGTTTGCCAAGAACACAACCCTAAAAAACCCCATCAGTGCAAGTAATCTGTGGAAGCCCAAGAACAAGTGCCTGTGTGCTCATCTGCTGAAGATATCTGTAATTAACATGGCCCAAACGCTCATGCCAAAGTCTACTCACTGAATCTGCATGTGCTATAAGACAGGAACCTGTGCTAGCAGAAGACTCAAATCCATCAAATCTGTATAGGCGGGATGCAGTGTCAACACTCCCAGTAGCCACAATCATCTCAGTATCATGTAAGTCCCAAATAACCACATCATGTGGTGAGAACCCAATTGTTTTACCAGAGCCAGAGTGGCAAATCTGATAGATAGACAGAAGGTTCGTCGAAATTTTGGGGACAAAAAGAACATCCTGAAGAGAACCCCCAGCTAATGCAACTGAACCAGAACCCAAAATAGAAAGATGAGATGAGTTCCCAACAGCAATCTGCGAAGTAGCGCAAGGAGCAATTGAGGTGACCAACTGCTGAGTGTGAGTCATGTGGTGAGAAGCACCGGAATCAAGAATCCAGGTGGGCCCAGAAGTCATAGCTCGTGCAAGTTGAGCATGACCTTTCCCTGCAGGGGAGGAGGTGGACGGGGGAGCTGAAATGTGATGCTCCTGCATGGCTTCCTCTAAAGCCTCCAAACGTTTCCAACACCTGGAAACGGGATGTCCATCCTTTCCACAAAAACTACAGGTCTCAACTGATTTCTTCTTAGTCTTGGAGGTAGACTCAGTAGACTTCGAAGAAGATTTACCCTTAGAAGGGTTCGCTGGAGGTTTGGAATCATTTTTCTGTGCAGGTTTGGAGGAAGACTCATTGCCTGCGGAATCTTTCTTCAGTTTGCCTTTCTGTTTTGGTTTCCCCTGTGAAGACTGAGCAACCAACGCTTGGCTAGAAGAGCCAGAAGCATCCATCTGTTGGATCTTTGCCTGTTCCCGTGTCAACCGATCACAGAATGTCTCAAAAGAAGGCATGGTGTGCCTAGCACCCAAAGCATCCATGGTGGAGTAGAAAGTGGAAGAAAAGATCTGATACTATCCTCGCAACTTTGAGAGTATCAAGAAGATACACTCATCATCTGTCTTTGTTTTCCCACATCCTTGCAAAACTGAACGCAGAGACTTGAACTTCATCAAGAAGTCCTCAATGGTGGGAAAGCTGGTAGGAGTCAAAGTAGTCAACTCTGCATCAAGCTGAAGTGCCCTGAACTCATTAACTGTGCCAAAAAAATCTGAAAACTTGCCCCAAATGGCCCTAGGAGTGGTCAAACCTTCCAAGTGAAAGAGGAGACTGTCGGAGATGTTCAGTGCAATCAAGCCCATGGCTTCATCCATCTTATTTCTATGCTGAAGAATCTCAAAGGGACGTTGCAGGATAGGTTGGTTCTCATCCAGACATGACCATAAGCCACGTGACATAAGAAGTCTGGTCATGTGTGCTTTCCAGGTATGATAATTATGCGGTGTCAGCCGGGCCACAGAGGGATCCGACATTGAGAGAAGAAGAAAACAGAAGTAGAAGGGTCTTTTCTGAAGTAAATTACAGAAAGGAAAAACACCTCCCCACAATGTATAAATCAAACCCCCGTACAGCAAATGACTGAAAGCACAAAAAATGAGGAGAAAACCTGGACTCCAGATGCAGAGAAGGAGGAAAGGAGAAGCCTTGACTTTGACGCTAAAAAAAAGAACACAAATGGCTGAATCAGAAAACCAAACCAGTATCATTGCATCCGTCTCGAAAAGACCTTTCCGGCGATATATCATATGTTGATTTTTGAGTCCGTATGAACCTTGTAGGAGCAAAAACGCCCAAGTACCCCCAAATGTAAGCTCTCTGGAAAAAATCAGGGACGGCAAAAAATTTGATAGCCGTATGACCATCACTGGGCTGTCGCTGACATCAGCATGATGTCATAACCGTACTGTCGGAAATTTTTTTTAAAAAATCACCGGAAAAAAATCTGGCAGATGACGTCAGATGACGTCACCTGCGTCTGCCTCGGGTGGCGGGCCGGTGGCCGAAAAGCGGCTCCACTGGCTGTGGTGGCGCCCGGGCGGAGTGAAGGTGGGGCCTGGGCGGAGCGCGGGTGGCGGCCGGGCGGTGGCCGGGCGGTGGCTGGCCGCGGCGGCGCGGCGGGGGCGCGCTGGCGGCGCGCTGCCCGGCAGCCGCTGCGGGTGGCGCGGTGGCGGTGCGCTGGCGGCGCGGTGGCGGAGCGTCGTGTTTTTAAAAAAAACATTTTTTTTTTGCGTTTTTCAAGATTTTTTTCTCGATTTTCGAGCCGTACGGCCCTGGTAGGGCAAATTTTTTTCCCTGTGGTCACGGGGGCCAAACTGAGTCGAGTTTTATATGATTTCGACTCTCCCGGACCTTCTGAATGCAATGGCGGAGTCCGTTTCTGCTCAATCTGCTCCAGAAGATCGTGCCTCCTTCAAAGTGACAGAAAACCCCAGAAACAAGTTGTGGTTGTCGTCTTCGAATCCAGGCTCCAAGAACTTCAACCTTGGCAGCGGCAGGGAGGCTCTGATACCATGTAAAATTTCACAAATGTGCAAATCCACAAAAAACTAAGATCACCTGCAAGCAAAATACCAAAAGCTGGAGCGAAAACCTGAGAGAGAGAGAGAGAGCTAGGGTTTTGAGAATCTCAGCGGAGTGAGAGCAAAATTGTATTTCTCAAAAGTATGAACAATAATTACAAAAAGCGGCTTATAAGGTGAGAAACCCTAAAGCTGGAGAAAGCTAGGTTTGTGCATTTAATAATTAATAAACATATTAATTATTATGCACCTAAATGACAAGCTTAAGTGAAAAAAAATAATAGTGACCTTTAATAATTAAATCAGATAGACTTAATTATAAAGGTAAATATACTATTACTCTAACAGTGAGTTTCTCAGAAAGATGTGTTAGTTGTAGCTTGGCAAGGTCATATGTATGATCCTTCTTTACCATCTTCCAAGCTTGGCCTACTATTATGCATGGAACACCTTCCAACCTACTGGATTGATAAAATTTATGCACTATCACTCTCACTGCAAAATCAATCTCTGGATCTATGATTGTGGAAATGGTCATTCCTTGTTTGTTCCACATCGCCTGGCTGTTGGCTTGAATATCTTCCTTACTTTGATATCTCATAGTCTTCTTTCCTAAAAGACTAGGATAACTAGTCACTTTGTGTATGATCTGTTGGAAATATTCAAGACTATCTAGGTTACTGAGAGGGGAAGGGTGAATCAGTAACTTCAAAACTTTTAACAGATTTAGATCTTAATAATATTAGATTAATAATCTGACTGCATGCATGAGTAACAGAAAGAATAAAACATTCATAACACTTAGAACATAGAGATTTGGTGACCAAGAAACCTTCCAAGTAGAAAGTAAAACTGGGGTGGGGTTGATACCCACAAAACTTCAATACTCCAGTATAAAGTTTGTCGGTTAAGGCTTACAATGATCACTTCTAATGATCTGCCCTATTAGGAGCAATAAGGACTCCTAGGTCCACCTTGTTAGAGGTTTTACAAATATACAATGAAGTATGCACTCGGTTAAGAGATTTTTACAAAGACTGTTAAGTCTACCCGGTTAAAGGATTTCAAGCTGATTCACCTGTTAGGATGAAATAGTAGATCTCTTACTTGCAATTGTACTTGCTGATTGAGATTCTTTGATGTACTGATCACCTTCTGTGATGGATAGATCTTTTCTTCTTCTTATAATACTGTAGCCCTTTGTAATTCGCTTATCTCTGCCTTTCTCTCTTTTTCATACTTCTTTTTTTTTCATCATTCTTGGATATGACATAAAACATTGTTTATATATCAATCTAAGTCAATTCCAAAACAATTACAAAGTTGGCTCTTAAACAAGTAAACACAAATATTACTGAGTCAGCCCAAATATAGTTACACGGTTACTACAAACTAACTTGGTGACTTTCTAATACTCGGCGTCCACTACGTTACTCAGCATCATCATGCACTCGGTAGAAGTGGAAACTCGGTCCATACTAACCACTCGGTCATAGTTTCAAACTCAGTAAATACTGGAGACTCGGTAGATAAAGTGTTACTTGATAGAAACTAAATTTTCTATTTAATCATGCAGCACTTGATAAACATTGTGAAACTTTGCAAGCTTGGTATGCACTGTTCTACTCGATAAGCTCTGCTCGGTTCGGTAAGCTCTGTTCTGCTTGGTATGTACTGATCGGTAAGCTCTGTTCTGCTCGATATGTACTGATCTGCTTGGTATGCACTGTTTAGAATAAGTGTTGTCACTAATGACAATTATGCTTAATGCAAACAATCTCCCCCTTTGGCATTAGTGACAAAAACACTTATAGCCAAAACTTATATACAAGAATCATGCTGAATCTTTTTTTTTGATTTTTCAAAATTTATCTTTGTCAAACTGCTATTTATATATTTCATGACTCCCTTATATAGAGTACTTTCTCCCCCTTTCGTATTATACACTTTCTCCTATACATTTTCTCCCCCTTTTTGACAATAATGCCAAAGGTGTATATACAAGTATTTTACAAGGAGAATCCAAAATGTGAAAGAAAATCAGAATGTACCTTTATAATTAGTGCCAGAGTTCTGTCCCAATTCTCTTGCAGAATCTTGCATGTTTGGAGTGCAATTTGGACTTCTACAGAGAGTTCAATCATGTGATCTACAATGGAAAATTGATTGTCATGGAGTAATGCTTTTGAGTGAACAATGTGCTTTTGCATTATGTCCATGATGGGAAGGATCATGTTCTGAATATCTAGTAGTGTTGACCAAATCTTTGTATCTTCTTTTAATAATTTCGACTGCCTATTTGATAGGAATGTGATTTTCATATGATGTGCAGAGCTTGAACTAGGTTCAAGTTGCAACCTCTGTACACTGTCCTTCAGATCCTCATCAATCTTATTCAATTTTTCTTTGACTTCCTTAGTGAACTCGGCAACATTACATAGCTTAGCAACAAGTGAGGTAACATTGGAATAGGAGGACTCAATATCTATCAAAACTGAAGATAATTCTACCTGATTAATAGCTATATGCTGAGCAACATGCTCAAGCACTTTATTGTCAAATTTCTTCTCGGCTGTCTCAATAATCTTCTCTAACGCAGAGGAATCCTCATGGAACTTGTTTACTGCCTCAGCTAACTGTAACAAAATATGTTGAGAGGAATCAACTTTAATACCTAATGCTTTTGACAAAATATCCTTTGCATCTTCAATAGTTTTATATTCCTTGTCCCTTTCTTCTTTTAGTTTCTTCTTCTTTGCTTTCTTTTGGAGGAGTTCACCAATGTTTTGCATTTGGTCTGCTGAGAGATTTGCAAAGTCTAGTTTTGGAATCTCTATCTCCTCATCTAAGTCTATATCCTCTTCTACATTCTTACTCAAAAATATTGTACTCGGTTGAGCCTTAGGATCAACCGTTATTGCACTTAATGCCTTTGTAGAAGTTATTGTAGACATTATAGGACTAGCTGTGAAAAATGATAAACTACTGACTGGAATACTTGAAGGGCTCAAAATTGAAGTATTCACAATTGTAGAATCAAAAATTGAAATACTTACTAAAGTATCCAAAACTGAGGTACTTACTGCTAGAAAGCTTGATATGGAAGTAGGTACTGAAGTAGATATAGGAGACTGCAACTTGGTAAAAGAGGTGGTAGTCATTTCTGTTGATGATTCATTGAGTTGTGGTAGTGATGATTTGACATTTGATGCATCTGTGGAAGTTGTCACAAACATACTTGAAGTTATCTCCGTGCTAGGTGTAGCAACTTTTGTTGGAGAGTGAGGAAGCGAGGCAATGACTTCTGTAGCTATCCGAACAATATTATCTTCCTCATCACTTTGCTTGTCTACCTCGGTATCTTCTTCATGTTCATCACTATCATCATCAATATCCTTGATTATCATAGTTTTGACACTCAGTTTGTGAAGATTATAGATGTTTTTCCATGTGGCAGTGGCACTCTTCACAACCGACTCAATATCTTTGATCAAAATCAAACAACTGTTGAATTTGAGTGTCATCTTAATTTCATTATCTATCAATGCCTTATTAATTTCATCATTTTTCAAACTTGGCATTAATTTCCTCAAGGTTTGAGCATAGATGTCCTTGACAGTTTGTCTTGCATTGGACCATCTCAACTTAATTTTGTTCAACAAAGTTCCTGGGATTTGAGAAGCTATCTCTTCAGGTGAGTGTTTCCATCTTCCTATTTTCTCGATAACAACATCTTCAATTTCCTGCTGCTCTTCCTCAGATCTGATTTCATATTTTAGAGATTTGAAGTTTGCAATTCCAGATCCTTCTTTCATATCCTTGATCTTTTCTTTTAATGAAGGAGGAGGCCTTTTGAATACTATTTCTTCACTGTCTTTGCTTGCCTTGCCTCTTGCACTCCTTCTTGTAAATACTATAGAGGGTTTCTTGGGTGCCTTGGTGATAAATACTTTTCCTTTCTTCTTTGCTGGTACTTGTTCTTCTTCCTCCTCATCCTTTTTCTCTTCTTCTTCTTCAAAGTCCTCTCCTTTTTCCTCGGTTGACATTAGAGGCGTGCTAGCTTATATTTTGGCCAACCTCTTTCTTCCTTTGTTAATCACCTGTGGAAGATTTATACTAAGCTCAATTCTCTCCTTAGCTTCTTCATATGTCCCAAAATATGGTGCCTTTGGATTAACAGGTTGATTAATTAGGGCTTCAATAATATTCTTGGTTTCATCAATATTTACCTCATAGGGAAGAGGTTTCACATGTACAATCCTTGGTTTTGCTGCCTATATATACAGATTATCACAGTCCACCATAAAAAAAATATCATCTTTGTAATCTTCCACCAATTTCTGTGGAATCCAAAATTTATTATTCATTTTCTCTTTAAATGATTCAAAATAGTTATCCATTATGCTTTCAAAATTGTCACCCATTTCTAAAATGTATTCATTTATCTGATAAAGAACCGGCACATCTTTTCTCCATACTACTGTTCCTTTTGATGGGAAAAACTTTTGAGCATAGAAAAATAAAAAAACCAACAATGAGCCAAACTTACATGGATTGTTCTTTGAGGTTTGGATGCTCTCCATGTTCTTGTTGAACTGTCTCAACAAAAGATCTGCTAGGTCAAATGATAGATTGTTCTTTACAATTTTATATGCTAGGTCAACTACTTCACATGGAACACTATTCTGCTGACTTGAACTATATATCTTGTGAGCTACGATATGTATACCAAACTTCAATTCTACGTCAGTAATTTTGCTTATCTTCATACCTCTACCATCCCACTCGGCTAGGATTTTCTCTTCTAGTTCCATTCGACCTAGGGTTTTTGTAGATTTTTCCTTGTCGAGCATGGGAAGACCAATGATTCGGTGAATCATCTTCTTTGTAATCTCTACTAGTTGCTCAAGCCATATTTTACCTTCATGTACTTGACTGAGGATATATCTGACCCATTTTATCTAAAAGCTCTGAGGCAAGTGTGTGATGTGAACTAAACCCTTATCTTCCAAATGTTGATGCTCCAGTTTGAGAACACCATTGACACATAGTTCCTCACGAATAGTATCTATCTCTAGGGTTCCAAGCTCTTGAATTGTACACTTAAAATGACTGTGAATATCATTAATAAGGAGTACCTTAGAAGGAATCCGAGATTGAGCTCCACTTGGGTGTAGGGTTCTGGCAACTGCGGGCACGAGTTTGAAATCTAGTGCTTTCCATTCTCCATAAACCAACATTTCCAAATCTTTCTTCATTTTAGCACTAGAGGATGCCATGGTAGCTTGGTGAACACAGTAAATTCTTTGAGGAAAGAAAATATCTTGCTAAAATGTGCTTCGAAATGCTTGATTGCACTAGGAGACTTTTGTTCGTGGTGAATAGTGAACTTGATTTCACTCCTTTTGTTAAAACTTTGTCATTAATACTCAATACAAATTAGGGTATAGAATTAGATAGGCTATCATCCACTATGAATTAATTGCTCGATGAAGACTCCGCAACTCGGTGATCATACAAATTCATACTTCTTTGACCCTACTCGGTAACCAAATGAAGTTAGGTTACTCCTGACCTTGCTCGGTGGTAATTGATACTGACCTTCTTGTGATCCTGCTATATCTTGCATACTGATTTGGATCTGTCTTCCTTTCAGTTCAGGAACTATTTTGGAATATGTCTATGAAGATGTAGTTCCAGTGCTTTCTTGGAGACTAGTTAGAGCTCATAGAGCCACTCCCTTCATTAGTGACTTCAGGATTGGTTTGCTTGGTAGGTTTAGGAATCCACTTCTATCTCATCTACTTCCTAATGTTATTTTCTTTTTCTTTTTTTTCATCTTCAATTTTGCCTAAATTCATGCAATTTTTAGCTATGTGACCAAGCTTAGTGCAATTATAACATCTTATGGTAGAATCCCTTTTTCTCAAGTGGTGCCTTACACAATTCATGCCAATGTGTCCATATTCTCCACAGTAATGACATCTACACCAAGTGTTGTAATCCCAACCAAACATTGCTTTAATAATTTGTTTCGCTGGATTGGGTGTTTTTGTTCTGCATTCTAATGCCTTATGACCTTGTTTGCTACATTTGTGACATATTCCTTTAAATCTTGGTTTCTCCTTGCATTCATTTGCTTTATGACCAAGCTGATTGCAATTGTAGCATTTTCCATTGAATTTTGCTTTTCCATTGCTCCAACATTTGTTTGAAGTATGACCAATTTTGCCACAGTGATTACAGGTAGGTTTGTGATTCTTTTGAGTACCTTGTTTGGAGGATTCACCTTCCTCTTTGTATCCAAGTCCTACGTTTCCTTTTTGCCTATGAAGGTTTCATTCATACACCTGATTCATATCTTCTTGAGATTTCAACATTCTCTCATTGATTTGCCTTTCAGCATCTAGCTCACTCATCACTATTAAATTGATTTTCTTTTCAGATCTCAGCTCTTCTCTCATATTTTCATTTTCTGATCTTAGAGTCAAGATTTCTTCATTTGCATTGGAGATTTGATCAATAAGATTCTCTAGCTGAAGAGTTTTATTCTGGATTTCATTATTCTTTCCATCTATTTCATCTTTCATCTTGTTTCTTTTCTCTAAGACTTCACAGAATCTTGTTGACTGAATTTCCTATTCTCTCTTCAATTTTCTCACTTCTTCTTGCAGAGATCCACTCTTTTCTAGAAGTTCTTTGATTGCATTGTTTGCTTCATTGAGTTTCTTGAAGGGAAAAAATCTTCAGTCTTTTCTTCAACATACTGGTGGTCATTGATCTGATTTGCAAGTTCCTTCCTTGTTTTTAGGGAAAGGGAAAGATGCTCTCTTGCTTCTTTGAGTTGATTTATGGCCATTTCCAAATCTAGCTTTTCATTCTCAATTACTTTGTTCAGTCTGAATATCTCCATTGTCCTGAATCTTTTCTCAAGCTGTCAAACTTTATTCTGAGATCCACTGTGCTCTGATTCCAATTGTTGGAAATATTCAAGACTATCTAGGTTACTGAGAGGGGAGGGGTGAATCAATAACTTTAAAACTTTTAACAGATTCAGATCTTAATAATATTAGATTGATAATCTAATTGCATGCATGAGTAACAAAAAGAATAGAACATTCATAACACTTAGAACACAGAGATTTGGTGACCCAGAAACCTTCCAAGTAGAAAGTAAAACTAGGGTGGGGATGATACCCACAAAACTTCAATACTGCAGTATAAAGTTTGCCGATTAAGGCTTACAATGATCACTTCTAATGATCTGCCCTATTAGGAGCAATAAGGACTGCTAGGTCCACCTTGTTAGAGGTTTTACAAACATACAATGAAGTATGCACTCGGTTAAGAGATTTTTACAAAGACTGTTAAGTTTACTCGGTTAAAGGATTTCAAGCTGATTCACCTGTTAGGATGAAATAGTAGATCTCTTACTTGCAACTGTACTTGCTGATTGAGATTCTCTCATGTACTGATGACCTTCTGTGATGGATAGATCTTTTCTACTTCTTATACTACTGTAGCCCTTTGTAATTCGCTAATCTCTACCTTTCTCTCTTTTTCATACTTCTTTTTTTTTCATCATTCTTGGATATGACATAAAACATTATTTATATATCAATCTAAGTCAATTCCAAAACAATTACAAAGTTAGCTCCTAAACAAGTAAACACAAATATTACTGAGTCGGCCCAAATATAGTTACATAGTTACTACAAACTAACTCGGTGACTTTCTGATACTCGGCGTCCACTGCGTTACTCGGCATCGTCATGCACTTGGTAGAAGTGGAAACTCAGTCCATACTAACCACTCGGTCATAGTTTCAAACTCGGTAAATACTGGAGACTCAGTAGATAAAGTGTTACTCGGTAGAAACTAAATTTCCTGTTTAACCGTGCAGCACTCGATAAGCACTGTGAAACTTTGCGAGCTTGGTATGCACTGTTCTACTCGATAAGCTCTGCTCAGTTAGGTAAGCTCCGTTCTGCTCGGTATGTATTGATCTGCTTGGTATGTACTGATTGGTAAGCTTTGTTATGCTCGGTATGTACTGATCTGCTTGATATGTACTAATCAGTAAGCTCTGTTCTGCTCGGTATGTACTGATCTATTCGGTATGCACTGTTCAGAATAAGTGTTGTCACTAATGACAATTATGCTTAATGCCAACATGATCTCCTTAGTGATCTTAACTAGTCCATCCTCCAACCAATTTTTCATGTCATGTACTTGGCTCAGTACAATCTTGATCCATTCAAATTTGAAATTCTATGAGAAGTTAAGGGCATGCACCAACCCTCGCTTGGCAACCTTCTAGTGTTCTTCCTTCAATACCCCATTGCTACACAATTTATCATAGGCTTCTCCCATCTCGTAGTCTCCAATCTCTCCAATCTTACACATATAACAAAGGCGTTCATCATTGATCATTAAAACCTTAGGAAGGATTGACGATAGGGAACCCATAAGATCTCCCATAATTGCACTCTCAGGAATGGCCTAGAATTTTTGTGGCTTACACACATCATTCCTCACAAGTTGTATATTGAATACTTCCTTCCCTTGTTTCTTAACTACAACAAATAATGAAGATGCCATGTCATTGAATTCTAGTGTTTAATTACAGAAAGAAATAACTCAGTAAATACCTTGCACAAATAGTTCTCTAATGTTTATCGATGACACGCTATGAATGATCTTTGCAAATCACACTTAGAAAAAAAGCTCTTGATAATTACTCTGGAATCACTCTTGAAAGTTCTCAAATTACTAGTAAAATGAAAATAAATGGTAAATTCCCACTTTATAGACTTTGAACAGTCAGATTAGGGCTTCATTAATGGTCTGTATACTTTCTAGGTAAGATACAATTGTCTCAAAAATATCATGTTAACTCGGTTAACATAAGATTGGTCAATACCACCATTCGGCTTGGTACATATCACATCTCAGCTACCAGAGGAGCTCAACATACACTAGTGGCTCGGTCACTATGGGCTAAAATACTGATTCTTGACATCAAATATACAATGTAGCTCCTTTCTCAAATCTGTCCTAATGCATCTTAATTTATGCAGATATGAAATTTAATTTATCAAATGCTAGGAATGGATGTAGATTAAAGCATTATAAAATTTAGTTCCTCGCATAGTGTAGACACCTAAAAATCCTTTAGAAAATAAATTATTTTTATTTTCTGAAAAACCCCTGATGACATCATCATTTGTTAATTAATTATTTATTTAATTAATTAATTAATTTTTATGCCATTGAATCCCTTTACCTTAATTAAAAATATTTAATTAAGGAATCCCTCCCAAAAATGTTTAAATCTTATTTAAACATTATCTCCTTATTTATTAATTATTTAATTAATAAATTGACCAAAAATCCCAAAATAAATTATTTATTTATTTTTGGCCCAAAACTTGGCCAATTTTCTTAAGACCACTAACCTCTTCCAGAATCTTCTAATCCTTCTTTAATTTTGATTAAAGGCTAATCCCATCATTTCCTAACCCTAATCCCAACTCAAGAATATTTAATTAAGATTAAATATTAATCCTAATCCTAATCCCCCCCTAAACCTTGTCACATTCCCTAACCAAGGTTAGCCAACTCCTAAGCTTAACCAAAAGTCAACAAACTTCTAGAAACTTCCCTTACATGTATTAAATGCATTTAAAGCCTCCTTGATGCAGGAGCATCCTGGGTGTAAGAGCAATCTTGCATCACCCAAAAATATTTTTGTTTTTATATTCAATAAGGGCTATCTTGTCCAGAGTTTCTATTTGTGGAAACTTACTATTTTTAGTAATTTGGTCATACGATCTTGGAATGTCTGATTTTACATATGGAGGTTCATCTCAGTCATATCAGCCTGCCAGCAAAGTTTCATGGATAGATTAGGTGTAGTTTTGAAGATATTGAAGATTTTCGGTATTGGCAACAAGGTACAGAAACTTGGAACTCAGTTTTGAAGGCTTTAGAGGCCCCGGATGAGGTTGAAAATTTGGGTGACGGGCGTTTTGCATAGGTTAAGCTTGTAGAGCACTTCGTGGCGTTTCCAGAATGGGGTTATAATAGCCAATCGGGTCAACGGGCGATGACTTATGGTCTTCGGAAGTTGGGTCACCTGAAATGGTGAAAAATAATTTTTCTTCAAAATTTATGTTTGGGTTTCAAAACTCATTTTGAGCTGACTTTGATGTAATAAATTGTAAAATAAAATAATTCTAAGTTTGGTCGGTCCTAAGGGCTAAATTTCTAGAACCTTCTCGGGCGGTGAAAATTGCCTATATAAAGAAGGCCCGTAGTGTTGTATAGGGAAGTTCTAGGTAGTAGATCTGGGTATTGATTCAAGGCTTTGTCCTACAGAATATTGTAAGGGAATGCCCATGTGGCTTTGCATATTGTAATTCTAAAAGTTTGTAATTCCACATTTGTGGAGATAATAAGAAGCCAATTTTCTGTTCTTGCATATTATTGTTGTTGTTTCTCTATTTCTGTTATGTGCTTGTGGTATTAAGGGGAGTACCCTTCATCACTCCTTATCCCTCTTACATGCATTTATGATGCATTTATGAAGCCCCTCACCCCTTTCTTACACCCTTTGACCTTAGGCACATTTCTCAAATTCTGCACATCCCTCCCATCTTTCAACCCAATGCCCTTATGACACTTGTCACAAGGAGGTGGCCCTGAACTAGCACAATCCATGTGCTCCCCTTTGAATGAATCTTGGCCTCTCTTAAGGATTTTGATCCTGGCCACTCATTCACCCTTAGGAAATCCTATAAATATCCCCTTTTCCAAGAGCAAATTCATTAGCTTACCTTTTATTTCAAGCATTGCTATCATGCTCATTTAGCTCTAGACTTAGCATAATCAATACTAATTGTTAGTTTTTCATCATTTTCAAGCTTTCTTAAAACACATCCTAGCATAGATTTAATGGATTAACCTAGTTTCTTCCATTGTTTTTCATAAGCATAGCATCATATAACATCTCTATTTGGTTTAAAATCAATCTTAGCATAAACATCATGTAGCTTAATCTTCATTTCAGCATCATTTGGATCCTTGAAGCCTTAGGGGCAAATCAGGTGTTCTATGCCTATTTTGTTCCATTTATGAGGTTTTCCTGGATCTCAATCCATCCTAAAATACATTAGAGTATGCTCCAAGTGCTTAGAGAGCACACCCACATCCCCTTAAGTAAGAGCAAATCAAACAGTGCTTGGGTGCACTTGTTTTAGCTCAATCTAAGGTGGCTTAGCTTAGAGTTTCCTTGTTTTGGATTGATTTCATGTTAGATTAAAAATCTTAACGTTTGATTGATTTGAGCCTTTCAAAATAGATACAGGTATCCTCAAAAGCCTTGCTCACATTCTGGCACACCCGGTGGGACCCAAAACCATAATCACTTTGATTAGATCATACTTTGTATTCTTGTATTTGCAGGAAACAAATGAAATGTCACCTACAAGCAATGAAATGTCACTTACAAGCAATGAAGTGTTTCCTACAAGCAATTAAATCATGCCTACAAGAAATTAAATGATGCCTACAAGCTTTGTATCGACCCTATTTACTGACAGATTTCTGCCATCGATAACTTCTATTCTATCTCAAAGTTCTTCTTCTGTTGCATTCAATAGAAGTAATCACACCTTTGAGATAAATTTTCACACCTTCAGGTATAGAAGTCTCACTTTTAATCATTTTTCTATCACCTGTAATCATTTCTTTATCACCTGTAAAACATTCTGCTATTGCTCTAAGTATTTCTCTACCACTTGGAAAAGTTTCATTGTCACCTCTAAATCTTTCTCTGCTGCCTGTAGCCATTTCTTTGTCACCTGGAAAATTTCTCCATCGCCTATGCATATTTAGCTATCACCTATGCATTTTCTAGCGTCACTTGTTGGCTAGACAATGTTGCTTTCATCTTTTTTGTCTTAATTTGTTCTCAAATTTGTAAAAAGCAAAAGTCAAAACAAATCTTGAATGAAACTAAGGGAAAGAACTTAAGTCCTAAAGAGTCATTATCAATTTGAAAATCAAACACAATTTTGAATGATCTAAATTGGAAAGAACAAGCATCCCTATTCCTTCTTCTTTGAATTTCAGTTCAAACAAACTCAATCTTGAATTATTGAAGGATAAAACGAAGCTCTTTTCAAAGTCCCTAAATCAACATGCTAATCTCAATCTTGAATGATCAAGGAAAGAACTTGCAATCACTCAAATCATTTACTTTTTGGAGAAAGAACAAATCAAACCTTAAAGCACTTGTGTCTTCAATTTCAAAGTTCAAACACACATAATCAAATTTGGGAAAATGAACAAGCCTGCTTGATGTGCATCTAGGAGTTTTTCAATTCTTGCAAAATCCTTGTTAAAGTAAGCAACGTAGAACATTTGAACTTGGACAAGTTCACTTGTTCTACTTTTAGTGAGGCCTGTCCAGGGAGAAAAGTGCTTCCTCCTTGGAGAATGACCTCAAACTGGTATCCTCCCCCGGCTAGTATATAAATAAAGTGAAGGAAAAAAGTACTCACTTATATCTCCTAATCCAGGGGCGTTTTGTGCCAAATGCAAATGTCTGGGGATGGTAAATATTCCTCCCCCAGTGTTGTTGGCTATGCTCTTAAGTGAGTCATAGGTGGTCAGCATAACTAGGTATGGAGACTCCACGGAACTATTAAAAACCTAATAAAATAGAGGCTACCCTATCTGCATTCGAAAGTATCAAAATCCTTGTCCAAGGACCGATTCCAAGGGGTTTACCAGGTCGCCTCAAGATTACTCACCATTTTTATTCCCTTCTAGGGGATACCAAGCTGTGGGCAAGCAATTTTGATACTCACCTTCCTTAGGTAGATCTGCTGGAAATGCTTGACAGTCAAATACTTCATGAAAAACATTATTGGAACATACACTTTCAAAGCTTTATCAGAGCCAGTTATCCTGTTTGTATCCCACAAGGTTGCTTTGTCCCTTGTGGAGATTTCTTTTCCAAAAGTCTTGTTTATCTATCCTTTTCCATTAGAAAACATTGAATCAACCTACAAACTTGATACTCAGAAATTCTTGCAGAAATCAGATATCCAAAAAGCCTTTTCGTCTCAAACCAACTATCAAGAATTTCCCCAAAGTTATGCCCAATTTGATCAAACATCCGAAAGCCAAGCCGCCAAAATCCAAAGACTATCAAGAGAAGAAGGTTGCAGAGAGAAACTTGAAGAGCCATTAATCCTCGATCCAAGCAACCCAAGCAGAAGAGAAGCATCAAGAAAAGCTTGATAATATTGGCTTTAATGCAAGAGTCAAATAGTTTGCCTACTGATTCTGAGTAAATTGTCACTACGTCAACCTTGAAAGAGAAAATTAGCTAGATCCTTTGCATGTCCCATTCTACCTTCAAATCTCAAAATCCTATCTCGGTAGTCCTTCATCCTAGTATCATCCTAGTTTCATCTCAGCATCATCACCAAATCCTTAGTTGCATTCTAGAGTCCTTAGTAGCATTCATCATCATCTTCCTAGCAGCATCATAGATCATCCATCTCAATTGCATTTGCATCATCCTTTTAGAGAGAGCATTGTTCCATCATCCTTCACTATCTTTCCATCAACAATCCACAATCAGAATCCCAAATCCTTGATCCAAATCCAGCAGCCATTATCCAAAATAGAATCCACCATCCTTTGCACCAAATCTAGAGATCCAAATCCACAAGCACTTAGTGTTCAGAACCTTTGAGTTGTTTCCATCCCTTATCCTAAATCAGAAATCACCCCCTTTTTGATAGAGCATTGTCTAAAGGAAATCCAACTTGTCCTTAAATAGCCTCATCATCTCAAGCAAGAGATTGGCTTGTATTGATAAGAATCTAGTTGACCGAAGATCATTAGTCTATCCTAGGTTGGCCAAATCCTATCACTGATCCTCCATTGGGAAAAGCAACAGCTCATTTTTGACACTTAGTAATCTTCCACCAGCATCCCATCAATCCTCCACCCAATCTTGACCCAAATCAGAGCATCCCACCAAGCCTCCATCATCGCCAAGCTTTTTTACCAATCTATCACCATCTTCCATCAAATCTTCCGCCATCCTTAGTTCATATCCAAGCATCTCACCAATCCTTAATTTGATCATCCTTAGAAGTTCCTTAAGTTTGCATCCATCATTCTTTAGAGTCTTTAGGAAATATCTTGCATCCATCTAGCATCTGCGTCTCCATGCCTGTCGAGACATGATCCGGATCTAGAAAAAGAAGGAACATGAATCCTTATCCAATCACCAGTTCATCTGATCCCAACATTTTTACCAGCATGATGATAGCCTATGATCCCCAAATATAAACTAGCAATACATGAGATGATCCCAATATCCCCTCGACTCCTCTGGCAATAGAAACATTTGTGAATCATCTAGAGAATCCACCAGTATTCAATGCACTCATGGCCCAAAACCAACAAAGCATATTCACTAACTTTGCACAAGCGCAGACTTCCATTCCACCATATCTTCATCCTCACATTCCCATAAGTACTATCCAAATCCTAGCACAAGTATACTCCCCATTCATCCAACCATTCCTTGATCCAACCTTGCAAACATCACAAGAAACCTCTGCCATTCCCCTTCTTCTGTGAGGAAGCTTTGCAAATCCTTTAACATGAGCTATAACACCATCTGCTCCATTCCCTATCACAGGTACTTCATCATCCGCTATGGCTTCCCAAGCTCTTGCAAAAATCCAATGCTTGTCCTAGAATCAACTCCCACCTCTCACACAAGCCTTTACACAAGCAGTTCCACCATCTCCCATAGGCCAAGCAACACCTTTCACCCTGAAAGGGATGAAATCATCCTTCCCCTTCACTTCACAAACTTCCACATCCACACCTTTTGTGCCAGGAGGGACGCAATGATCTTTTCCTTTCAATCCCCAAGCTTCAACATCCATGCCATCATTTCAGGGATCAACATAATCATTTCCCTCTACATCATCTACTCTAGGGGCAATGCAATTGTTCCCCTTTCAAAATCAGCAAACTTCCACATCACCTTTTTCATGGGGAACACAAGCATCCTCTTTATTCTCCCCCCAACAAGAATCTACCTAGGCACAAGCTCAACAAAGTTCCTTGACCACAGGAATGCCTTCTATGGGTTTTTCCAATCCACCATTCATACCCCAAACTCCCATTACATCTACCTTCTAGGCATCTGTTGCAGCACAATTCCCACCTCACACTGGTTCTCATTGGGGTCTCACTCAAGAAGACATGAAAGCCTTTAGAATACCAACAAGCCACCTTCTCACAAGTAGCACAACAACAACCATCTCAACCTCCACTAGCTTCATCCTTCACAAGCTATCCATTCCCAACACCCAGTGCTTTTCAGCAAATTCCTCCACCTCAGTAGAAAAGTTCCCCCCATTTTGCAAGTTATCTTGCCTAGCCACCCTTTGCTTCAAGCTTCCCTACATCAGTTCCACCCTTAAGCAATGCGGGAATGCACCTAACCTATATCAGTCAACCACAGAGCCAAGTTTAGCAAGGACCATCTTATCAACAAGCTACATCATTCCACTAGCCATCCCCACAACAACCATACTTCTAGTCACAGCAACAAACCCCCATCATTCCCCAATAGCAACAAGTTTCCTCCTATCAGTTACAGTAGCAAGTCCCCGTCATCCCACAACACCAACAAGTAGTCCTATATCCTCCTCCGCAATATCCCCCTGTGTTGCATCAACAACCTCCCCAGCAAACATCACTGCAAAATCCACTCCAATCTACCTATCCTACTAGGCCATCTCCATATCCCACTCCACAATACCCACCTCAAATGGGAGTACCCACTCAAACACCAATAAATGTCGAGTGGGAAGCCATGAAGAATGCTCTTAAGGAGCTTCAAACCAGTGCTGATAACAAAACCTACAAGTTTGAGGAGGTGTGTCCTTATCCATTTGATCGATCCATTGCCACTATACCTTTCCCCAAGCAATTTGAGACACCTAAATTTGATAAATATCAGGGGAAAGGAGATCCAATCAACCATATTAAAGAATTCTATATGGCATGTCAAGAAGTAGCTTACAGTGATAACTATCTCTTATGACTATTCCCCAAAAGCTTGGGAGGAACTATTGTTGAATGGTTCTACAAAATCCCATGTGGGACTATCACAACCTTTGCTAAACTTTCTGATAAGTTCATTGACCACTTTGCCCACAATGTTGAGAATGAGTTGACCTTGTTAGATCTCTACAACTCAAAATAGAAAGGAGAAAGCCTAGCAGAATACTTGCAATGATGGCAGAACCTTACCACTAGGTTATCATACCAGCCACCTGAAAAATGCTTGACCAAAATCTTTATTGATAATCTGCATCCTAAGCTATCCCACTTCATGAGGATGAATTGTCTCTAAACATATCAAGATATCAAGAGCAAGGGGATAGGTATTGAAAAGGCCCTCCTAGATGAAGGCATGATCCGACACTTCAAAAATGATACCCAAAAACCTGGCAATGATAAATCCCGTTACTAGAATCGTAACAAGAACATTGTTACTAATGGAGCCACTGATACCAGGCATGTCCAATTTGTCATGGCTAGTCCTCCATCAACCCTTGTGTACCAACAACAACAAGTGCCTGTCTATTAGCAACCTCCTCAAGTCCATCAGCAACCCATGCAACAATATCATTCTCAGAATAATCAGTAGAATTATCAGTAGCAAGCCCATCAAGCTTATCAAGGTAATCTGAACAATTAGTTCAATGTCATTAATCTTTCTCCCAAACAACACAAACCCAGAGCTTAGAACAATCCAAGGAAAACCTTCACACCACTGGGTGAACCTCTGGATGTTATCTTTCACCGAATGGCCAAGGCCAACTTGATCACGTTTCCACCAATCCAGCTAGTTGATGATACCAGTACCAAGCTCGATTGGTACAAAGATCATGAATACTATGATTTTCATCATGTCAAAGGACACACTACCCTAAAGTGTATGAGACTCAAAAACTATATCTAAGATCTCATTGACCAAAAGGAGATCCAGGTAGACACACCTGCTCACTCCTCACTAAATACCAATTTACAAATCTATCAGAATGTGTTCCCATAACATAATGTTGGGAAGAACCAAGCTAATACCAATCATCCAACCCAGAATCATGGTAAAGGCAAGCAAGAAGATCACACTATCACCTACATCAGTTATGATAAATTTGTTGGATGTATAACCCAAGTTGAGCCCACAGTTAATGCCATCCATGTCAGAGGAGCGGATCGTCAATGTGCTATTACTACCCATAGAAGTCGGATCACTGTTGTTGGTGCCCGCCCAAGGCCAATACACAATGCATAGTATAACCTCATAGAACATCTTGGGAACACACCAGCCCAAATATCCATCATGGAGCTTCTCCGCACTTCACCTCTACATTAGGAGATCCTTGACCGAGCTCTCAAAGAAGGACATGTCCCCACAGACATTAACACCACCCAGTTTGAGACCCTTGTGGGACATCTATCTGTAGCCTATGCTTTATCCTTTAAAACATCCAACATGCTAGACATTGCACCTAACCATACTCTCCCTCTCAACATCATCATCATGGTCAGAGACTTTGCCATCAAACAGGTCTTAATAGATAATGGCTCGGCCCTGAACTTTTGTACTTTGAAATTCATTCAGCAGATTAGGTTCACCTAGGCCAATATAGCACATGAAGTAATCACTATCAAATCCTATGACAACTTGGAGTATACCTCTAAAGGTACCATTACTTTTCCTATTTAGCTAGGCCCAGCAACACAAGATACCATTTGTCATGTTGTTGATCTTGACCTACCATTCAATATCCTCCTCGGTCGACCATGGATACATTCCATCAAGGCTATACCATCCATGTACCATCGATGCATCAAATTTCTACATCAAGGCACTGAGGTTACCATCCATGCTAATCCCCAACCCTTCACATACTATCATGCAATGGAAGCATCATTCCCTCACTCCACTCATTGTCCTGGAATTGACATTGGTACTTCTATTGCCAGCTCATCCCGATCCCATTGCGATCCATAAACCATTCTCACCTCCACCCTCTCTTCCATCAAGATCAATAACTAGGGTTGTGGTGAATATAGCCTACATGATGCATTTGTCATAGGGGCCCTCCCACATGATCCACATACTCAAGGGCACCTGAGTCACCAAAGCAAGCCTATTGAAGAGCATCATGAAATCAAGAGAATGGGACCTATGACTTTTGAATCCCATGGCACATTAAACAGTCAAGAAATGGATCCTGACATTAATAGGTGGTTGTACAAAGATCCCCCACCACCTGACACTCAACTCCTTGGATACTTCAAAGGTAAATACCCACAATCGCACAAGTACACTACTAAGAAATGGAACTATCAAGGTGGTGGTCTAGGACCACAAGAAGGCAAAAGCAAAGACCCAATTACAACATCCAAAAACCCACAACATCAGGATCTTGGCTTTAATACCCCTCACCTGCATATACAAGGGCCCAATACTGCAACTAGGGGCACCAACATGACTAGCATTCCCCTCCTAAATAGCCAAGATGACCTCGTAGAGATCAAAGACATCCCTGAAGAGAAAGAAATCAGATCCTATGATGATATCTTTGATGATGACACCCTCCTGGGGACTTCTATCCTCCAACAACTTGACATCAATCTCATAGAAGTTCCCCTCATTCACCCTCAACTCATAGATTGGGACCAACCAAGCATCACACACATCAATGAGTTCCAGAGCACAGAAGCACTCCTAGAGTTCATGGGGGCATCAGGCCCATAGTCAGTTCACAACTCAAAGTCAACTCACATCTATAAGCTTGACCCAGAAGGATACTTTGGGGAAGAGGAAAGCTTTAGCTGCAAAAGTGAAATAGGAAAAGTAAAACATGAGTCCTTATGTGAAAACCCTTCTAGGGCACATTTTGATTCCAAAATAGTAAAAATAAAGAGCGTATCTTCTAGTGAAAACTTGGCAATTCAAGCGCTAGAAGATGAAGACTTGCCTCTTCCTCCCATCCATGATTACAGACCTAAGCAGTCACCTATCATCATAGAAGAAACCAAGCCAGTCAACTTGGGTACAAAGGAATGTCCAAGAATCACCTACATTGTGGCCAACCTGACAGAGGGTGAAGAAATGGCTTTCATTGCACTCCTTAGAGAATCAATTATAAATTTTGCATGGTCATATGCACACATGCCTGGGCTTGATCCTAATCTTGTAGTACATCATTTAGCAGTGGATCCTAATGTCAAGCCAATAAAGTAGAAGCTGAGAAAAATGCATCCAAAAGTTGCCTTATTAGTCAAAGTAGAGCTTGAAAAACTCCTCCAAGCCAAGATTATCAGAGCTATAGATTACTTCGATTGGATCTCTAACATCATGCCTATCACAAAGCCTTCAGGTGATATGAGAATATGCATAGATTTTAGGGACTTGAACAAGGCATGTCCTAAAGATGATTTCCCACTACCAAATATAGACATGATTGTAGATCTTACAATAGGTCATGAAATGTTGTCACTAATGGATGGCTTTTTAGGCTACAATCAGATTTGTATAGAAGAAGTAGATCAACATAAAACAAAATTCACAACTCCATGGGGTACCTTCTACTACAACATGATGCCATTTAGGCTAAAGAATGCAGGAGCCACATATCAGAGAGTGATGACAACAATCTTCCATGACATGATCCACAAGATCTTAGAAGACTATGTGGATGATATTCTTGCAAAATCAAAGACACGCCATGAACACCTTGACATTCCTAAGAGTGTGTTTGATCACCTCCAGTACTATGGGTTAAAGCTCAATCCAAAGAAATGTGTCTTTGGTGTTACATTTGGAAAGCTTCTAGGTTTCATAGTATCACGATGAGGCATAGAGATCAACCCCAAGAAGGTCAAAAAAATAACAGAAATGCCTCCACCAAGAACACTCAAATAGCTTAGAAGCCTACAAGGAAAGCTTCAATTAGTGCGTCAGTTCATTTCTCAACTAGCAGACAAGTGCCAACCTTTTACACATCTCTTATGCAAAGACACAAGCTTCAAATGGGATCCCATATGTCAGAGAAGCTTTGATAAACTCAAGGAGTATCTAGCCAACTCTCCAATCCTATTACCACTAGTTCCAGGATGCCCTCTCATACTCTACATCTCAACAACCACTACAGCACTAGGGGCACTCTTAGCTCAGCATGATGATGAAAACAAAGAGAGAGCCATCTACTACATCAGTTGAACTCTCATCAGCTATGAGCTTAATTACTCACCTATGGAAAAGTATGCCTCGCAGTGGTCTTTGCCACTCAAAAGCTTAGACATTACATGCTTAGTCACACAATCAAGCTTGTTTCAAAGGTAGACCCCCTCAAATATCTACTATGAAGGATAACTCTCATAGGCCATATGGAAAAATGGGTCATGTTACTCAGTGAGTTTGACCTCCAGTACATAGATTGGAAAGCATTCAAGGGGCAAGTCATTGCCGATTAGCTAGTAGAGGCACCACTGGTGGATGCTTATCCCCTAATTATGGAATTCCCTAATGAACACTTATGTATGATCAAAGCACAAACCATGTGGAAGCTATACTTTGATGGCTCCTACACATTACATGGATCAGGGGCCGGAATCCTATTTGTCACATCTCAAGGTGACTACATCCCAAAGTCATTCAAGTTGGGATTTTCATGTACCAATAACATTGTAGAATATGAGGCACTCATCTCAGGTGTCAAAATAGCCATTCAGTGGAATATCATAGAACTGCAAGTGTTTGGAGATTCAGAGTTGATTATCAAGCAAGTCCTAGATGAATATCAGATGAAGGATGACAAGCTGCTACCCTACAAAGAACTAGTGGACAGATTGAAAGAGCATTTCCTGAATCTACAATTCACATAGATACCTAGACTTCAGAACAAAGTAGTAGACACAATGGAAACTATTGGATCTTTGTTAGAAATCCCTCGTAACACATCACAATATGAATTCCTAGTTGAGCAGCTACATACACTAGCTTACGAGAATATCGATGCAGAAATGGTGTGTGTCTTGGTTGGTCCTCAATCCCCATGGTACCATGACATCCATGGATATCTAAAGAATGGTATCATATCTCCCCATCTCACCAATAACCAATGCCAAAACCTTATTCATAGAGCTTCCTACTACACTCTTATAGCCAACACCCTTTATCGTCGAGGGTATCACAATATCCTCTCTAGGTGTTTAGATTCAAATGAGGCCATCCTAGCTTTACAAGAGGTCCATGATAGAATTTGCGATGCCCACATGAGTGGCATGGTTCTAGCTAAGCATTTGCTTCGAGTTGGGTATTATTGGCCAACCATGAAACATGATGCTTGTGAGTTTGTCAAAAAATGTACCATGTCAGCAGCATGCAAATTTGATTCATGCACCAGCACAAGACTTGCAGCCCATTGCAGCACCTTGGCCATTTTCATGTTGGGGCTTTGACCTTGTCAACTTAATCACTCCCCTTTCCTCAGATGGACACAAGTACATAATAACTACCACAAAGTACTTCTCCAAATGGGTTGAAGTGATTCCACTCACCCTAACTACTGGTATCCAAATATCTAAGTTCATCCTTTACCACATCATTTGTCACTTTGGCATACCATCTACCATCTTCACAGACCATGGCACACCTTTTGAAAACCAACATGTGGATGATTTGTGTGCCAGACTCCACATCCATCACCATTTCTCCAGTGCATATTTCCCTCAAAGAAATGGCCAGGCTGAGGCCACCAACAAAACTATCTTGAAAATCCTCAAGAAGGTTGTCAATGATTCTGGTCGTGACTGGCACCTCCAAATCAATCCCGCCCTTTGGGCCTACCATACTTCTTATCGCACTCCCATAGGCACCACCCCATATTCCCTTGTATATGGTGCCAAAGCCATTCTACTGATCGAGGTTGAGGTCCCATCATCGTGAGTCTCCATGAAGAACTACACCATTGATGAAGACTATCGTGTGGCCCGTCTCACACAGCTAGACCTGTTAGATGAAAAGAGACAACAAGCCTATGATCACCTGGTTGCATACTAGAATCGACTCAAAAGGAGTTATAACAAGAAGGTCCATCCTAGATAGTTCTAGGTTGGTGACATGGTCCTTAAAGAAAATCAGAAAGTCTAAGCAAATTGAGAAAAGAAAGGCAAGTTTGAGCCTACTTGGCTGGGCCCCTATGTTGTCACAGCATGCTTTGGTTCTAGCGCTTATCAGCTATCTACACCAGAAGGTGAGCCTTTGAATGATCAAATCAACATCATACATTTGAAGAGGTTCTATGCTTGAACCAGATCTACATATTCAGAAAATCCATAAAAATTGGAAAAAGCAAAAAAATACAAAAAAAAAAAGCAAAAAAGAAAAAAGAAAAAGAAAAACAATTGTCCAATGGTGAAAACTTGGCAATTCAAGCACCTTGGACAAGTATGTTGGTGAAACTTGGCAAACAGGCACCATACATAGCTAACCAAGTCATTATCTATCAAACTCCCATTCCCCCATCCCAACATCTCAGCCCTTTTTCTACCATCCCCATCCCCATCCACCATCCCCCAGCATTCCTCTTTTTCATAATCCTCCAGCAAATCCGCAATCCTACCTGCACATATCTTGTACCATATCTTGTACCATATCCTATATATCTTGTATAGCACCATCCTTCTTGTACCATATCTTGTATAGTGCAATCTTCCTATCCCCCATCCTAAGATTCTGTCCATATCCATTGTATTTCTTTTCCCATCCATTGTACCTATTGTCCCTTTTTTTGTACAGTCCTTGTCTATCCTGCAGCAACATTTGATCAAAACACTTTGTCCTACCTAGCCTTGTACTTTAGCACTACCAATTGTCGACTATTCTTGATCACTGTGATTATTCTTTGACTTCATCATTTGCTAGGGAGCAACAACACTCATTCTCCCATCAATCAGCGGGTCCTTGCGGATATATCCTTCCTCCTGTCTGACCCAATCTTCCACCAAGAACACTAGGTCTATGTTGATGTATCCTTCCATGTGTTTAGACCAATCTTCACGCCATCAATCAAATCCATCACATCACATCTCTCTCCTTGGCAAAGGTTGTCTTTTGGAGTTATCATTTTGACCTTGGATTTTGTCCTTTGGGTCTTGTTAATCTTTTACGGCTTCTCGTTGTTCTCTACTCAAAGTCACCATGATCCTTATATCATGGTGCACTGCGCATGAGGATAATCTGGGACAAGGTCTTTTGATCTTTTTCTTTTTCCTATGAGTCAGTCGTGTGTTTGTGGCTTCTTCAACATCATTTCCACCATGCCTCCTTCAGGTTTCATGTGTGATGCTAGGGAAACCTTGCGTGTCTTTTTAGCATCAGTCCTATGCAACACTGGTGACAAGGCCTCGTGATCCCAGTATCCTTGGTAGATCTCTAGCATTGCTATATTAAACTAGGTTGTGCTCTCCACATTTACACTTGGAGCTTCCCCAACTCCCCTGCATCTTGCATCATATAGATTAATCTTGCATCCTCTTATAGCTACATCCTGCATTTTGCATTCCATCTCATCGTGCACTCATGCATCTTTGCTCTTGGAAGCTTGGTTATTTATCTCCCCTACTTCCTCAGTCCTTCCTTCTCTATTTCCTTTTGAGAAAATTCCACAATGTTTACTCCTTGCGTTATTTTCTCGAGGGGGCACAAACCATCATTCCTCTAAATTCTAGCCTTGGGCATCTTATTTTCTTATCTTTGACACCATGCCACTTGCAGCATCACATCAAAGAGGGGAAAAATGTAGACACCTAAAAATCCTTTAAAAAATAAATTATTTTTATTTTCTAAAAAACCCTTGATGACATCATCATTTGTTAATTAGTTATTTATTTAATTAATTAATTAATTTTTATGCCATTAAATCCCTTTACCTTAATTAAAAATATTTAATTAAGGAATCCCTCCCAAAAATGTTTAAATCTTATTTAAACATTATCTCCTTATTTATTAATTATTTAATTAATAAATTGACCAAAAATCCCAAAATAAATTATTTATTTATTTTTTACCCAAAACTTGGTCAGTTTCCTTAAAACCACTAACCTCTTCCAGAATCTTCTAATCCTTCTTTAATTTTGATTAAAGGCTAATCCCATCATTTCCTAACCCTAATCCCAACTCAAGAATATTTAATTAAGATTAAATATTAATCCTAATTCTAATCCCCCCCTAAACCTTGTCACATTCCCTAACCAAGGTTAGCCAACTCCTAAGCTTAACCCAAAGTCAACAAACTTCTAGAAACTTCCCTTACATGCATTAAATGCATTTAAAGCCTCCTTATCCCTCTTACATGCATTTATGATGCATTTAAGAAGCCCCTCACCCCTTTCTTACACCCTTGACCTTAGGCACATTTCCCAAATTGTGCACATCCCTCCCATCTTTCAATCCAATGCCCTTATGACACTTGTCACAAGGAGGTGGCCCTAAACTAGCACAATCCATGTGCTCCCCTTTGAATGAATCTTGGCCTCTCTTAAGGATTTTGATCCTGGCCACTCATTCCCCCTTATGAAATCCTATAAATACCCCCTTTTCCAAGAGAAAATTCATTAGCTTACCTTTTATTTCAAGCATTGATATCATGCTCATTTAGCTCTAGACTTAGCATAATCAATACTAATTGTTAGTTTTTCATCATTTTCAAGCTTTCTTAAAACACATCTTAGCATAAATTTAATGGATTAACCTAGTTTCTTCCATTGTTTTGCATAAGCATAGCATCATATCACATCTCTATTTGGTTTAAAATCAATCTTAGCATAAACATCATGTAGCTTAATCTTCATTTCAACATCATTTGGATCCTTGAGGCCTTAGGGGCAAATCAGGTGTTCTAAACCTGTTTTGTGCCATTTATGAGGTTTTCCTATATCTCAATCCATCCTAAAATGCATTAGAGTATGCTCCAAGTGCTTAGAGAGCACACCCACATCCCCTTAAGCAAGAGCAAATCAAACAGTGCTTGGGTGCACCTATTTTAGCTCAATCTGAGGTGGCTTAGCTTAGAGTTTCCTTGTTTTAGATTGATTTCATGTTAGATTAAAAATCTTAACGTTTGATTGATTTGAGCCTTTCAAAATAGATACAGGTATCCTCAAAAGCCTTGCTCACACATAGCTTCTTTGCTTAGTTTGAAGTAGTGTGATCAACTGATCCTTTAGATTGGGTGACCTCTGGTTCACTTACTCCACTACTGCTTGCTTCCTCCTTTTTCTTCCAAGTCTTGTCCATCTAGTTTTTCATCTAATCAATAATTTCTTCATTCTTGACTTGTTCATTTATCGGTATATGTGCTCTACAGTACTTCTTTAAGTGACCAATCTTATTACATTTGTAACTAACCAAAATTCCACTTATCCAGCTCTTAGATTTTCCTCTGAAATGTGTCTTCAAATAGTTTTGTCCAATGTGACCATATTTACCATAATAATGACAACTATACTATGTATTCTAGTCCCAATTGTATGTGTTACCTTTCCTAGGTACTTTGGTCTATTGATTAGATGTCCACTTATCTTTAGATCTGTACTCATGTGCTCTATGTCCATATTTATGACAGTTGAAACAATTTCTTTGAAATCTAGGTGAGGTAGGCAAATTAATGACCTTTGTCCTACATTCATGTTCCTAATGTCCATGTTTCTTACAATTAAAACAATATCCATTGAAATTTGGTTTAGGATTAGACGTACCATGTTTTCTTCTGCAGATGTTAGCTCTGTGACCTAGCTTTCCATAGTGATGGAATGTAGGTTTGTTATTGTTTTGCTTTGCATTCCTTTGTTCTCCACTCTTTGATGATTATCCTTCCTTAGTGGATGATAGGTTCTCATCATGTCCAAGTCCATATGTAT
Source organism: Chamaecyparis obtusa (assembly GCA_027943335.1). Classification (NCBI taxonomy): domain Eukaryota; kingdom Viridiplantae; phylum Streptophyta; class Pinopsida; order Cupressales; family Cupressaceae; genus Chamaecyparis; species Chamaecyparis obtusa. Next base: position 149,798 of record BSBK01002059.1, on the reverse strand, counting down.
CACTAGATATTTTAGGTGACCTTAAAAATTCTTCAAAGTATATAACAGATTCATTAGGCTTGTTCACTCTTTTATTGAGTTCTTTTTCAGATCTTAGTTCATTCTTCATTTGACTCTTTTTTAATCTCAGATTTGTGATTTCTAGATCTTTCCTACCCAACTCTTAATTAGAAAGTAGAAGTTGATTTACCATGTCAAATTGATTATTTGTCAACCTTTTCATGTCACATTTCCTTTCATCAAGTCTCATAGATATCTACCTTTTATCTTCTTCAGCCATCGTATTATCTTGTTCAACTTTCTTTTTCTATTCAACAACTTCACAGAGTCTTACTGGTCATATTTCTTGTTCTCTTTTCAAATTTTTGATGTCCTCATTCAGTATGTTGTTTTTCTTCAGTAGATCTTTTATAGCTTTTTCACTTTTAGTAGAGTTACCATTGTCAAATAGTCCTTTAGTATCCTCTTCTTGATATAGAGTTTCATTTTGTTGTATTGCTAGTTCTCTTCTTCTTCTTAAGGATTTTTTTAGTTCACCTCTGACTGCTTCAAGTTGATGTAATGCCAGTTGAATGTCAATCTTCTAATTCTCTATGATCTTTCCCAACTTATAAACATCCATCTCAAGATATTTTACTCACAAGTGATTAGACTTCTTTAAGAGACTTAGCTCTGATACCAATTATTAGAAATCTATTATGGGAAAGTGATATACTGAGAGGGGGGGGGGGGGGCGTGGGGGGGTTTGAATCAAATATCTACCAATTGTTCCCCTTTAACATAAACTTACTTGCATAACACAAACATTAAATTCAATATTGAAATATATCTAACATCATAATCATCATCCATGAAAATGAAACATAACACAATTATTTTGGTTACCTAGAAACCCTTGAAATGTAAAACTAGGGTAGGGATGACACCCAAAAATATTCACTACTGAAGTATTAAAGTTTTCCAGTTAGGGGTACAAGTTTGATCGTAAAATGATGATCTACCTTGTGAGGGGTTTACCCTACTAAGAGCTTTAAGACTTACACAATCTACCTTTCAAAAGGATTTAAACTCATAACAAATTAAGCACTCAATTAAGATATTTGAGGGGGCATCATAATCAAATTTATTCAAAGAGGGGAAAAATGTAGACACATAAAAATGGTTCACAACTATGTGTCCCCTTTTAACATGTCTTCTATCTTCTACCATGATGGCGAACATATTTGTCTGCATGTTAAATAAACTTTATACTGACTCTTACATCTCTGAAGACAAACAATTCTACAACAGTTGGGTAAGCATGAGATAATTGCTTCCCTCTTAATTTTATGAGGTACAACTCCCTCTCAAAGATGTTCAATGAATCTTAAAATAAATACAAAAGAATGTACTTTTGACCAGAAAGTACACAAGGATCTCTCAAATACTCCTAGGTATTGAGGTATTTTTCAAAAAATATGATTATGAGATTAAAGATTAAAGGAAAACATAGTTCCTTTAATTACCAAAAATTAATTTCCTATGAGACTAAAAACAAGAATTATCTAGAAAGATTGATAATCTCAGTGCATAAATAAAACAATACAGAGAAAGAGATATACTAACTCACAAAGTATTTAATATATCTTAAGCTTAAACTCAAAGATTCAAACCAAGTCTTGTATTAAAATATTTATGCTTGTACAAAATAAAGTCTAAAAAAGTGCAGATCATTGTATCTTCCCATTTAATTCCATTCAAAAATAGAAAAGCCAAAATAGTACTAAGAAAGCTTCTAATCTAAGTCTAAATCTAAAATTTCTAACACTTTTATCAATTTATGCTCCAGCATATATAGTTTTCAATCTGAGAGGCCTCCCTAAAAACATGGCCTCTTAGATTAACAGAAAAATCAAACAGTTATAAACCAGTTTTTAAACAAAGCAACCATTTTTAAGACAACTATCCCCTAAATAAGAAAAACTTGAAAACGCAAGATTATTGCACATCTTCAGCTACTAGTCTTCTGACGTGGCACTTTGAACTATTTTCTAGGTCTTAAAAGTATTCACCATCTCTTGAGTTGGATGAGAATGCAAACCCTTCAGGCCAATTCGCTTTGCTTGACATGCATTCTTTTCACACTAGAGCTCTCAAATTTTCAGCAAGTTCCTAGGTAACTGCCCTTTATTTAGGTATAGCATGGATTCCACATTTTCTATCTTGGTTAAGTCCTAAGCCATAGGTTATTCATTTTCTCTGATGGTATTCATAGAATTCTCAAAGCTTTTAATCATGGAGTCCCCATCCATGTTTCCTTCTTCAAGATGGAGTATACCTGACGAATTCACCACCTTGATGTCCTTCAATGCATTAGTGTGTATCTCCTTGATTTCTTTTTTCATGGCACACACATTTTAAATCATAGCCTTAATCAAAGAACCTTTCCAGCCTAGGTTCTATTTCAGAATGAACAACATACAAGGATTGACCAGCTTCATTGGATTTTCTGACAAGAACTTAGTCACCCCATATTGTTTTATTTCCTAAACCTAAGACACAATGGCTATGCATTTCTCTTCTTCCTATTCCCAATGTGATATTAGGGTCTAAATTTATCCTAGCGGTGCCTCTCCATCCACACAAGTAGCCACAAATTCTCAAATAAATTTTTTTCCTTCTATAATGACACTGTCGTCCTAGTTCTTCATTGCCTCCATTAGGGCTCTACCTTGTTGCATTTTTTTTAGTAGTCTCTTGCTATCTATTGAGTTGGGGTCAAAACCCTATGGGGATTGAGCTAGAGGCAACACCCCAACATCACTAAGAGAACTAATAAATTTGACCATTTTGATCATGAGCTACTTAAGCTCTCATTTCTCCTTGCCATCATTTTGGGATTGGCCAATCATGTGGTCAAATGAAAACTTGAATAAGTGATCCCTTTTATCTTTGGTTAGCACACCAAATTCCATCTTTGTGACCTCGAAGTCCTCTGCTTTAGGTTCTTGGATTCCTTCTTTGTGTTTAAAGGTTGCAATTTCAGCAGTCACTTTTCCTATAGTGGGGTCTTTGATTAACCTTGCATTACTTTTGAATTTCTTTTCCTTTGGAGTGCGGATGGCATAATTAGTGACTATTTCTTTAACTAGTAAGGAAAAAGGCTTGAAGCTATGTTTCCTATTCACTGAATCTATTAGCCAAGGAGGGACTGAACTAGAAGTCAACCAATTATTAGTTGTTTTAGTAAGAGTTACCTTTTCATGTTGAACTTTGTGTTTATCAGCAGATACCTCTTGATTTTTCTTAAGGTTCTCAGGTGATAAAGAGATATCCTCATTGTGATGTCAATGTCAATGAATTTAGATTCTTGAGAGGCCATTTGTGCATGAATTTGAGATCTGCTCCTCATCCTTGTCTAGGGTGCGCTAGGATGTTCACTTTGAATTATTTTCTTTTTAGACTGAGGATTATTACATGCATCAGTGATCAAAAGGTATGTGTTAGATGAATTAGGAAATATTTCAAATAGGGTAGAAATAACATTATCCTTCTCAAAGGATGAAGTCTCTATCTTGTCCTACCCTTTTCTCTTCAAACCAGTCCTCTATAACTTCAAAAATGAACCTAACCCTCAATTTCACATTGTCTTCTTCTCTTGTCCAATCTATTTTAGGAAAATATCTTGTATTTGAAATGTTATATAGCTAGGTTTAATAATTTCAGAATTATCTTCATCTAGATCATCTATATTTAACTTCAACTATAGATTTTTGATCTGGCAGAGTAACAACCTGGAATGATCCCTTTTCTTAACTTCCTCTTCTTCTCCAAGGTCTTCCCACAAATATTCAATATATGAGTTTTGTGACAGATGATTACTTAGACTGTGGACTCATCTTGCAAAACCTTTGTTATCAAACCCTTTTCTTGAATCATAAAATTGCATGTGAAAAATTATCAGGTTACTCCCTATTACTAAAGCATCAATCATGTTGTTACAGGTCATGTTTCCAAGTCTAATTGGGAACATAGAATCTCATCTTTCCTCTGGGAGACTATTTTTTATCATGGTGAACATTTTCCTGCAAACCTCTACTAAAATAAAGCAGTCAAAAGTGAATCTTGGAAATTTAAGGGGTTCTTCACAAAACCTCCCACTCTGACATATGTAAACCATGGAAATTGGATATAGAAACTATTGTAATTCTGAACTAGTTTATGCGCCTCTTAAGAGATTCTCTACCTCTAGGTTCCTGCTAGTTTATAACACAACTTTCCTAAGAAAACATCATGAACCCTTCTATAGTCCTTTAGGACTCTGTCTCTTCTCAGTAAGGGGCAATATTCAAAGATATTTAGTTCTTCATTCCAAGGTTCATGGGGGATTTCTCTAAGATCTTGAGTACATGCAAGATAGTAAATTAAGTACAAAGACATATAAAATTCTTTCTTTATTCCCTACGTTTTCTTAAGTTGATCTCTTAATGAACCAGCAATCATCTCAGCCAAGTCAAGATTATGCTTCCCTTCCAAAACAATTTCTATGGAATGATACATCCAATCTTCAAAAAGGAGCCCTTGTCCCGACCCTCTCACTCTATGCAATAAGACCATTCTATCATGGATATGGGGCTTCATATAGTCCTTGGTCACTACCTTAGGTAGTCTAGACTCTCCTTTGTAGAATGACTTAGTCCACTTATGAGCAATATTACTGTGGTTTTAGTCACTTCTTTCTCAAAATTGAATAAGCCACTAGGTTGGGGTAAAACTAGCAAAATCTTCATCAGGTAACTTGAAAACTAACATTATCATTTCTCTATTTACAGGAATACACACTTTGACTTAACATCATAGTGGTTTATGCACTATTGGATTAACTCAGGGCTTACTATAGCTGGGAGAAAAGTTGCAGCATCAAGCAACCCACTGGACAAGAATTTTATAGCATAATCTTTTTCTACGGAATTCACCAAAATTTAAACCATTTTCTATACTTCAACTCCTAACAAATTAGTCTCTGTAATCACTAGGGCATGACACTCTAAATTTGTAGGATTCCTAAAGAAATGCATGCTATACTTCATTTTTCTTCCCCCAAAAAAATACAGAACAACAATCCTTTTGATATCACACTATCATGGAGAAAATAGGAAACAAAAAGGAGTCTTTTCAACATTTACCTATTCTTTCTTGACTTAAGAAAATAATCTTTCTTTCATGTTGAGAATTCAAATTTTCACTTTGGAAAGAAATAAGCCAAATAACATACTTTTAAAGAAATCCCATACTGCGGAGTTTGGCTAAAAAAAGGAGCATTAATGATGGTATGAATCAAAAGTGAAGTGAAAATGATGATGTGACATATGACTACTATCTTGTTTTACAAACTATCCAAAACATCATTACTTTTCTTTTAATGCCATTACTTCACTGTTAAGATAAAATTTACAATAATTCATATTGCCAACTTGGATTTCCCCTACCATTTCCACCTTTTCAAGGCCAATCGTACCATTATCATGCTGATCAATTCACTAAAATTCCATGTTATCCAACTCATCATCTATCACATCAATATTTGGTTTTTTCACTACTTCTTTTGAGCTACTTTGAACTACTTTGAACCGGGGTTCAAAGAGGTTCAAAGTGGTTCACTATCTCATGATGATGTGTCGTCAGGTCCCACCAGCAATTACCACATTAGATAAAAATATTTTGATTGAACCTCTTCAAACTAATTTGAACTAAGGTTTAAAGGGGTTCAAAGTGGTTCAAGGAATAACAACACTTGAGCGGAGGATGCTGACTTGAAGAAGACAAGTTTGAAAAGCTATGACGGTTAACTCGAAGGCAAAGTTTACATTGAAGATCTTTGATGCAAGATTTGGAAAAGGGTTAAAACCAACCAAGGGTTAAATATCTACAACGTTCAAGGACACTTTTAACATGGTGACTCAATTAGACCCTAACACTGGCTCTATCTAGGGGATTGCATGTTGCCAAATATGCAGAGAACTCTAGATTACTGGTTTTGCAAAGAAAAAGGAAGAAGGGAAAGAAACTACACACATGAGAAAACCAAAAAGAGAAAGCAGGAAAATCTACCTATTATATATAGGGGGAAGAGTCAAGAAAACATTACAACTTGAAAAATTTTAGGTACTCCCTGTTATAAGTAAAAGCAAGATTAATACTATCCAAGTAGGATAGATGGAAAGCATTTGAGCCAATAGCCTCTGAAATAATGAACGGGCCTTTCCATAAAGATTTGAACTTCCCATGAGATCCCTTAGGCACCCTTCTTTTATCCCATAATAAAACTTCATCTCCTTCCATGAACTTATGTGTACGAGCTCACATATCAAAAATTTGCTTGTCTTTTAGTTGATGCTCTACAATGTGATCCACTAAGTCATTTTTCTCTTCTTATTACTTATTCAGGTACATGGTGCACTTCTTTAGGAAATTTTGAAAATACTGATCTTCAATCACTAATTGGAGCTTGGCCATAGAAAGTTCTAGAGGCACTAACACATGAGCTCCAACCTTGTAAATGAGTTTGAAGGGTATCATGATAATAGCCCTCTTCAGAGTAGTTCTTTCATCCCATAAGGATTCATGTAAATTTTTGTGCCAGTCACAAGGATTATCACCCAACAACTTTTTAATTATAGCAACAAGGTTCTTATTGTGGGAATCTACTTGACCATTCCCCCATGGGAAGTAATCTAACGACTGGGCTAAGGATATCCTATGTTCATAAAAAAATGCTGATATCTCTTCTAAAGAAAAATATGTAGCATTATCTACTACTATCTTGACTGGTATCCAAAATCTAACAAAAATATGGTTCAACACAAAGTCACATACAACCTTAGAATTTTCTTTTTTGGTAGGAACTGCTTCCACCCATTTGGTGAAATAATCGGTGGTGGTTAAAATATATATATGTCCTACATTGGACAACGGATTCAAGGGTCCTAAAAAATCTATTCCCCATTGTCTGAAAGGTTCATCTACAATCACTAGCTTGAGTGGTAAGGCTGCATGTTGTCGGCATCTTGTGAACAATTGGCATTTTTGGCAATTCTTGACATAGTGGTACACATCCTTAAACATTCCCAGCCAATAGAAATGATTCTGGAGAATCTTGAATACTATGATAGGAGAGAAAAAATGCCCTCCATAAGCTTCATCATGGAAAGTTTTTAGTAGCTCCTTTTGTTGTGCAACATCTACACATCTGAGAAAAGTCTCGTCAACACCCCTTTTATATAACACATCTTGAGAAATTACATACTTGAATGCCTTCATCTTAAAATTACACTTTTCTCAAGGGTTCAAGTGTCTAGGAGATTCACCATAGGTGAGGAATTATGTCACATCTGAGAACCAAGGATCAGTCAAACTTACCAACAATGCCATGGGGACTCCAGTTCCTTCTTCTTTCGATGGCTTCATATTTTATGCTATTAATTTACACAAACTTCATCCTCTCACCAAATTCATTTTCTTAATAGTTAGATGATACTCCTAGATTTTAACTATCCATACCTCTCTATTATTCATGCCTATCTCCTTTTGAGTCAGGATAATTTTTTCCACAGTTTCTGGGACATAGATTATACAGTGAGAGTGTAGTATGTAGTACCTAAATTGCTTCAGTTCCTTTACTATAACGAAAGCATGTGTCTCGATTTGAGATTACTTGAGTTTTTGTTTCTTCAAGGCTATGCTCATTAAATAAATAGGTGCCTCCTACCCTTTTTCATCTTTCTATGTCAAAATGTCAGATAAAGTATGCTCTAAAGCATAGCAATAAACAATGAAGTCCTTTTTGAAATCTAGACCTGTTAACACATGCGTCTAGGATATTTCCATCTTAATGTCATTGAAATCTCTTCATCCTTCTTCAATCCATTTAAAGGGGATTTTCTCACTCAACGTGTCTACCATCTACTTGGTAGACTCCAAAATATCCAAGACAAAGGCTCGCAAAAATTTTAGTTGGTCAAAGAAAGAATTTAGGCTGCTTCTTCTTGAAGGTAAGTTAAGTTGATGAATCACCTTGACTCTTTCAAGGTCAATTTTCACACCTTCTTTTGAAATAATATTCCCTAACAATTTACCCTCCTCAACAAAGAAAATTGACTTCTTAGGATTTAAGGATATACCATGATTTTGACACCTTTGCAACACTATTTAGATGTCCCTTAAATGGTGATTCCTCCTTTTTGAATAAATAGTCAGGTCATCCTGATAAACTAAAATGATCTTATTGTGAAGATCCTCGAAGGAGGATTTCATCACCCTCTGAAATGTAGCATCGACATTAATTAGTCCAAATGACATCTGGTTTTATGCATAAGTACCCCAAGGTGTTATAAAGGTCGTCTTGTGCTGATCTTCCTTCGCCACACTAATCTGATTATATCTAGATTAACCATCCAATGTCGACATCACTTCTGATCCTGACACATTCTAGAGAACATGTTCCATCACTGGTAGTGTGTAATTGTGCTTCAAACTGGCTTGGTTCAAATTCCATAAATCAACACAGATTCTGATGTCACCATTCTTTTTTTTTCATGTGGACTATATTAGCAATCCAAGTTGAATGATGTATGGGGTAGAAGATTTTGGCTTGCAACATCTTCTCTACCTCTTTGAATATAGCCTTAGATACTTTGGATTTTAATTCATTGGTTTCTGGTGAAAAGGGGTGGCACTTAGTTTCAAAGGGATGTGATGTCTAAACTGATCACCTCTACAATTCTTAAGATCTTTGTATCCCTAAGAAAAAACATCTTTATACTCTGTTAGTAACTTCTTTAGGTCATCACTTTCCTACTAGGAACATGTCTTACCTATTGAAATCCATTTAGGATTACCATCATCGCCTATATCGAGTTTATCATACTCTTTGGAAATATGAGTATGTGATACTTTTTCCTTGACTGTACTATCATCTCTTCTTCGAAATAGATGTTCCAGAGAAACCAATCCTTTTGGAATCATGTTTCCCTCAATTTGAATGATTCCAACATCTCTTATTGAACCTTCAGAGACTTCATTACTCTCAAGTTACTGGATCCTTCAAAATATATATTAATAAAATTCACAACACATCCCATGAAATCTGTAAGTTGAGAATCATTATCAAACACCTACCAATGTTCTGCATTATCTGGCACCTTCAGCCTACAGATCATTTCTATTTGGTACTTCTATATTTTGAAGTCTAGATGGGGTAACAATAATGAGGCCAAAACTGCCAAGGAGTCTGCTTTAGTATTTAGACTCTGAGGTATGAACTCTATAGAAAAGGAATCAAAGGACTCAAGTTCTTCCCATACTAAGTTTCTATAGTGCTTTAATTTTTCATTCTTCATGGAAAACCACCCTCTTACCTACTTCACAATCAGTTCAGCATCACCCTTTGCAACTACCTTCTTAACCTCTCTTAGCTTCACTTTTTCCAATCCTAGTAGCAATTCTTCATACTCAGTAATATTATTTGTAGTCTTGAAATCTAGCTTAAAGGATAAAGGGATACATTCTTTGACAGGAGGAAATAAAATTACCCCTACTCCCAATCTTGAATTTAAATAGCTACTGTTGAATTTCATTTTCCATATGGCCTCTTCCTTTGAACCTATTGGGAGCTTTTTCTTGCAAGACCAAACTTGAATCAATAGATGGGCTTGGATCTCAGGTCAGGCACTCAAGTTTGACAAGAAAATAGTCCAATTGATGAGGATTGAAAGGAATCCTCCCTCTTCTTTTAGCTCCACATCACTCAAGCGGGTATTGCCTTATCTACACACTCAAGACACCTTAAGATAAACAATAGGCCTACAAATAGATTATTGTGGAATAATCTTCAAACCCCTTCAGGTAACTTGTACCCCAATGAAGCCAATTCACATGCAATAGCCCTACTTGCATAGAATGAGTCTGAAGACTAGAAAGGACCTCATACTACTACTACCAACATGAAAGGGAAAGGTATTTGATTTGATGTTGGGTTGGAAGGGCTCCTGAGATACCCCAAGTCTCTCATAGACCAGTGCCTTATCCAATAGGTAGTAGATTCAAATACATTATTGCAACAAAGAGCTATGAGACAAGAAAACAATACATTCTAATATGCTGATGCCTTACACCAAACATACACCATCAACCAGATCATACTTTAACAATCCACTTTAGTACCCAAATGTGTTATCACCCATTCAAAGGATTTTAACCCTCCCCTTAGAAGAGACCTATAAACAAACAATACATTGACCAGCATCCATTGGAAGACAAACATGAGATACCCTTGATACCCTAGTTCATACACACCTGAAAACCAATCCTAGACCTAGTTGTTTCTGTGAAAATAACTCTATTGCAGACACATAGGAAATACATATAGAAAGATCACAACATCCTTGATGCCATAATCAATAAATCTAAAACCCAAGATGGAGACAATCTGATAACAGTAGAAACATATTGAATCTCATACATAAGACAATTTAATTACAATGCATATCATATTCTTTGAGCTAGAAAAGGAGAAAAGAACACCCTATATGCAGAGAAGTAGAGAAAATCTATAGGAAAAAGACCCTTCATGGAATCGAAAAGGAACCCTCAAGAATCAGGGTTTCAGAACCCTTACACAGTAAAAAATACAACCATATATACCCCTGATTATCTTGGAATCCTACACAAGTTAGGATGCAACAAGCTATGGATAACCATGGTAAGGGTTAGGGTTTCCACCCACCAAAACAATTCAAAAGATCAGAATTCAATACGTTGGATGGAAAACCAAGCAACCTAGTGAAGAAAAGATCTAAAATTGATCTCCAATTATGATAATCTAATAATAGTGTATAGAAGATCATAAATCCACCATGAAAACTAGTCTATTCATCCACCTGCCACACACCTTGAGGTTTCATCTCATTCCTTGCATGGTACAAATCTCTGCAATCGATCATCACACCCTGGACCACACTACAATGGCAAACAAATCATCTCATACCAACACCAGTCGCTTCTACATTCAATTTTGGTCCTTTCTCTCGCTGAGAAACCCTCAAAAATTAGAATTTGAATTTCAACGGTCATATTCATGGTGCCTGCAACATATCAGCGGTCAATATTTAAATCTGGGCCAACTTTAAGTTGTAGCCATAAGATCTTGTCCTTTCACGGGCTTTATGATTTACTTTTTAATATAACCCCAAACACATTTAGTGAACTGGTGATAGAAGGTTTTCGCTAGTTCGTGAAATGCTTTAGTTCACCGCTAAAAATTTTAGCGACTACGCGACCTTCCTTCACTAAATATCCCATCATTTTGGATGATCGCCAATTCTTCTTGCAAATGAGTGAAACCCTTTAAAATTTTTCAGGCCGCCAACCCCTTTTATCAGGACCGCTAGACTCCTAGACCCCACATGGGCCCACTTTATGCCATCTGTCACCACCTCATTCGCTGCTACTATCCGGTCATCACTGACAAAGGACCCATCGCAAAGCTTCTCCCTTCAGTGAAGATCAATGGTTGTCGTTATACCATGCATTTAACTATCCTACATCTTACCCCAGCAGTATAGTGATAGCCACAAGATCCTGTAGCATATTAACTCCCCTCAGACTAGTGGACCCACTTTTAATAAGCTTTAGATTGGACAGTGGTCTTATAATCCCAAAGCCCTGATAGATCCCTTAAGATCTTACGCTGGCCGCTCAATCATCCATACTGGCATCCCTTAGAATCTTTCAGGCCCACTAACATAATCCCTATCATCCTCTAGCTCAGCGAATAAGAACACAACACCTCAGCAATGAATCATTAGACAGTCCTACCATCCTCGACAAACTTTTACCTTTTAATCAATATTTGGCGAATCGGCAACCGAAGACTTTCACCAAGTCATAGAAAAATTTATGTTAGCACTAGAAAATTTGGCAATTGCGTGAACACTGTTCACCCAATCGCCAAGTCTTTAGACTCTTTGCCAAAATATGACATGAACTAGTGAACAAAGTAGATGTTTGTCAGAACTACCAAAAAGATTGACAAACAAACTAGGCCCACATCAAGATGATCGACAATCATCTCATCTTTTCATAGACATCTAAGATTCCATCAGATTACACGCCCACCATAGAATAAAGAATCTTACCCTACCCTAACAACCCTCTGACACCAGATGAGATCAACGGCTATCACATAATCTCAAGCCTCTGACAAATTTGATGTGAACTTATGCCGTTTGTTGATTCTTTAACAAGGTTAGGACCTGCTGACATGCTAGATACCAGGTCCCACTGACAACTACGAACACACTAAACTGTAGACCAATAAAAAACTACCAACTGTGCATACGTGTCAATAGACCCACCTATTTGAGAAGCTCTGCCATAAAGGAGAATCAATAGACATTGCAAAAGCGCATAGCTCTGACACATCTCTTGAGAATATACGACCACTATTAGATCAAGATGGTGTCAGAAATCTTGGGCCCAGAGACCACACGAACATGCGACTAAAGAAAAGAAAATGCCATGCCAAGTCGCTAACTATTAAGAGATAAGCCATCACAAATAGGAGAATACGCAAACACCATGTTCACCCAATCGCTGGAAGAAAAAGATAACCACCGGGAAACCAAGCGAACCAGTGACAAACATGCATTTGCTAAATCACTGAACAAAAAGACTAACCACCAAAGGATTAAACAAATAAGTGACCATCGTGGAAAAGAAATGTGCACATGCATTTAACAAGACTTAAGTGGCCTGAAAAGGTAATGAAGAATTATAACAAGACCAGGGCTTGTCTAACCAATGGCTAGAATTTCAAAAATTTGAACTAAGGGTTTTAGCCAGGGGCAGGAAAAAGGTTACAGAGACTAGAGGAAAATTGGCACAGTCATGAAATTTTTACAAGTGTAGGCCATTTTCTAAAGATTTTTTGCATTGACATGAAAATGGGCTAACTGTGGCTCTAGTTGGGGATGATGGGCAACTTGTGTCCATGCAAGAATTTAGATCTCTAGAAGAGAAGACCACCCACAAAACAAGAACAGGGACCCTCACAAAAATTGACAACTGAACAAGAAAGCAGGAAACAGGAAAGGGAAAGACAAGTGTACAAGGATTTACAATTTTTCACAAAAATTATACAATTTTATTCAGTGGCCCCAGGCCACCAAAAGAAAAATCAATGCCCTTCCTAAATCAAAAATATGATTCTCATCTGCATATGTGGCCAGACACCTAAAATTATCTTGACCATCTCGTTGCCAACATATGTGAGTAACCATGGGCAAAAGAAAAAAAATTTAATTATCACTACCCATGTCTTTCCAGTCACAACTACCATACTCATATTCATATTCCAAGAAGTAAGGAACATCACTTACTTCTTCTTGATGATTGGAAACAATAAAATGATCAAGTAATGCATCAAAAAATGTGACATATTAATTATCATGCATTACCATATAATTACCTGGCTGAAAAGGACCTGGATCCTTTGATTTGCCTTCATGAATTGCTTTAGCCACTAACCACCTTGGTTCCTCCCTGATGTCATCATGAACTGAATTATGAACCAAGTGAAGGTCAATTTCATAAATTTTGTGACAGTAGGACATCTGATCTGCATAGTCATGTGTATCAAAAAAATTTTTGTCCCAATTATTGAAGACAAGATCCTGAATACTGTCACCATCATTATCATATTTATCAAAAGAAGGAAAAGGGTTTTGAACAAGGAACTTGTTCATCAATAGAATTCCTATGATAGGAGAACACAGTATAATTCCCTTCAGCCTCTTCTTTTGCAGAGTCATTACATGAGGGGAGCTCTAGTATGTATGAGTCATCAAGAATAGGCACCTGTTGCATCCTGTCTGCATTTGACAAACTCAAAAAATGTCGGTGGGTGGGAGGGAGAACATCAATAAACTCACCATGAGCATGTGAAATTCGAGTAGCTAACTGGCCATCCTTCCATGGCCTAGCAAAAAATCTAGGATCAGGACAAGACTCAAAATCTATACAACTTTCCCAATCAGTACTCAAAACCATATCAGGGACATCGGCATCCCATGAAGATAAACAAACACTAATCACCTCATCATCTAATGAATCATACTACACCTAGTTGTCATCTAGCAATGTTGGGGTAACAAAAGGATCAGAGGCACACATGTCAAAGTTAGATCTTCCTAATTCATGCTCTCGGTCAAAATCAATGTGTGTTGGTCATAAGAACTCAAAGCCATCTCCCCCTGAATATCTGAGATATTCAAAAGACAAGAAGTCTGAAATTTTTTCACTGTGAAGTGAACAATTGTCCCTAGCATCACCTTCCTCTGATAAGTAGTCATCAGCAACATCTTCATTCATCCAATCTTTTTCTTCATCTGACTGACTACACAAATCTTCTACCCCATATTGAGAAAGAGCATCACTCTCATGATTACAAGAAAGAGTGTCAGCACTTGACACATCTCCTTCATAGGTTCCATCATTCTCAATAACATTACTACTAGACACAACCCAAAATGTATCTTCAAGATCAAGATCAGCATCATCAAGTATCCACTCCCTAAGATGCACATAACACTCTTTATACAAGGAGGTTGGCCAATGGGTTGATTTAGGAAAATAGAGCTCCAAAAATAAGCCAATGAACACAAACTCTGCAAACTCCACACCCTCTAGAAGCTGATCATATGCTTCACAAAACTTCTCATAGAACAAAGGTATTGACAGCTCCCTTCTATTTCCCACCTTCAACCTTACCAATTTTATGCAATCTTTCTAGATGCCTTGATCTAATAATGCAAGCTCCTCCTCAAGCTTACCCATCATAACTTAATGCACTACTTCCATAAAATTTTGCAAGGATGCAATTGAAAACTTGAAGTATGCAAACTTCTACTCACACCTTATCCTTTTCTTAGTGCTTGATCACTTAATAAGGAGACATTTCAGATCTTTGAGAAATACCTGAGAGTTTTGTAGTAGAAGACTTTGTTGACTGGAAGGTAGGGCAGATCTAGGGCTCACCATGTAGCTCCATCAAATTCTTTGTTGTGTAGAGTCACCACCTCCTTGAAGAGGAAAATATTATTTTTCTTTGTACCTCTTCCAATCAACCAAAACTACACTAGGATATCACACTGTCTATCAGGAACTGCACTGATCAAATAGAGACTTCAGAGCTGCCACTCAATACTTATTGAGAAGATGTTAGCAAATGCTTTATTTTTATATCTGACTCTTTCCAATGGCCTCCCCAGTAGATTCACCATTTTATTGGGAGCTTTTTCTTGCAGGACCAAACTTGAATCAATAGATGGGCTTGGATCTCAGGTCAGGCACTCAAGTTTGACAAGAAAATAGTCCAATTGATGAGGATTGAAAGGAATCCTCCCTCTTCTTTGAGCTCCACATCACTCAGGTGGGTATTTCCTTATCTGCAAACTCAAGACACCTTAAGATAAACAATAGGCTTGCAGATAGATTATTGTGGAATAATCTTCAAACCCCTTCAGGTAACTTGTACCCCAATGAAGCCAATTCACATGCAATAGCCCTACTTGCATAGAATGAGTCTGAAGACTAGAAAGGACCTCCTACTAATACTACCAACATGAAAGGGAAAGGTATTTGATTTGATGTTGGGTTGGAAGGGCTCTTGAGATACCCCAAGTCTCTCATAGACCAGTGCCTTATCTAATAGGCAGTAGAGTCAAATACATTACTACAACAAAGAGCTATGAGACAAGAAAACAATACATTCTAATATGCTGATGCCTTACACCAAACATACACCATCAACCAGATCATACTTTAACAATCCACTTTAGTACCCAAATGTGTTATCACCCATTCAAAGGATTTTAACCCTCCCCTTAGAAGAGACCTATAAACAAACAATACATTGACCAGCATCCATTGGAAGACAAACATGAGATACCCTTGATACCCCAATTCATACACGCCTGAAAACCAGTGCTAGACCTAGTTGTTTCTGCCAAAAAAACTCTATTGCAGACACATAGGAAATGCATATAGAAAGATCACAACATCCTTGATCCCATAATCAATAAATCTAAAACCCAAGATGGAGACAATCTGATAATAGTAGAAACATATTGAATCTCATACATAAGACAAATTAATTACAATACATATCATATTCTCTGAGCCAACAAAGGAGAAAAGAACACCCTATATGTAGAGAAGTAGAGAAAAACTATAGGAAAAAGACCCTTCATGGAATCGAAAAGGAACCCTCAAGAACCAGGATTTTAGAACCCTTACACAGTTAAAAAATACAGCCATATATATGCCTAGTTATCTTGGAATCCTACACAAGTTAGGATGCAACAAGCTACGAATAACCATGGTAAGGGTTAGGGTTTCCACCCACCAAAACAATTCAAAAGATTAGAATTCAATACGTTGGATGGAAAACCAAGCAACCTGGTGAAGAATAGATCTAAAATTGATCTCCAATTATGATAATCTTAGAACAGTGTATAGAAGATCATAAATCCACCATGAAAACCAGTCTATTCATCCACCTGCCACACACCTTGAGCCATTCATCTCATTCCTTACATGGTACAGATCTCTGCAATCGATCATCACACCCTTGACCACACTGCAATGGTAAACAAATCATCTCATACCAGCACTAGTCACTTCTGCATTCAATTTTGGTCCTTTCTGTCATTGAGAAACCCTCAAAAATTTGAATTTGAATTTCAACGGTCATATTCATGGTGCCTACAACATATCAGCGGTCAATATTTAAATCTAGGCCAACTTTAAGTCATAGCCATCAGATCTTGTCCTTTCGCGGGCTTTATGATTTACTTTTTAATATAACCACAGTCACATTTAGCAAATTGGCAACAGAAGGTTTCCACCAGTTCACAAAATGCTTTAGGTCACCGCTAAAATTTTTATCGACTATGCGACCTTCCTTCACTAAATTGCCCATCATTTTGGATCACCGCCAATTCTTCTTGCGAATGAGTGAAACCCTTTAAAATTTGTCAGGCCACCAACCCCTTTTATCAGGACCACTAGACTCCTAGACCCCACCTGGGCCCGCTTTATGCCATCTGTCACCACCTTATTCACCACTGTTGTTCGGTCATCACTGACAAAGGACCCACCGCAAAGCTTCCCCCTTTAGTGAAGATCAATGGTTGTCATTATACCACACATTTAACTATTGTTCATCTTACCCCAGTGGTATAGTGACAGTCACAAGATCTTGTAGCGTATTAACTCCCCTGAGACCGGCAAACCCACTTTTCATAAGCTTTAGATCGAATGATGGTCTTATAATCTCATAGCCCTGACAGATCCCTTAAGATCTTACACCGACTGCTCGATCATCCATACTAGCATCCCTTAGAATCTTTTGGGCCCACTGACATAATCCTTATCATCCTCCAACTTAGTGAATAAGAACATGACACCTTAGTGATGAATCATCAGATGGTCCTACCATCCTCAACAAACTTTTACCTTTTAATCAATATTTGGCGAATCAACGACTGAAGACTTTCATCAAGTCACGGAAAACTTTATGTCACCACAAGGAAACTTAGCGATTGCACGAACACTATTCGCCCAATCACCAAGTCTTTAGACTCTTTGCCAAAATATCATGCAAACCAGCGAACAAAGAAAATGTTTGTCAGAACTGCCAAAAAGACTAACAAACAAACTAGGCCCACATCAAGAAGATTGATGACCATCTCATCTTTTCATAGACCTCCAAGATTCCATCAAATTACATGCCCACCATCAGATGAAGAATCTTACCCTACCCTGACAACCCTCTGACATGAGATGAGATCAACAACTATCGCATAATCTCAAGCCTTTGAAAAATTCAATGAGAACTTACGCCGTTCATCGATTCTCTAACAAGGTCAGGACCCACTGACACACT
Source organism: Chamaecyparis obtusa (assembly GCA_027943335.1). Taxonomy (NCBI): domain Eukaryota; kingdom Viridiplantae; phylum Streptophyta; class Pinopsida; order Cupressales; family Cupressaceae; genus Chamaecyparis; species Chamaecyparis obtusa. Next base: position 131,815 of record BSBK01002059.1, on the reverse strand, counting down.
GGATACTAGGTCCCACTGACAACTACCAACACACTAAATCATAGACCAATCAAAAACTACCAACTATGCATACATGTCAATGGACCCACCTATTTGAGAAGCTCTGCCATAAAGGAGAATCAATAGCCATCGCAAAAGCACATAGCTCTGACACATCTCTTGAGAATATATGACCACCGTTAGATCGAGATGGTGTCAGAAAGCCTATGCTCAGAGACCACATGAACACGCAACTAAAGAAAAGAAAATGTCACACCAAGTCACTAACTATCAAGAGATAAGCCATCAGGAATAGGAGAATACGCAAACACCATGTTCACCCACTCGCTAGAAGAAAAAGATAACCGTCGAGAAACCAAGTGAACCAGCGACAAACATGCATTTGCTAAATTGCCAAACAAAAAGACTAATTGCTAGAGGATTAAATGATTAAGTGACAATTGGGAAAAAGAAATGTGCACATGCATTTAACAAGACTTAAGTGGCCCAAAAAGGTAATGAAGAATTAGAACAAGACCGGACCTTGTCTAACCAACAGCTAGAATTTCAAAAATTTGAGCTAAGGGTTTTAGCCAGGGACAGGAAAAGGGTTACAGAGACCAGAAGAAAATTAGCACAGTCATGAAATTTTTACAGGTGGAGGTCATTTTCTAAAGAATTTTTGCATTGACATGAAAATGGGCTAACAAAACCATTGGGAACACATTCATTTTCACCATTTGACAGAATAACATAATTACCAAAATGACATTCTTCATAGAGAATTTGGGCTTTTGGGTTGTCTGAAGGAACCATTGTGTACTTATTTTTGGGTTCTGGCTCAAGTTTTATTTTCTTCTCACCCACTAGGATAATCACCTCAGACCAATCCAGCTTTATGTCTCCCCCCACGCCTTTACAAAAGGTTCTACTAAGCAACATACCATAGCTAGAGGGAATATCCGTGACCATGATTGTTAGTTTCAAATGCTTATCTGGGCATGCAACAAGGACTACTTGTGCATCTTTAACTTGTCCCATCAATGAAACTTGCTTTCCATCCATAGAATAACAGTGGCAAAATGTCTTGGTTAGGGTGAGGCCCAGGGCTCTAGCAACTGGGGCAGGCATTATATTATCGAGCGCACCATAATCAATAATGAAATTACTAAGTTTTTGTCCATTCAACAGCAAAGAGATGTAGAAAGGGCTAGCCTTTTTCTCTTCTATTTCATTTTCTATGGAATTGACATAGGGGGAATCCTCAAGTTTTTGTGAGGTATCTTTGGGTACAAAAATGAGAGGTTCTTCAACTATAGTTGTTTCTCCTATAAGGGGTTTGTCAGATTGGGCCCTTGAGCTAGACTCTCTTTTCACATATCTCACAAGTTTATCAAGATCCTTTGGATTAATCTTTAGATAATCAGCTGAGGAAATGGAAATAGTGGTTTTTTTACAAAATTTGACAAAATCAAAAGTAGGAGGGGATGGGATTGTGTTACCTCTTTGCAGGATTTTAATTCCTGAGCCTTTTGGATTTGAGGACACATCACCACTTCTAGTTTCTTTTCCTTTTGGATAACTATCAAATGTACTAGTGCCAAAAGTGAACTTTTGATTCTTTTGATTTCTTGTAAGAATCGTGCATGGCAAATCTTGCAGAGTCACCTAAATACCTCTACACCTTTTGGAGTTGGACTCATACTCTAGGTAAAAAGAGCCAGAATACCTGATGTCTGGAGGAGTTTTTTCTTCATGAAACTATTCTATTCTAATAGTGTCTTTTCTTTCATTTATTTGAATACATCTCAACCAATCAAGACATGTTTCACCATCATGATCAGTCATCAAGTGAAACAAACACATGGTTTCCTTGGGTGCAAGTTCTATTTGTAGCCTAGGCTATGAACTTGTTAGGAGTGGAGTTTTCCCATGAGATTGATTGTACTGCTTCTGACTCACATCTTGATAGGGAGATTGATATGGAGAAATAGCCTTATTATGCTACCACTTGAGCATTTCCATATCATTCATCAACATCTACATTAGAGGATCTGTTGGAGTAGATGAGGAGGCACCTGAGGATTGAATTTCCCTCTTCCATTTTCTTGTTGTGATGAATGTGTCCTTCAGTTGAATATCTTGTCATTATGCAACATTCAAATAAGATACTCCATATTTCAATAAATGAAAGGCTATATCAGGTGGTACTGCATTGAGAAACAAAATATTCTTTTTCTCATCACTAGGTGCAGAATTTGCAGGGATTCTTTGCAATATTCTGTTGAACTTGGGCATGAATTCTCGCATAGGTTCATGTATCTCCTTTTTTATTTGGCTTAGCTAGAGAAATAATGAGATTTCATTATTAGTTTTTTTGAAACTTGCCTCGAAGGCATCCTTCATATCATTACAACTAGTAATCAAGCCATAAGGCAAGTGATTGAACCAATCACCTACAGTGTCGACTAGGGTTCTTATGAAAAGCCTGACTAGAACCTCTTGAGTAGGGGCATTGATAATACCACATTTCATATGGAAATAACTGAGATGATCATCTATAGTTGTCTTACCATCTCCACTGAACTTGGGTAAGACTTGATTAGCACCCTTGGGAAGATTAGCAGGAGGGTTAACCCCTAGGTTTAAAGGGCCTATATTTTTACCCCAAGGCTAGTTAATGGCCATGGGTGGGTATTCAAAGTTTAAAGGTTGTGTATTAAAAATTGAGGGTATCACAACACCAGGAGGTATAGAAACTTGGATAATTGGTGATATAGAAGGACTGGCAGTAGGCAAGGAGGGTCTACTACAGGTTTCAGTTTTCTTTTTCTTGGGAGTATTACAATCAGGGGCAAAAATTAGGTTTTTTAAAGCTTAAAAATATTCATCAATTAGTTTCTTACTCCGATCACCTCTAGTGTACCTTTTCTCATCTAGCTTCGATATCCAACTCAATTCTTAGTTTCTTGTGGGAGCGTGTGCAAGTCTATCTACTACAATCACTTTGTGAACTATGGGTATGCCTCTTGGGCGTTCGATAATTTCTTCTTCTATTTTAAGCACCCAAAGGGTTGGTTGAAATTATTGATTACTACATCTATATTTCCGTGCTACTGTAGCTAAATATGATATTAGATATTCTTGTGTGTTCTCGAACCCTAGGTTAGGCAAAAGTACAGAAAAAACATCATTGTGTGGTAACACCATTTTGATGCATTATAACAATAAGGACCTAGTGTTCATCACAGGACTCCCCATTAGAGTCTCCAAAAATATGTTGGTGAATAGATTTGTCTCCATGTTAAATAAACTTTATACTAACTTATACGCCTCCAAAGATAAACAATTCTACAATAGCTGGGTAAGCATGAGACAATTACTTCCCTCTTAATTTTACAAGGTACAACTCCCTTTCAAATATGTTCAATGAATCTTAAAACAAATACAAAAGAATGTACTTTTGACAAGAAAGTATGCAAGGATCTCTCAAATACTCCTAGGTATTTAGGTATTTTTTAGAAAATATGATTATGATATTAAAGATTAAAGGAAAACATAGTTCCTTTAATTACCAGAAATTAACTTCCTATGAGACAAAAAACAATAATTATATGGAAAGATTGATAATCTCAGCACATAACTCAAATAATATAGAGCAAGAGATATACTAACTCAAAAAGTATTTAATATATCTTAAGCTTAAAATCAAAGATTTAAACCAAGTCTTGTATTAAAATATTTATGCTTTTACAAAAAAAAGTCTAAACAAGTGCAGATCTTTGTATCTTCCAATTTAATTCCATTCAAAAATAAAAAAGCCAAAACAATACTGAGAAAGCTTTGAAACTAAGTCTAAATCTAAAATTTCTAACCCTTCTATAGATTTATGCTCCAACATATATAGTTTTCAATCTGAGAGGCCTCCCTCAAAACCTGGCATCTTGGATTAATAGAAGTACGAAACAATTATAAACTAGCTTTTAAACAAAGAAATGGTTTTTAAGATAGTTGTCCCCTAAACAAGAAAAAATTGAAAATGCAAGATTATTGCACATCTTTAGCTACTGGTCTTCTAACATGGCACTTCGAACTAGTTTCTAGGTCTTGAAAGTATTCACCATCTCTTGAGTTGGATGAGAATGCAAACTCTTTAGGCCAATTAGCTTTGCTCGACATGTATTCTTTTCCCACTGAAGCTCTTGGATTTTCTGCAACTACCTGGGTAACTTCCCTTTGTTCAAGTATAACATGGATTCCACATTTTCTATCTTGGTGAAGTCTTGAGCTATAGGTTCTTCATTCTCTCTAATAACATTCATAGTATTCTCGAAGCTTTTAATCATGGCATCCCCATCCATGTTTCCTTCTTTAAGCTAGAGAATACTTGACGAATTCACCACCTTGATGTCCTTCAGTGCATTAGTGTGTATCTCCTTGATTTCTTTTTCCATGGAACATGTGTTTGAAATCATATCCTTATACAAAGAACCTTTCCAACCTAGGTTCTATTTCATAATGAACAACATACAAGGATTGACTAGATTCATTGGATTTTTTGACAAGAACTTAGTCACCCTATATTCTTCTATCTCCCGAACTTGAGACATAATGATTGTGCATTTCTCTTCTTCCACTTTCCAACCTAGAATTAGGGCATGAATTTCTCCTAGTAGTGCCTCTCCATCTGCACAAGTAGCCACAAATTCTTAGATAATTATTCTTTCTTCTATTATGAAAATGTCGACCCATTTCTTCATTACCTCCATTAGGGCTCTTCCTTGCTACATTTGTTTTAGTATTCTTTTGCTATCTATTGAGGTGGGATCAAAAACCTGTGAGGATTGAGCTAGAGGAAATGCCCCAACATCACTAAGAGAACTAAGAAATTCAACCGTTGTGATCATGATTTGCTAAAGCTCTTGTTTCTCCTTTCCATCTTTTTGGGATTAGCCAACCATGTGGTCAGGTGAAAAAATTGAACAAGTGATCCCTTTTATCCCTAGTTAGCACACAAAATTCCGTCTTTGTGACCTCGAAGTCCTCTACTTCAGGTTCTTGGATTCCTTCTTTTTGTTTAAATGTTGCAATTTCACCAATCACCTTTCCTATAGCGGGGTTTATGATTTACCTTACATTACTTTTGACTTTCTTTTCCTTTTGAGTGTAGATGGCATACTTAGTGACTATTTCTTTAACTAGTAAGGAAAAAGGCTTGAATCTACATTTCCTATTCATTGAATCTGTTAGCCAAGGAGGGACTGAACTAGAAGTCAACCAATTATCAGCTATTTTAGTAGGAGTTACCTTTGCATATTGAACTTCAGGTTTATCAGTAGATACCTCTTGATTTTTCTTAAGTTTCTCAGGTGAGAAAGATGTCCTAATCATTGATGTCAATGTCAATGAAGCTAGAATTTGGAGAGGCCATTTGTGCATGACTTTAAGATCTGGTCCTCGGCCTTGTCCGAGGTGTGGTAGTATGTCCACTTTGAATTATTTTCTTTTTAGACTAAGGAATATTACCTACATCAGTGATCAAAAGGGATGTGTTAGAGGAATTAGGCAATATTTCAACTGGGGTGGAAATGAAATTAGCCTTCTCAAAGGATGAAGTCTCTATCTTGTCTTGCCTTTTTCTTTTCAACCAATCCTCTATAACTTCAAAAATGAACCTATCCCTCAATTTCACATCATCTTCTTCTTCTCTTATCTAGTCTATTTTAGGAAAAGCTCTTGTATTTGAACTATTATAGCTAAGTTTGATAATTTCAGAATTATCTTCATCTAGGCTGTCTATATTGAACTTAAACTATAGATTTTTGATTTGGGAGAGTAACAACCAAGATTGATCCCTTTCCTTAACTTCCTCTTCTTCTCCAAGGTCTTCCGACAAATATTCAATATGTGAGTTTGGTGACAGATGATTACTCATACTCAGGACTCATCTTGGAAAACCTTTGTTATTGAACCCTATTCTTGAATCATAAAACTGCATGTGAAAACTTATCAAGTTACTCCCTATTACTGAAGTGTCGATCATGCTCTTATAGGTCATGTTTCCAAGTCTAATTGGGAACATAGAATCTGATCTTTCTTCCAAAGACTATTTTTTATCATGGTGAACATTTTCATGCAAACCTCTACAAAAATAAAGCAGTCAAAAGTGAATCATGGCAATTGAAGGGGTTCTTCATCAAAACCTCCCACTCTGACATATGTAAACTGTAGGAACTAGATATAGAAACTATCATAATTTTGGACTATTTTTTGCACCTTTGAAGAGATTCTTTGCCTTAGAGTTCCCATTAGTTGATAACGCAAGTTTCCTGAGAAAAAAATGTTAACCCTTCTGTACTTGTCTAGGACTCTGTCTCTTCTTAGTAAGGGGTAATATTCAAATATATTTAGGTCTTCATTCCAACATTCATGGGGGATTTCTCCAAGATCTTAAGTACATGCAAGATAGTAAATTAAGTATGAAGACATTTAAAATTCTTTGTTTATTGCCTGCGCTTGCTTAACTTGATCTATTAATGAGCCAACAATTATCTTGGACTAGTCAAGATTTTGTTTCCCTTCTAAAACAATCTCTATGAAATGATACATCCAATCTTTGAAAAGAATAACTTGTTCTGACCCTCTCACTTTGTGTAATAAGACCATTATATCATGGATATGGGGCTTCATGTGGTCCTTGGTCAATACCTTAAGCAGTCTAGACCCTCATTTATAGAATGACTTAGTCCACTTATGTGAAATATTACTACAGTTTTTGTCACTTCTTTCTTGAAATTGAGCAAGCAACCGGGTTAGGGTAAAACTCACAAAAGCTTCATCGGGTAACTTGAAAATTGACATTATCATTTCTCTATTTATAGACAAGATATTATGACCTCCGTTATTTAACACACACACACTTTTGACTTAAGAAAATAATCTATCTTTCACGCCAAGACTCCATAATTTCACTTTGGAAAGAACTAAGCCAAATAACATACTTTTAAAGAAATCCCATATTGCAGAATTCAGCTAAAAAAAGGAGCATTAATGATGATATGAATCAAAAGTGAATTGAAAATGATGATGTGACATATGAATGCTGTCTTGTTTCACAAACTATCTAAAACATCATTACTTCACTCGTGTTAAGATAAAATTTTCAATAACTCATATTGCCAACTTGGATTTCCCCTATCATTTCCACATTTTCAAGGCTGACTGTACCATTATCCTGATGATCACTTCACTAAAATTCCATGTTATCCAGCTCATAAGTTGTCACATCAATACTTGGGTTTTCCACTACCTATTTTTAACTCCTTTGAACTACTTCAAACTAGGGTTTGAAGAGGTTCAAAGTGGTTCACTGTCACATGATGATGTGTCATCAGGTCCCACCTAGAATTACCATATTAGATAAATATATTTTGATTAAACCTCTTGGAACTACTTTGAACTGAGGTTCAAAGGGGTTCAAAGTGGTTCAATGACTAACAACACTTGACCAGAGGATTCTGACTTGACATTAACAAGTTTGAAAAGATACAAAGGTTAACTCGAAGGCAAAGCCGACATTGAAGATCTTTGATGCAAGATTTGGAAAAAGGGGAAAACTGAACAAGAGTTAAATATCTTCAAGGGTCAAGGAAACTTTTAAAATGGTGACTCAATTAGAGCCTAACATACCATTCCTCATTCAATTAGTTACTAACATTTATCTCATAATCTTGATCTCTTTGGCTGAAATGATCATATTTAGATTAACATTGAAATGCTCCTAAATGTTCCTAGACTAATCCTGATCGATCTTAAACCATATCAAATCTTCCTAAATCAGTCCTTATGTCTTCCTAATCAATCCAATATCACTTCAAGATCATTCAATCATTCTCAAATCAATTTGAGTGTATTATCAAAGTTCACCAATGCCTCATCATCACCACCATCAGTTAGCCCAATAGCATAATCAAATTTCATCGGTTCTATTTTATCATGTTGCCCTCAATCGAGCAAATTGTCCAAGTTAATTTATGTTGTGTCATTCCCTAACTAGTTTCAAAACCACCAATATTGGTTCAAATCATCATCAAAACATTCAAAACCAAGTCAGTCTCGATCCAATGTCATCATTTTAGTAAATGATTTACTAATTTGTCCTCTAGAGATAGATAATACATGCTCTATCCCTAGCCTTTTAATTATTTAATCATGCCATTTGTCCCCTTTTACTAACTTCTCAATTAATTAATATTATGTTAATTAATGGGCCCCTTTTCCTTTAATTTAGGGATTTTATAATTCCTAAATTCTATTTTAGAAGGAATAATGAATTTTTAAAATTTGAATTTAATATGAATCTTACACATTCCCCCAAATTGTGCTTTATTTTCCTCTTTTGTGCTTCACCCTCTTACACCTTCCCTTTCATTTTTCCCTTAATTGTTCTTGCATCTTTCTATGCACATTTTCTTACATTTTGTCATAATGTGCCTTAGTATGACACTTTTCTAATTTGTCTCCTCAATTATGGCAATCTATTAATTTGTGCCTTCAATTTGTCATAATCATGACATCCTTCCAATTTGTGTACCTAATTTCCAATTCAAGCATTTTGGCTCTAAACCCTATTAACTGAGCCTCATTTCCACTAATTTGGCTAACCACTTTCCAAGTATTTTCTTGTCATCATTTTTATTTCAATCTTTTGTCAAGAAGCTAAACCAATCAACTTCAATGGAGAAGAAAGAAGAACATAGGAGCTACACTTAAAAAAGGGGGTTTTGTTGTTTGAATTCTTTTATATTTCAAGTGGCTTTTATGGTAGATTAGAAGTGTTTGCATATAATGTTGATGATATTTTTGGTTCTCGTATTAATTATTTCTATGCCTTTTTCTAGTTTTACATGTGACATGGTAGAGTCTCTTCAACTTTGTATTTTGTATCCTTTTCATGTTGGATCTCTTTAATCATCAAAAGATTAATTTGTTCTTTTTCTTGCTTAATCATCTTTACTTTGTCCAATGTGTCATTGTATGAATCCTCTTTGATCTTTTTCCTAAGTTCTTATCTCTAATTTCTTGATTTAGTTCAAGCTGTTCTTTTAGTTTCTTGATAAACCCTTCTGCTCTTCTTCGTTTGAATTTTAATTCGCCATTTTCAGCCTTTTCTTTGTCCAGGTCATCAAATGTTGCTTAAAAGTTTTCCTGCACACTTTTTGAATCCATTTTGATCTCCCTTAAGTTGTTAAACTTTCTCTCCAAAGGCCAATAGCTCTGATACCAATTGTTAGGATTGAGTAATACTGAGAGGGGGGGTGAATCAGGATTACAACACTTTAAATTAAACTTAAACCAATTCTAAATAAACCATATGATTGTAGAAATGAAAAGAACATAAACAAATAACACATAACTCATAACACCATTATTTGTTTTAGAGGAAACCCTGGCCAAGCGAAAACCCCGGTGGGGATGGTACCCACAAATATGCACTAAAATATAATATCCCTATTCTGAGGTCTAGCCCTATTAGGAGTTGAGTATTACATAGTACATTTCCTTGTTAGAGGAATATTAACCCTATTAAAGATATATTGAGCTTACAGCTCTTACAAACAATATTTTGGTTACAAAGTGTTCTCAAGAGTGAACAAAACAAGCATTTTCTATTCTTTGATAGTTCCAATTTTACTGTCAATCACTAATCTTGCATCTTCCATCAATCATTATAGATATCCCAATCTCACATCCATATCATATCCATACTTCTCTTTCACAAAACACTCTTCATTTATATGTATTTTTTCATTCAATTGGCTCTCAAATATATTACAAAACATAATAATTAATAATGTGAACAATAAATACTAAGTCAGAAATCTTGTATTACCAAATTGTTGGAAATCCACAATCTTTATCTAACTTAGTATGTTACGATTCCATCTTACATTCCATTAATCATCTCGACTATTCATATGCCCTGTTTCACTATTCCTCTGTCTTCACATGTCTTCATATCACTGTAACTTACTGATATCAATACCAAATCACAAGTGACCTTAACTAAAGGTCATATAAATCCCAAAATGTCTTCCTCTAAGCTCACAAGCTATCATATATCATACACTATCTTTGATATCCAAAATAGTTTTGCAATACTCTAAATCCTATTCCATACTTAGTCATTTTCAAGACTGTATCTTCAATACTCATACTTACTTCATGATATCACCATATCATATGTGTTTCCATAAGTGACAAACTTCAAGTGCTTCGTAGTGCTCATAAAATATCAGTTGCAAATAATTCCTTCTTTCAGTTATGCCATTCTATTGTGGAGTTCTCAGTGCAAAGACTTGTCTTTTGATTCCATTTTCATTACAGAAGATAGTAAATTTATAAGAGATAAATTCACCTCATCTATCTGATCTTAAACACTTTAGTTTCTTATTGGTTTCCTCCTAAAATGTTTCCTTGTACCGTTTAAAAATTTTGAATGCATCATACTTTTCTTTTAGAAACATTACATACATCATCCTTGAGTAATCATCAACAAACAAAATGAAATAATGATCAACATAATAACTTTGTATTCTCATAGGGCCACATAGATCAATATGAACTAACTCTAATATACCATTAGATGAGTAAGATTTTCTTGAAAAACTTAATTTTTTCATCTTACCAATTTGAAATTCCTTACACATAATGTTATCTAGTTTGCTCAATCTTGGAAAACCTCAAACTCTTTTCTCCTTACCAGGGATAACTTTAAGAAACCCCCTTTTAGGAAAAAGTGTAAACTCTTGGCGAATCCTACATTATTTTAGGAGGGAATTTTTTTTAATGTAGGAAAATTTTTTTTTCGATTCCATGATTTTTCATAGTTTTTATAGGCAATTTTTTCCCCGCTAAATGAAAATTTCATAAATTGCTGGCGAATAATTTTCTTTTCAAGTACAACATAATAATATATGAGGTGAATAATTTTCTTTTCAAGTAAAAAATAATAATATATGAGGCGAATGATTTTCTTTTCAAGTAAAAAATAATAATATATGAGGCGAATGAATTTCTTTTGAAGGGTAAAAAAATATTTCTATTGGAAAATTTTATGTACCATTTGAAAATTTATTTATTTTGTTGGTGATTTTCAAAAGATGGGAAATATTTTGTTATAATGCCTTAGACTAACATACATAACATACATACATTATTTTATAATGTTAAATATATTATTTAATATCGTCCGATGATCCAATATCAATGGCTAAAGTTTAATTTTGGCCCCAATTTCTTGAAGGAAACAAAGTTGTGGAGGAAGCCACCAGAATGTTGACATCTTTCAAATAAGAGTTACTTGTCTGCAGACTACAATGTACACATGTTGGTATCGATATTCATGGTTCTATTACTATAGTGAAACTTGTAACCTCTTAAATCGGTAAGCAGTAAATGCCTTGTCAGTGAGAAGTGACATTCTTTAACTTGTCATGCAGAGTAGACACGCACCACTTCCAAATTCGTATAGACGCTATAACCAATATCTGACCTTTTTTGCTTTTATGAGAAAGATTTTCTACCAGATATGAAAGATTAAGGACAAAATATTAATTTCTCACACGCATGCATTTAGGGGAAAGATTTAGAGGCATGGTAATGACAATGGATTTAATACCATTAAAGACAAAATAATTTATTGCTAAGTAACGATCCAGAATTCAAGGGCTATTTATTGATGATCTATCTTCATTATTCATCGATTCATCTTTGGCATTTTCTAGATAATTTGTTTGTTTAGGGTCTGCAGTTTGCAAATAATTTATTTTAAAGTTTTCTGTAGTTTTACTATTTCAGATGGACACTCCAATTAGGCTTATATGCACATCTGAGGAGGCCCAGAAGGCCTTTCTGGGTTCCTTTACTGATGAAGCCTTAGAATCTATTTGTAAGGAGGGTGGGCCTTTCATTATAGAGGCTGTGAAAATGGTGTTAGGCCAAGAGTTTCAGAACAATGAAGATAGGCACCAGGTCAACACGGACATTACATCCTATTTTTTGGCATCTCTTCTCAACCTCCAAGGAGAGAAAGTGGAGATGTTAATGCTGTTGAGTAGGGTTTTTAAAGAAGAGTACCTGGGGGATGACATTAGTGTTGTCGTGCTCTGAAAAATAGGGGTGGGGATCCCTTGGGCAAGTGAAATACCCAAGCTTCTCCTCCTAGGCCAGAATGTGGTTAGGTAACCTTTTCTTTTGGGCCTCAATGCTGGGCAGTATAAGCGTCATAGGAAATGGGCCCTGCTTGCTAGGGATTTCCTCCAAAAGTGGTTTGCCCTTGACAAAGAGGAGGCTGAGGTGGGGGGGTTTGGGTGGCTAGATGAATTCACGTAGATAACCATCTCTTGTGAATTCTACTTAGATGGAGCCAAAGGCCAAAATCAGTGGAGGACTACTACTGGTTTTTTTGATAAAAAGTTTATGGTTTTTTCTTGTTTATAGTATGTTTCTTTTTGTAGTATTTACTATTGTACTGGAAGTAGACACTGGTGACTGGACTACTAGTCTTCTAGTGGTTTTTGTTTTATAAAAAACATACCTCATTTTTTATTTTTGTTTATAGTAGGTTCCTCTTTGTTCTGGAAGTGGAACTACGCAATCTTTATGTAATTATAATTTTATGAAAAGAAAATAATGAAAATTTCGCTCATTTCAATCTATACAAAAAATGGTTCTTAGACTCCTCTGTCACTATGATTGCAATATTTTAATTAGTTGCTTTATGATTTATCTGCGTATTAATAAAAGAAATGTCTTATTAGTTATCACTGAGTACTGACATTAAGTTTGGGTAATGTTAGCTATCAAAATTCACACACTCTTACATTTAATATGAAAGATTTATAGAATTTTGAAGGACAAATGAATTAATAAGGTTAGAGAAAGAATTTATGGTATTCTAATTATAATGTATGAGAATTATATGTGAATCTATGATTATAATTACCAATGTTAAAGTTATAATCTAAATCAATAAAAAATATCATTTTAACTTTAAGAATACTATATAATTAATTTGACAGACAAATGAATTAATAAGGTTAGAGAAAGAATTTATTATTTTCTAATTTTAAGGTATGATATTTATATGTGATTATAATTATCATTATCAATGTTAAAGTTATAAGCAATAAAAAATATCATTTTAACATTAAGTATACTATTTAATCAATAAAAAAATTACTTTAATTCATGTTTGGGAGACCTAGTGAGTCAGTGACTCTGATGCAGGAGCATCCTAGGTGTAAGAGCAATCTTGCATCACCCAAAAATATTTCTATTTTTGTATTCAATAAGGGCTATCTTGTGTAGAGCTACTATTTATCGAAACTTTCTATTTTTAGTAAGTTGGTCATATGATCTCGGAATGTTCTGATTTCATAGTTGGAGGTTCATCTTAGTTAGATCAGCCTGCCTGTAAAGTTTCATTGCTAGATCAAGTCTGGTTTTGAAGATATTGAAACTTTTCGGTTTTGGAAATAAGGTACAAAAACTTTGAACTCAATTTTGAAGGCTTTAGAGGCCCCGAATGAGGTCAAATTTTTGGTTGAATGAAGCTTGATTGATTCAAGCATTGTAGAGCTCCTTGTGCCCTTTCTGAAATTGGGTTATAATAGTCAATCGGGTCAACGGGTGATGACTTATGGTCTCCGAAAGTTGGGGTCACTTGAAATGGCAGAAAATGATTTTCCTTCAAAATTTTTGTTTGGGTTTCAAAAGTTATTTTGAGCTGACTTTGATGTAATAAAATGAAAAAAAATAAAATAAAATAATTCTAAGTTTGGTCGGCCTTGTTGGTTAAAAATTTTGGAACCTTCCTAGGCGGTGGAAAATTGCCTATATAAGGAAGGTTCTAGTGTTGTCTTAGGCAGTTGGGGGATAGTTCTGGGTAGTAGATCTGGGTAATAATTTGAGGCTTTGTCCTACAGAATATTGTAAGGGAATGCCCATGTGGCTTTGCATATTGTAATTCTGAAAGTTTTTAATTCCACATTTGTGGAGATAATAAGAAGCCAATTTTCTATTCTTGCATATTGTTATTGTTTCTCTATTTCTGTAATGTGTTTGTGGTATTAAGGGGAGCACCATTCATCAGGCTCAGTGACCATAGAAATCTTGTTATCTCTAAACACTAACCTTGGTCCTTAACTCTGGCCTCTGAATTTTATTAGAATTTAATATTATTAAAAAAATAGTGCATTTTGAATTTGATTGGCTAAAATTGTTACTATTCAATTAAATAAATTTAAATGTTATTAACTTATTATCCATTATTAATTAATATTTATAAAGGAAAAAATAACAATATAACATTTAAAAATGTCCATTGCAAATAACTACTGTTGGATGAGCACAGATCAACGATGTACGATGGACTTCGGGATGAAAGGGAAAAGCAACCCAATCTTTTGACACCCATTCCAGAATCATGACACATGTCAGCCATTAGTTGAGTGGTGACTAGGTGAGTTAATGGGACCCACGGGGGCCTAGAGCCACCAGTACCACAGGCACACAATGCCATTATGATTGTTGGATTATTGTAGATCAACGACCGAAGTTTTATTTTGGGATGAAAGGGAAAAAGCAACCCCATCTTTTGAAACCCGTTCTGGAATCATGACATGTGTCACTAAACACATAAGAGTCTTACGTTCCACTCGTAATCTTGCATGGTCCTACCAAGTACCAACAATGCCACTTGATGATGATGTGACACATCTAACTCAATCGTCAGGTGAGTGGTGACTAGGTGAGTTAATGGGACCCACGGCCATAAGGGCCCGGGGCCGCCAGTACCATAGGCAAACAATGCCATTATGACCATTGGATTATTGTAGATCAATGACCGAAGTTGTATTTCGAGATGAAGGGGAAAAGAAATGCCATCTTTTCAAACCCCATTATGGAATCATGACACGTGTCACTAAACACATAAGACATTCCACTCGCAGTCTCACATGGTCCTACCAACAATGCCATTTGATGATGACATGACACATCTGAATCATAGTCATCAGGTGAGTCAGCTGTTAGATCACAAATGAGTGGCGATGACTCTAGATTATACAATTTTGGCACTTTAAGTTTCACTTTCCAATAGTCTACGGATTTAGAAAGGGTTTACGGATTCTAAATTTCTATGTTGAGGAAAGAAAGTGCAAAAAAGTCTCTTAGTTGAAGCTTTGTAACCTATTCCCAGTCAAAGTCTACAAAAATTGAAGCTAAGGGTAAGGGGTAACTACTAAAATCCTAAACACGTAGGTCCCGCATTTTAGATTTTTCAAATCTCTTGATTTACAACTTTACTATTTATATTATAGAAAAAATTTATCATGTTACTTGTTAGGGTTTAATTTTGATTCTTGAATCACCCTTGTAAATCATAGGCTTATAGGCTGTAGCTGTGTATAAATATTTGAATTTTCCTACAAGTAAATAGTGATACCGGTTTAGGTTACCACTTACCAGCTTACCACGATGGGCAAAACAATTATCAAGAATAAGACTATGAGTAAAAAGAAAAGTCAGATAATAGAATTCCACAATCTGCTTAAAACACCAAGTTTCACAGATGTATTCCATGATATTTATGATCTTTTTATTCATGGGAATAAGGGAATAATGGAAATTAGATTTGCAATTGAAAACAAGTGGAATGATCCAAATAAGGGTTCCAAATTTTCTAAATTTAACCCACAGGTAAATGCAACAACAAATAAAATTGCATCGTGGAATGCTAGGTTGGCAAGCATGGTGTTACCTCAAGTATTCTATTGCCCAGAAATTGTCATGGTCTACGCCAAAAATTATGATGAAAATAAAAAGAAATTGTGAATAAAAATACTCAAGAGGAAATTTTGTCCATAACCGAGAGTGAATTTGCTACTCTATTGAACCTAGGGTTTGAATAACAAAACTCAAACATGCAAATTGACCTGAGAAAGTTGGTAGAGGATTATGAAAAAATAGATGCAACACAGAGAGATTCTTATATCAGAGGAATAAAAATTACAAATAGTTCAAGCCTGAGTCCACATCATAGGCCTCCTTATGATTATGAAATTTTTGTGCCATAGGTTTAGGACAGTATTTCCTTGCTAGCATTTTATTTGGGATTGGATAGTAACAAAGAAGTGGGTGCCAGCATTCTTGAAATGCTTTTTCATATTCATTTTGAGAAAGAACCAGTAAAATATTGTTTTATTGAGCACATTGTTTGTTGCATGCAAGAACAATTACTAATTATTAAAATAGGTTCACAGAAGACATTTAGATTCACAACCTACTTGTGTTGTCTTCTATTAGAAAAGCATCATGCAATGTTTCAAACAAATAAGCTTTGCAGTCAGGGCCAAAATCCAATATATGAGTTGACACCTCAAATAAGGATGATTGATAACAGAAGGAACTACAACAATTTTGTAGACTTCTTTTTGGCACCAATGTACAATAAAATTATAGGCACTCCAATGCCTAGATTACCTGTGACTTTTAGAGATTTAATTCAACTTGGAAGTAAAATACAATTGGTTGACTAGTACTTCATGGAAGAGTACACAGTGTTAAGGTTTTACGGTTCAGTAGTAGAACCCTAGAAACTTCCAATACATGTCACAGAGAGGGTATTTGCATTAGAATATGTATGGTAGATGGAGAGCACAAATGTACTCTTTAGTGGTTAGAAAAAGAAAATGATATTTCCTTCCTTGCCTTTCTCATTTGGAGGGTTCACATTTGAGAGAAGAGGATTCAAAGTGGCAAAAGCCTTTTTTACAATTTTTCGCTTTGATGTTGACAGTCACTGGTAGTATGATCCACTCAACATAATTGCAGCAAAGCTTAGAGAGAATGGGAACTCTACAAGCAAATGTCAACATGAAAGTATGTCATTGATTGAAAAATTTAAAAACATGGATTCCTGGGAGGAGGTCAAAAAAGAGATGGAGAAATATGCTACTGAAAATAATGTGTCAATACATGAATTGTCATAAAAAATTATGGTATTGCACAAATAGAAAGGAAAAGTGTAGGCCATGAGTATGACATCATCCAATTTCTACCAGAAAGTTGCTCAACCATCTACAAATTCTATTCCCAAAAAGCTAATGAATGAATGTATTGATGATAATTGGACTCTAACCTAAATTTCTGATTTTTGAGAAATGAGGAAGAATCTTAGTGAGCCAAAGACCTCTACAGATCTTTATGACATGGAAAAGGATACAAAGTTTAATGAATTATGGAATAAGGAGCATCCAGCTGAAGCATATCTAGATGATGATGATGATGACCAGGATTCTGTGAATCCCACATCCAGTATAGTATATTCAATTAGTAGAGGAGTTGATGCCTCCAAAAAAGATCAATATACCAAAGGGGCAGATATTATACAAAACATGGGCTACCAAGGTTTTGGTGGTTTGGGTCCTACTGGACAAGGGGTTTGGTCTTTACCTGACCCAATAGCTCAACCAAAACATGGTGTGAAACCAGGCCTTGGGCTTGGAGTTCAATCATCATATTCATCAACTCAGTCAATTCCACTTGTTCTAGCTTCAAATACAATTCCATTTGTTCCAAGCACTCAGATTCAATCTGAATCAAGCACTACAACTACAACTAGTGGTTCGAAAAGGACATTACAGACAGACATGAAAACAATTGTTCCCACAGATCAAGGTAGTGTAAAAAAGAAAAAGGTTTTGACAAGTATTGGTACAACAATGCCAATGGTGACTGGGACTCCAACAATTGCCCAACCTTCAGGACAAAACCCTCCGGTTTAGAACAGTCCAAATACTCCACTTGTAATGGGTCAGGGTGTTGCTAATCCTCATGGTGTAATTAGCAGTACCACAAGCAACATAGGTGGAAGCTCCTACATCAGTACAAGTGCTATTTCACCATTCAAACATTCAAATGTGTCACAAAACCCTAATTTTCATTACAATGATTTTGTAACTAACTATGAACAAACAAAAAATAGGAATAGACAACATAGTAAGATAATGAAGATGGAAGCAGTTGCTACTGCTCGTGAGGTAGAACCTGCAACAAACAGGCTATTTCCCACATATGACCCAAATAAAGATATGATGGAATTCAAGGTTGTTATTCCCCCAGCTAGAGATAACAATCCACCAGAGAGTCAGTTAGATCCATCTCAATTTCAAGTTAGCACCCTCCAAATGAATTTATCCAAAATTAAAAATGTGGACAAGATAAATGTGTCAAAAATGACCAACCAAGTGGTCTACAATTCACTGATGAAGTTGGAGAGAGAGAAAGGAAAGCTTTAGGGCACAATAGATAAGTTAAAGGCAGACCTAGCAAATGTAAAGGCAACTGAGAAAGTAGTAGAAAACAAGTGCAAAGAATTAGAGAGAAGGATAAAAAATTCATCCTCTAAAGAAGCAATTGGAGTTGGATAGCAAGAACATATTGATGCAGAATTGAAATCTTTGAGGGAAAAATTGGAACAGAGTGAACAAAAACTTCAGAATGAAAAATCCTCTTCATTAAGTTTTTACAAAAACTTTGAGAGTGCGAGAAACGCAACCAATAACTTAAAGAAAGAATTGGAGAATGAGAGGGTAAAAACAAAATAGTGGTAACAAAAAGTAAAAGAGTGGGAAGAGAAAGCAGAGGAAATAAGAAAAGATAGTGAACACAAGTTCTCAGAAATGAGAGAAGATCTAAAGAAGGCAAATAATACAATTAAAAATTATGAAAACAACTTGAATGACCATGTAAACAATAGAGTCAAGAAAATAAAAAATTTCTTCTAGGGCCAAATAAAGATGTCTTCTGATAGGTTGTGTGATTGGTTTGAACTGAATGAAACTCTTACAGATGTTTTTGGGAAGCTGAGAGAGCACATTGAGAAGAACAAAAGTTTTTGTCAGAGAAAGAAAACTGCAAAGTAGATTATGCAAGAAATCAATAGAAGTAGTGACAAGCATTTGGCAAGCAAGGGAATTCAAGACCGCGTTGCTGCAACAATAAAGGTGAACTTTGTCTTTCAAAAATGTCTAAAACTAATAGAAGCAGAAGAAAATGTTTCCTTATTCGGGCCAAAGCTCGCCAAGATGAATAGTAAAACAAGGAAATTGATATCTCTTGGTTTGCCAAGTCCTAGTCTTAATTTCTCATCAGTGAGTTTCATTGGAAGAGAAGCTTACAAAAAAAAGTTGGAGGACACAGTGACGTCTGATTTAGGCAACCTTCCCTAGGATAGAACTTATGAAGGCATTGCAAAGTGCATCAAAACATTCACAAATTTGAATGTAGTAATGGAAGGAACATTGCTTACAACTCACTCTTCAAAGTATGGATGGCTAGCAAGGTTGCAGGTCATGTACTATAACATGACAAATTTTGCCCTTCCAACTGACGAAGAATGGAGCATACTAAAGAAACTGACAGAATCATCTTGATCTCATCAATCATAGTATGTGAAAGTACTTTCAGTTTCAATCATCTCTATATCTTTAGTATATATGTTTGATATTATCCTAAATACTAGAGTCTAGAATTGAGTTTAAAGTAACAAGTTTGAACTTTGTTTTTTGAATAGGATGAATGCTACAGTCTTGCAGATGCTATGGCCAATGCTAATTTACTAAACCGGCTTGTCAAATGCAGAAATGTACAACTAAAGTTGTAGAGATGTTGTAGACTTGTAGTTGTCTTACTAATTTAGATTTTGAGACTTCTCACTTCACATTAGGCAAATCAAACCAAAGCTATTGTTGCTCCCTTGTTTCTATAAAAGGGAATTCAAGGTCATTACTCATTGGCTTAGGGTAATGAAATTGAAATTGGGCAATGTGCCAAATTACCAATGGGTATTGAGTCATTGAGTTTTGTAAATAGAATCATAGAGTTGTGTTCTTACTAGTATTAATGAATGAATTGTTACATTGTATCATATTTGTAATTAAATTAATGAGAATCGGTATTTCTAACTCTAAGAATTCTAACATATGAATTGATATGTTGTCAAATCAAATAATGAAAAATATACAAGAATTGTACCATATGAGCTGAATAATGCAAATGAAAACCATTATTAATTTTGGAATTGAATCTTGATGACGTTATCAACCACATTCATGTTTTTGACATTGGAATATGCTATTATGCATGATTGATGATGGGATACAGAAACTGATAGTAGACTTCAGGAAAAAGATTAATAAATACCTAGGAGGCTAGGAACTACTACTTCTACAATGGTTCAACTTCAAGCTACCACATCATATCATCATTGAGATCATCGGATTCAGCACCATCAACTTCATAGATTCCTCGATTCTTCGATATGTTTTCTTCACTCTACATACCACCGCTTAACTGATGTTCACCGCTAGCAGTACTAGTATCGGTAGTACATGAGTCAATGACATCATTGTCTCTGGCATTCCCACTCCCAGTCCCACTTTGGTTTGAAATTTTTCCCATCCCTCTTCTCTGACATTTCTTCCTCCATAATTGCAGTGCCCTTTCGTAAGGAAAAGTATTGACTTCATACCTGGATGTATAGACCCTCAAGAAATTTTCCAAATTCTTGTCTAGTTTGTTTCTTAGCTTTGACTTTAGGAATCCCAAAGCACTGAAAACTCTCTCATCCTCCACCAACCCCAATATCATGGTCAGACATAAATCAGCAAGCTTGAAATATTCTGATATTGAATCAGTCAACAATTCGCTCTCAGCTAGATTTTTCCAAAGCTTTGATACCGATCCATCTTCACGAGGGTTCTTCATAATATTATTTTGTTCCCTCATTGTTATTGAAAAATGACCTGATTTCTCTCTCAAAAAATATCCATATAAAATTCCATTTAGAGTTGCTCCATTTAACTCTTTGGTTTTGCAAAAATGATCTATCAAAGTTAGTAGCCTAGTTTTAAAATCTTTCAGATTGTTCATACTCGAATATCGAGGAAACACAATAGCCATGGATTCAAGTAGTTTGATTGGAGGGAATCTTTCTCTAATCTATGAGGAAAGATCATAGACAATGTGCTTCATAGAAGCTATTATAGACTCAATGATCTTGGTAAAGTCTTCCCTTTTAATACTTGATATTCGCCGAGTCCTGGTGTTCTTTCCTGGTTCCTCGGACTTGATCCTAGAAAAGTAGTGCATTGGTATCTTAACTTCACAAACTTCTGCACATAACTCCCTGTTTGAACCTATTTTTAAAAAGTTATCAGGATTGTCCAAATGTGTGACTTTTAGCCAGCTGGCAAATTTTACATCATCTTCACATAATTGATAGAGACTATCAAGCACCATGCATGTCAATTTATGTAGCGAAGCATATTCTGCAATATACATAGCTCTTTGCTGGGATTTTTTCATTAAATTTCTCATTTCCTCGAGCATGGGGAGAATACCTACTAATGTTAACAATGTCTCTACATTAGTTAACATTGCCAGTAGCGCAGGAAATTTTAGTTGCCCGGCTTCGTCACGACTTGAGTTCATTAGACCAAGCAATGATTGATATTTTGAAAAAATGTGATGTGCTGGTCCATCCAAAGAGATCCATCTGGTATCATTATCCTTTAGAAGCTTGTTCCCATTAGTTAGTCCTTCAGAAAAGTGTTGAAATTCCCTAAATCATTTCAGACTTCGACAGAAGTACTGGTAGAGCTCTTTGATTAAAGCTTCAATTTTTTGTACTAGAGCATGCTTGCTGACAACTCCAAAAGCTAGATTCATTATGTGGGCCATGCAGTGAATGGGAGTAACATAGGGTGCACAAGAAGATTGTATCTTTGTGCAAAGACCACCCCTATGGCCTTGCATTACTGAAGCTCCATCCGCTCCAACACACACCAAATTTTTGGCAATGGTCATGTCATTTATACCTCCATATTCAATTAGAGAACTCTTTACTAGTTCAACTAAATTTTCCATTGTCACATTGTCCCTCATTTTAGCAACAGTTAGTAGATGAGGTTGGCGAACAAAATTGTGTACAGTATAAACATGCATGCATACCCAAGAAGTATTGTCTACTGCTGTAACCTTGTCTAAAGATAATGCAATAAAATTTGACTCTTTAATTTTTTCCTTCAGATCCTCTTTTTCAATCTTGGCAAGACAACTTTCCCATTCCCATCCACTGTTTACTGACCAGTGACTGTTAGGATAGTTACGAACTTTTAGTAAGTGTAATAAAGCACTCAATGATGGGTAGTCTATCATAGGACACCCTCTACTCAAAATATTAAACACAACACTTAACTGAACAACTTTTCCCATTAGTTCTACTTCCAATGCTTTTCCAAAACAAGCTTCAATAGAGCCTTTAACTTCACCAGGCTTTGTCTTTATATTATGCTAAAATTCATATAATTTTGCATTCCTAACATGCTAAGATTCCTCCTTTTTTTTCCATCTTATCACTAATTTTTGAACTCCATCTATCATTTTCTTTTCTTAAACTTTACACATATGCTTCTCTATGGTGTCGATTTTTAGCTGCAACCTCTTTTCCTTCTTATTTATCTTGTTGCAAATCTTATAGCTGCATTCTACCGAAGGCTCCCCTTCAATTAGATTATCCACTAGTTCAATGAATGGATACTTTGACACCCATTCTATTTGAAAATTCCTCGACAGATCCCACATTCTATCATTCTTTGATTTGTATTTTCTTTTCTTCTCTGTACCATCATCTTCTCTGACATTCTCAGTCTCATCCAAGTCAATTATATCATTATGGCTACTCTGGGTATTTAACTGAAAATATTCTTCAAGTTCATCATGATCTGAGATATTAGGTTCGCTGACTTCTTCAATATGTCACGTAGGTTCACCCTCAGGTTGTGAATCTTGAAAATCTTCTTGTGATGAAGTAGCTTCCCGATTTTGGCTAGAAACATTTCCAACACCATGACCAAAGTACGATGATAAGGTTCTACATTTTTTTGGCCTCTCTTGGCTTTCCCCATATGCGGGAGCCTTACCCTTCTTGTTTGACATCTCAATTCTTCAACGAAATAAAGGCTACCAGCCTACTAGTGAAAAAAAAATGTTAAAAAAATGTTTACTTGTTGAAGAAGTGACAACTGACAATAGAACTATACTATACAATGTTTACATAGTCACAGAATAATAATCACTTACCTTTGCCTCAAATTCAATCACAATCATGACTTGCCAAAGCAATCAAGACTCAATAGTCTGAACTTCATTATTGATCAAATTGAAGTTGAACCAATCCAAATTGTGTACAATAACATTGATCTATGAATGTATTTATACTAATATTTATTGGCAAATTAGGAGGGAGGTATTAGGTCGGTGTCCAAATATTTGGTGAAGGCCACGTAATTATAACACATCTTGTGTTATATCCTAGGTGATTATGGGTTGTCCAATACCGTGGTAATATTAATAAAGTTGGTGAAAATTAATCAGTTTGAGACACGCATTCGTAAAATGGTTGGCGAAGTTGGGTCCACCTAAAAAAATATATATAACTATTGGAAAATATAGGCCATCCATTTGGGGCCACTTTGAAATTATAGGTGAATGTTAAAAAAAAATTGTACCCAAAAATTATATGCCATTGGCAATGATCCTGGCCATTGGACCCAATTTTCATAAACCAATTGGGGATGAGCCCGGGCATTGGACCCAATTTTCATAAATGCAGGGCGATATGATCATTCCCAGGTGGCCAATATATTTTCCAAATTGGGGGTCGATGACAAGTGACATTCGCCAATTGGCAAATAATTGCCACTAAAGTTTTCACTGCTCCTTACTAACCTTGATCATGTTATCAAAATTCACATGAAAAATAATTTTATGCCATAACCAAGAATCTTCACTTCCTTCCATCAGAAACATATTTATAGTAGAATTTATATAAAATAAGTTACCTTTAGATTATTCACTAGTGCCAATCAAATCTCCAGTAGAATCATAGATCTTCACCTTTCAGTTTTGAAATTCCAGTCGGTGACCTATGTTATTTAGTTGTGATACACTCAAAAAGTTGTACTTTAGTCCTTAAACCCAATAAGCATTATTGTACTTAACATTTTCATTCATCATAATGGATCCCTTTCCTTTTACATAACATGGAGCATCATTTCCAAATCTAACAAATCCTCCATCACATTCTTCTAAGTTTTCAAACTTATCGATATAACTAGTCATATGATGTGAACAACCACTGTCAATAATCTATGTCATTTTTAATAACTTTTATCAATAAGGGATTTTTCATCTTCATACCTTTCTTCTTCTGAATCATCCTTTATAGCAACATAAACCACTTCCTCACCTTCTTCTGTGTCATTAGATTCATCATCGATCAATTCTTCCTTAGCTAGGTAGCATGATTTCTTTCTTTTATCCTTGTAGTCTCTAAACCTTCAGTATCGATTCTCCTTCTTTTACTTCTTATCATTAATGTCATTATTAGGACATCTAGATGTAATATGAACTATCTTGTTGTAGTTAAAACATTTTAGAATCAATTTACCTTTATAATTTCCTTTTCCTCTCGGTAACCTCTTTGACAACTGTTGTAGTCCCACAACCATGCTCCCCTTTTTGCCTATTGACTTCAGCCCCACCCCTTCTTTTTTAGCTTGTCTTTGAGTTTCTGGTCTATTTCTTTTTGTCTTTGTTTTTAGTTAGTTTTCTTTATTTTTTGGTCTTGTCATACTTTTGCACTTTCAGATGTTCGAAAGTGCGAGAGGTCCAAAATGTAGAAAGTCTGCAATAGTGAAAATCTTGCCTTAGGCATTCCCAGACCTAGACAGTGTTTGGGCTTTCGGATGCCGAAAGGTTAGGAGATCTGACTCCTTTGGGAGTCGGCCTTTTGGGGGACCTTTGAATGTCTGAAAGGTTGAAAGGCCGACTCCCAGAGGAGTTGGACCTCCTGACCTTTCAGCGTCTGAAAGCCCAAACACCGTCTAGGTCTGGGAATGCCTAAGGAAAAATTTTCACTGCTACAGACTTTCAGCATTTCAGACCTCTCACACTTTTAGATGTCTAAAAGTGCGAAAGTGTGACAAGACTGACAAACAAAGAAAACTAACTAAAAAAAAAGACAAAAAAAAAAAACAAATAAAAAACCCAAAGAAAAGCTAAAAAAGAAGGGGGGGGCCTGAAGCCAATAGGCAAAAAGGGGAGCGTGGCTGTGGGACCACAACACCAACAGTGCTTCCAATTCTTCTTGTTTTTTTTTCCTTAGATAGTATACTGTCATAGTCACTTCCACCTAAACTATAGTAAATGTCTCTTTCTCTTCTTGAACTACCAATGGTTAAAGATGATTTGAAAGAAGTTTCCATCTTCCATAAACTATTATCAAAGTTACTAAGCTCAAATGCATTCAACTTACTAATCAAAGCATCAATATGTCCATTGATTTTTCCTCTTGAGAATCTTATGCATCAAAGTCAAAATAGAAATTATTCACCACCCTTGGATTTTGCCTCTTAATCTCTCACCATCCATTTCTCTTTAAAAATGATACTTTTCTGTCACTCTTTCATCTCTTAGACTTATGCTATTGTTATGCTATCATTTTTTTACTTTCATTCTTAGAGCATTCTTCAGCACTTATCTTGCATCTTTCATTCTAGTTTACTTGCATTCTTAGCTTAGAATTTTCTTGTTGCATTTAGCTTAAATCACATAGCTTAACTAGGAGGTATTGTAATCTTATTAGACTAGTTTCCTTTCTTGTTCTTGCATTTGCATTATATCTTAGTTCTTTCATTTCATTTAGATCTCTCATCTTGCATCTTCATTTGAATCTTCCATTCTATGGTGCACCTTGCAAGGGTTTTTATTGAGGTTCATTTGAGAGCCACTATGCATACTATTTAGATTCTTCCATGTCATAGATATGAAGCTATAAGCCACTTCTTGAGATTTCCTTCTTGATAGATTCTCTCAAGTGTAATAGTTTATAGAATTGTGTCACATTTTGATCACACATTGTGGACTGGTCATAGGATAGTACATAGAAAAATAGTGAAATTGTTATTGTAATTTTGAGTATAGCATGTATGAAAGATGGAGTTATGTCTATAGATCTTAGGACATGGAAGAAGACACATGTAACTTCATATTATGTGTACATGAGGTCACAGGAATTGTGGTGATGTTAGTTGTAGCATGCAACCTTGTGAAGTATTATTTTGTGTTGACCTATGTGATGTGGCATGTTCTACATTGTACAAAGATAAGTTATGGATTATGGAGTATGTTGGATGACTGATGTTTATTATTTGCTTGTCCAAGATCCCACGTGTATCTTAACAAGAGTTTATGTAAATAATTTTCATTAATAAATTCCTAATTTATGTCGACCTAATAAATCATTTGTATCTCATATAAAGGAGTGAATCAAGTGATGTGAAGAGTGTGGGTGTAAATGTAAATGTGTGGATGCAAGGACTGCTAATGTAGAGAAGACATTGTGATAATTTTACTTCATTGGAACTATTTTAGCAAAGGAGTTGTCATTAGTCAGTTCATTATCTATAATCAGTATATTTATATACTTTAATTTGGATAGTGGTTCCAAAAGGTGGGTTTAACCTTGAAAACATGGATTTCACCTTCACATTGGCCAAGTTGCTCCAAGTGAAGAAAGACTCATCCTATAAACTCCTAACAAGGTTGCTGACTTGAAGAAAGGATCATATCCTTTAACAGGGACTTTGTACTGGTTGTATTTATCTTCTCCTAATAGGGAAATATCTTATAATTAAGATAAATTAATACTAGTGCATTATTTTTGGATTTCATCCCCACCGAGGTTTTTCACTTAATAGGGTTTCCTTGAAAATAATTCTTGGTGTTCTGATTTGTGTTGCATTTGAGGTTTCAATTTTGCATTGAGTATTTTGATATGAAAAAATAAGGTTTTAGATTAATGACATACAATTGATTTTTCCTTCCCTCTCAGTTGTATCCAACAGAGGTGACACTTGATAACAATCTTTTGGATGAGCCCGAGGACACCATGGACACCAAAGGTTATGTATCGGTCATGAATATTCCTAAAGAACAAAAAGATGCCATAGAGAAACCAAAGGAACCTCTAAAGGACACTCAAGATAAATTGGAAAAGGAGACAAGGGATAGAGGAACTGGTCAAGATATGACCAAAGATACATTAGATAAACAACAAAATGCACCGGTGATGGAGGAAGTAGATGTAAATGAAGAAGAAACTGATGTATATCAAGAGAAGACTATAGAAAAGGAATCATAAAAGGTAACCAATTTTCTGTCTGTCTTCTAACTTGTTGTTATAAGGGATGAAGATATACCTACCATTAAAGGGAAAAAAAATTTGCGTTCTATGAGTCCAAAAGAGATGATGGATATTTCCATAGAAATTAAGTGCAAAGTAAAGAAGGAGAAAATGAAATAGGAGGCACATATAATATTGAATTCCATAGATATTCTATCTAAATTAGTTCTTGATGTAAATTACAATGAGAAGACCACACCAATTGAATAATTGGGTTAGTTAGTCATAAATACTAGTGAGAAAATGAAGATTCTAGAGGATGCTACTATACTAAGAGAAGAAAGTGATTATGCAAAGAAGAGGACTCAAAAATTGCTTTATTCTATTGCATGTGAAAGGAAAAACTTAATAGCTGCAGTGAACAAGTTGAAAGATGCTTTAACTGAAGGTGGTAATATTCTTACCTCTACATCAGAATTTTCACAATTTTTAACGGATTTAGATAGGAAGAGATGTGAAGCTTAGGAGCTAAGGCTTTTAAAATCAAATTTTGATCCTATCAATGGTCCTATTACAAATTTCAGAGCCTATGTTATTGTAATCAATCATAAGCTTAAGGCTTATAGGGATGAGAAAGAAAAGAGGATTGATAACTTGATGGAGTTGTGGAATTTATTGGTCCCTAAGGTGGACATCTTACAACAAGGAGTGAAGGAGGTAGAATAGTTTTGGTAACTCTTGATATGTGCATAGTAGATGGTTTGGAAGGTCTTTCACATCAGTTGCATGGGAAGTTATTGATCATGGTCAATCTTCAGAAGATTTGGTATAATGAATTATAGGTTTTGAAGGAAATTTCATTGATCTATTTAGTAGATTGTAAACTTTTATATGGTACTCTACATTAATATTTTTTCTCTTTTTTCCTATCATTGTATACCTTTATCATTGTTGTCAATGGGGGAGTAGTATAGGATGAGGATGAAAATTGGCTAAGTATTTGTAAGGGGAGAAGTATAATTATTTTGGGAGTTAGATTTATGTTTGTATGCCCTGAATTTTTTATGCTCTAAACTTATTGGTTGCATTTTACATGGTTACACACTTAGCACTTTTTTCCCCTAAGTGCTTCCATCAATACCAAAGGGGGAGATTTTTGGCATTTGATGAAGAAAATGGGGATATTATTAGAATTTCATGTGGTGAATGTTGGATTGTTTTCATTGATATAAACAAGAGTCATTTAGGATTATTTAATTCATTATACCAATGATAAATATGACTGCGTAAGGAATTCTCTAAGTATCTAGTGTATTGGTGATAACATGACTAGTCATGGTAAATGTGATGCACAATGATGATATAGATAGATATGGTAGTACAATTGGAAAAGAAGAATATAAAGAGTCATATTAACCTACATCTATTATTTTGTAAGAGGATTCAAAATACATATGAAGATTTAAAAGAAACATCAGTGTTATTAGCTAGAACAACCAATCAATCAAGAAAGGTGATGAAATTAAGGTAGCAGTTGTATGAGAGTTAATAATTATTTTATTTTTGAATTGTATTGTTGAGTTATGACCTTGAGGATCTCAATTTACTGTGTTGGCATGATTTCTTATAAGTTTGGATGGATTTTGGGATTATTCAATCAATCTAAAAATTTATATAAGAGATGAAATCAAAGAATTTAGATGATGGTTAGATGTTGTGATGATTGTGATTTTTGAAGGTAAAGTGTGTATTATTAGAAAAGTGATTTGAGAAGGGATAAAAAGGATTTTTTAGGAAGAGTGTACTACATTCAGATCATTCTTATTGAGTTCATTCTCAAGGAAATTTCTAATAGGCTTGCGATCAAAATCCTCTAACAAGGTTACTCCTAACAGGATTTGAAAGATCCTAAAAGGTTAGAAGTTTAATCCCTCTAACCAGGTGACTCTTACAAGGAGTTATAAATCTGCTAATAGGGTAGTTCCTAATAGGACTTTCTAATAGCTTCTAACCGGGCTATAGATACTCTTAACTTGTAAACTAGTGATATTAGTGGGTGATGTCGGAATAAGGAGAGATAGATACTGAGAGGGGAGGGGTGAATCAGTGCCTTCAAAAACTTTACTTGTAAACCTTTCAGATCTATGACTGTAAATAGTGATAAACTTTGCAAAATAGCTTGTATATAATCGCATGTATCAATCATTCATTTAACTTATGAAAGTAAACAACATGAAATCAAATAGCAATCACATAACACAAGTATTTTGGTAATGTAGAAACCCTTTTTAGAAGGTAAAAACTGTGGTGGGGATGACACCCACAAATTCTTCACTACTGTAGATAGAAAAGGTTTGCCTGTTAGGGCTACAAGTTTTGATCACTTCTGGTGATCTGACCCTATTAGGAGTAACATATTAGATCAACTAGATCTACCTAGTTATAGGATTTTAACAACACTAATGAAGTGTGCACTTGGTTAAGAGATTTACATAAGACTGTTAAGTCTACTCTGTTAAGAGATTTATCCAAAACTCTATTACAATTGTTAGAAAGCAATAGGCAATTATCTGCTAATTGACAACTCAATTGTCTGATACAGATCTATAAGTTTTGACAAAATATCACCTTGACTATGATGAATATCTACTTTGAATCTTCTCGGTAGCCTTTTCTGATTCTATTTAATCTAATATCCTCTACAATCTTCTCTATTAATTGATAGACTTGAAGTTAGGAAAATGCTTCAAGTTCTCCTTGATTCATCTATCTGTTCTTGCATCAGTTCACACCAAAAATGATGTAAACATACATTTATATAGTGATTTTCTTTTGCCGCTTTAACAAAACTAGGTTAAACAACTTAATCATAACCCAAAGATCTACGGTGTACAAAAATGACCTAGATTAGACTATTACATAAGATATATATTGCATTTAATGAATATCATAACATTAAATATTCCTCGATCTTGGTAAAACATTTTCTGATTACTATGCCATTTTCTAATTACTGTGCCATTTCAGATTACTATGCCATTTTCTGTGATCCTCGGTAAACACTATATAAACTACTCGGTCTTTACTGTCTATCAGTGTTGGTGTTCTACTGGTGCTCGGTAAACTATCTGATGCTCGGTGTGTAAACTTTACCAACTAGTTTGTCTTGCTTCTCATTACCGATTAGCTCAATGTAAGTGACCGACCGATATCTTTGATAACCTTTGATACTAATGACAACCTTGAATGCTCAATAGAGATAATAGGTGATAATTCCCAGAATGTTTTTTCCCTCTAACAATGGTTTCGATGCAAAACTATTGGTGTTTTTAGGTTGAATGCGTGTGGATATTTTATGTGTTATTCTTCTATGTTACATTTAATTTTTTATGTTGGTTAATTTTCAAGTTTGGTTAAATATTTTATAGATTGTGGTTGTACTAATTCACCACCCCCTCTCTCAGTCCCTTATAACATTAACAGGATGCTACTTAAAAGATTAAAAACTAACTACTTTAGTTTGATGTGGGATGCTTCCATTACTCCATCATTTAGTACATGTTTGTTTTTGTTCCAGAATTTAGACTTGTCATTTTTTTTGTAATTATGATTATTAGAGAGCTTGATTTCTTTTTAGAGCTTGATATCCCTCTTTCTCACCAAAACATCTTCAATTTTGATAGCACTATCCACTATTTTGTTAGAGCTTGATGGACATTGTAATTGAATACAAAAATTGATTTCTAAGATTAGATTGTTGATGAAAATATCCCTTTTCTCTTTTTTAGGAATTTTTCTAGGATATCTTGCGAATATATTTCTCCACCTTTGATCATGCATAAATTCCATGATAAGGGTACAAAACTCCATCACATGGTCTTGAGGATAAGTATTTTTGGTGTATTTATCATACTTGGGTATGCAAATGTTTGATGGAAATGGTGTCATGTTCAAATATTTATCAAAAGAGAAAGGATGTATGGCCTCAAGTGAGTAATTATTTAAAGTTTTTCCTTTTCTTTCTTAAGATCTTTGATTTAAGATTTTAGATCATGTAGTTGTTTAGTGAGAAGGGATATAGGGGTTTCTTCCTCTTGTTTTTTATGTTGGTCAATATAAAAATATTTAGGAAGCTTAACTCCCATGGAGGCTATATGTATGAATCGTCAATCATCTCTCTTTGTAAGCATTAAGGACTCCCTCCATCATCTTTTGAAATCCCCTATCTTGTTGACACTTTCTAAACTTCTCCTTGGTTATCTCTTCATCACTATCAAAACTATTATGATTTCTTTGGTTGCTATGATTACTTTGATTATCACAGTCATGGTGTCCTCTCCAATCATTCTCTTGATGTAACATGTTTGGATTAGTTTGATTATGTTGGTTTGTATGATTAGGTGTTTATTGATCAAATAGAGGATTGATTCTTGATGTCTCTCCTTAGTTAAAATTGATCAATCAATAGTGAAATTTTTTGTTAGAGTCTTGTTCAAAATTATACTAGTTAGATCTTGTATTAACCATGAAAATCAGATTACCCAAAGATTGAGGTGATAATAACCAAGTGCCAAAGGTTTCAAAATGTGATATTATGCAAAAGATTGTCAAGGATTGGATTGATTTGGATGTTGTTGGATGTTGATATTAGATGTATGGATGAGGGATAGATCTTCCCTTATGATGAGTTATACAAAACGGATAGAGAGATTGATAAAACAAGCAATTCACTAAGGATGATATGAAACCAAGTAATGATCAAATATACCTTGATGAAAATAGGCTTTTATAATCTGATTTTTAAGACTATGATAGTAAAGGATGAAAGAAGATCTAAAAGGGTATTCAAATCAATGATCAACTTTGCTAACATTTGTATAGAAGGATCCTCTATTTGAGATGCAGCTGACTATATGCAAACTTATGATTTTCCTAAATTTGTGTCAAGAAAGGGGTTTGTGCAAATTTTTACCAGGTGTGACTCAAGATATACTAGGAGATAAACCAAAACTTGAGATGTGACTTAAGATAGCTAATATGAAATATTTCCTAGGGGTGACTTAAAATAGAGTGGGTTGTAACTTAGATAGACTAGGTGCAACTCTGTGACCAGTTAGGTGTTCTTCCACTATTTTGAAGGGTAAATTTGATATTTTTCAGTGTATTTATGGATGAAAATTTCAATATTTAGTAATAAAAAAACACATAATAGATAGAGAAAACACTTGTCCTTAGGATCCTTTAAACACTTAGTTTTGATTCAAAAAGGTTTTCAAAATGTATTTTTACTAGTATAACACATTGACAAACACATAAACAAGAAATCTAACTTGGGAAGTTTGGCTGCAATGTTAATCTTATAGGCCCACACTAAATATACCTACATCTAGTGCAAATCGTCCCCACCATTGAATGGGTAATATTGAGTAGAGATGCAGAGAAATTGGAACACATTATAGATCCTTCAAGGTGTGTATGGGTAGGGGATCTCTTTTGGGGATTTTCCAAGTTCAAGGTAGTGACTTCTAAGAACCATCCATGCCACAAAAAAGGGTATACAAATGGTGAGTGTAAAGGTTTTCTAGGGGAAACACAACCCCTATGCACCATGAGAAAAACACCAAGGATAAAATGGTGGCTTGCTAGCTTATAGATTTAAGAAGGGTTCATGTTCAGACCATTAGGGCTCCCCTAGAGGAGTGGTCCCAACTACATCTATTTACCATGGTTTTGACATGATAGCATTTATTTATAGTGGATGGGATAGCCTAGCTTTTCCTTGTGTCCACTTTGAGTCATTCTTGTGGGGTGAGTACTTTTTCCCACTACGACAGGCTCTCTAAGGTGAAAGAAAGATAAAATGAAACTTAATTAAGAGTATGTATTTATGATCACCTCCAAAAGGTGAGACCATACTATCTTATCATGACCAATTTACCAAACACACCAAACACATGTTCATTCTTGTACTTGATTTCATTATTTTGAGCAAAATCAAGCACTCCCATGGAGTTCCCAAGCCACAAAAAAACCAAGAGGGGTCTGAATTTATGATCACCAAAAATAGGTGATAGCATACTCACCCATCCTCTTGAGATATTTTTTAGGTACTAACTAGTTAAGACTAGGTGCCTAATAAATGAAATCGAAAGCTATGCAAAATACAAAGTTTTTTGAAACTCCTAAGGAAACATGCAAGAAATCCATTAGTAGTTTGTGATTTTATCCTTGTCAAACATCCTAAAAACACTCATTAGGTTGTTAAAATCATTTAGAAAAAATAAAAGATCATCAAATTCATCAGCGTTAGTAGAAAAATTGAAATCAAACTTTAAAGACTATATTTGTCCCATATGCAACCTTTTTTACAGAATGTGACTTTTTGTCATTACTAAATGCTATCAATTACAAAAAAATTGAGTTAAGATAAACTAAATGCAACTAAGGATCCCAGATGTGACCCATGAATAGCTAAATATGACCCTTCCCAAAATAATGAACTAGGATGTAGTGTGCGATATTTTGTTCAGTCAGGGAATTACAAACAAGAACTTTTGTTAGAATTAAATATGGAAAATATGAGGTTTAGCCCCAAAGTGGGTGCCAAAAATATGTGTGAAAACATACCTCTAATTTGCATCCACAAACACTTCAATGACACATTAGATCCATTGGTTAGTATACAAGGATAAAAAAAAGTAAAGCAAAAGCAATGAAGAGTGACTCATTGCTTCCTAATTGTGAGGATTCAATTAGATTTTAACTTTTCTCATAGAATGCAATTGTAATCTAATAGAATTTACAATCAAAAGATGGAAGATTCAACTAATAAAATATACCTAATTATACAATTGTGAGATTAAATTTAGATGATAAGATGAATTGGACCTAGATGAGACTAATGATCCTAGGATGAATGCAAAGATGTTTCATGCAACTGTAATATTTATCTAAATGTTTTGGTTTTGAAGAAAATTGGATGCAATTTTGAGTTACATGATTGGAATTGAGATATACATGATGATCTAGATACAAATTGAGCTAAGAGATTGATGTAATTATATGGATGTAAGTTTTAAACTCAAATTGGCAACACTGCCATATGTGAATGATCTAGATACAAATTGACTTGATCGATTGTTTATTTATAGATTTCAAATTGGAGGGAAATGCTTTGAATTTGAATTGGATGGCTAGGATCAATCCATAATGAGTGGTTGAGATTTAATCTTGACTGATCCATGTGATTCCATCTCATTGGTTGGAATTAAGTTATTTTTCCTTTTGTGTGTGACATGGAATATATGACAATTAATTAATTCATTTTAATTAATTTCTCTAGCTATGTGATTTTTGTCCCTTGATTTAAGTAAATAGATATTATTTAATTAATTAAGGAATGATCTTTGATTCTTGATCATTGATTCTTTGATGGTTGATGAATTATGCAATTAAACTAATCTAAGTCAATAACATAATCATTTTTAGGATTAAATCATTTTTATGACCTCGATTAGGGTTTGATTAGCTGATTAAGATTTAGGGCAATTGATTTAAACTAGACAAATTTTAGGTGATTACACGGACAATGGTGTGTATGAAGTTGAATGATACAAAAAGAAGGCCTTATATATTGTATTGAAAAAGTTTGGTGTATGCTAGAAAATGGTCTCTATTGGATCTCTATTGTCGATGATCTGTGTGCTATCAATTGGAACTATTTCATTCATAGTCAGATGTAATTCTATTAGTTCACATT
This sequence comes from Chamaecyparis obtusa, assembly GCA_027943335.1. Lineage (NCBI taxonomy): Eukaryota > Viridiplantae > Streptophyta > Pinopsida > Cupressales > Cupressaceae > Chamaecyparis > Chamaecyparis obtusa. The sequence goes on along the minus strand of BSBK01002059.1, from coordinate 96,764 downwards.
TTATCACCAACATCTTTTGTATTGCCAGTTAGCCATAATTCATATTTCAGGGTAGTTAACCTAATCGACAGTGAGCCAACCTATAGTGAGAATACTGATAGTGAGCCTATTGGAGCTCAAAAATCCAGATTGTATTTTGACTCCATATTTTGAAATTTTCTCCAAATGTTAGATCAGTGCTTTGAAAGTCTTCAAAAGGAAGTGTAGTTTGAGTGCACGGATAAAAGGACCTATTGATTTTCATGATGCGTCACTTGGATAAGGTATTCATCACCTATCATTTGATATATGTAATAGGTTTGAGGTCCTAGTTTTTAGATCTGATAAGTTTTTGAAGTAGTCTTTTGGAGGTGTTCCCTCAAATCTGCATTGTGTCTATCCATATTTTCACTAAGGAGCCCACTTCGGATGAGTGTATTTATTTCCCAATTTATTTTCATGGCATAAGGATTGTTGCACTGTATTGTAGGCATGAGAGTGAATCTCTATGCCCGTTTTCAGATTCTGGTAAGTTCGTGTGATCAGTTTAATAAAGCCTTTCTATTTGCATTTTATTCAGTTTTACTGAATGTGGGAATGCAGAGTTTTGAGTGGCCTACTTTAAGGTCATGCAAATTTCACCCCATCAGTGGTCAGGAGGATTTGAAGGTTGGTTTATAGTCTAGATATGGAAGTGAATCTCCTTGACCAGTTTTAGATTGTGATCAATCCATTTGACCCCTTTCCTCAGTCAGTTATAAACCCGATTTATACTATTTCACCGCCTTTCAATTTAGGATGTTTTGGAGAGGTAACTTTGAGGATTATTTCTGGCTAATCGGTTGATCACTTTGGGAATCTGATTATAAAATTATTTTCTATGCATAAGAGAGATCATTCATCCAGGGTTTCAATCCATGAGGTTTTCATCTGATAGGTTTGCAAGATCAGACAAAAAGTGTTTTATGTTGATGAAAAGTGCGGATAGAATAACTTTGCAAAGTAGCTATTTCCAAAATTCATAGTTTTTTGTCAGATGGTTATCTCCAATTGAGGGTTATTTTGTTGTGTTCCTTTCATATGAGTCTTTTTCTTGATTGAGTCACTCACCTTCAGCTCACCATTTCATATTTTTTATCCATCTCCTTCCGAGGCAGTTTGCAGTGATTTCGGTTTGTGTTTACTGGATAATTTTGAACAAGCATTTTCAAATTTTAAAATCTCATGTCTCATTTATTTTTAGGCAAAGCTGTCTGACAAAGTGTTTCCCTATATTACAAAGTTCATATTCGCTGACTTTCAACTTCCAGTGATTAGTTTTGAGCAGTGTTTTAAAGGGGTGATTGGAGCCAATTTATTTAGTTTGCCAACTAGCAAAGTAGTAGAAGTTGAAGTTTTTAAAGAGTTCTGGTTGTCCAGGTTGGATCCGGTTGCAAACACCAAACGTTCTGGATGTATTTGAGGTTTGGATGTTTGAATTCAAAAAAAATTTAGGTCGGACGATCTTGGGGCCAGCCTAAAAAATTTACTTTCAGAAGTACATTGTGCAATACCAAATTACAATTAATGGCCTAATTGTGAGTTTCAAACTATGAATGTGTGCTAGTATTGGATGGTGTAAGAATGGTTCTTGATTGATAACCTTTTTCTAAATTGTGGAACATTCCCCTAAAAGCAGTGGACATGGAATGCCAACATGTTCTTCTCTAGACCAAGTACAAAGTTTTTATAATTGGTTCCCTACTTCCAAGATAAATGACAAAGTATCTCCTCCAATGTATTTTAATATTGAGTCGCTCCTCATGTTCCCTCTTCATTTTGAATTCCAACAAGAAGATGAAGGCTCCAAGGAAAAATTTCAAGTCTGTAGGCACACATTTTATTTTATGAAGAACATTGCACACTCTTCATTGAGCTGCATATGTTTTCCCTTTATAACGTTTATGAACCTCCCATTTTTATGCACAATTCCTTCCATTGAGTCTGCACATATTTCCTGTGAAGAAGCACACATTTTCATTAAAGTGGTGTGTATTCTTTAAAGAACTTGCACCCATCTTCATTGGCATTACACACACCATCTTAATGAGTGTTGTGCACACCAAAAAAATAAAGGTGGAGGTTGCCGTTATAAAAAGGGAGAAGGAAGCCAGTTTAATAAAAGCCAGCATATGAAGTGTAAGACACTAGCGTAAGTAAAAGAAGACACCAGAAAATTATATGCAGGCTGTGTAAGAAGTCAAGAAATAGAGGCACGTGAAAGCATGTATGAGTGCATGTTGTTGCTGACGCACATGGTAAGTAAAATGAAGTCTGAAATTGTAGACTAGAGGGTACGTGAGCTAGCACAATAAACAAACAAAGCCAAGGCTCACGCACTTTATAAGCATTGCATGAGGCTGCTGGATGGTGCATGGACACTAGAAAAAGATGTGCCAGCATAGAAAATTGGAGGAAGTTGCCTGTCAGTAAATAGGTTGTGCATTTTAGATTTTTATTTTTAAAGACTAAGAAATATGGAGTGCAATGAGATAAATGCGTAAGGCATTACTAATAAAGAGCTTTGGCAGAATGGGGTACATGAGCATGAAGCTGGAGGCTGAACACACCAATCATGTTTGTGTGAATTTTAAATAGAATGAAAGCGCATGCTGGTGTGTAAGTGCACAAAGGGCTACACACTTAACAAGTAGGACTTTGCAGAAGCATAAACCAATGAGGTTGCCAAATAAAATAGAGAAGAGCATGCACAGGCAACTTGAAGAAAGGTAAAAGTGAAGGGATGAGCATGTGGGTTTATCCCACATGCACTCTGAATTAGGTTTTTTAGTTTTTTAAATAGACCATTGTTCAAGTATGTAGTAAATTTAAAGGAAAGATGAAATGAGGCCTCTAAGACTTGTGTGGAGCTAGTTGGTTGGGCGTACACTATGAAGATTTTTTGAAGTAACATTTACTACATCTAGTGGGATTTATCCCATATTTGTCATGGAGAGGGAAAATGAGTTATTCATAAGGCAATACACACAACATGTTAGTGTCCAAGTATGGACACACAAATAGAGGCCACTATGCACATGCACACGGTTTGAGGTAAACACTTGGCAATGACTTGGCAATTACATGGTAGGTAGACCCACATGAAAGGTAAATAAATTTTGATGTAATGTGAATCTACAGATCTGATGCCTCGAGATGCATGCTAGAGATCTGACAATGATCACATGATCGCAATGAATAAATTACCCTATGTGATCATGCAATAGGCTAACATGTGGCAGCCCGATGAGGTGGTGAGAATGTTATAGGTGGATGCCTAGGTGGAGATTGTAGCGAACCGGATGTTGACATGTGGCAAAGATAGTGACGTGGCATCAATGACCGTGCAATGTTATAGACAACTCCAATTGGATGGTGAGGTGGCAATGAGGTGGTCTATCAAACCAACTAGGTTGTGCCACTTGGCACATGTGGGCCTACCCAGATTTAAGTCTATGTGCAGAGATTTTAATAAGTTGTTAAAATCCAAACTATGTGCAAATTTGGAATTTAATTAATATGTCAGTTGCTCATGGAACAAAAAAATGAAAATGATGTTGCAGGATATATTTTTTCTCAAATATGGGCATGTAGTATATCTTTGGAAACAACGGGAAACGATGGATTGAATGGCAGTGATTTAAATCAGTTTTGAACAAGTGGGAAAGAGCAGTAAGTGATTTTGATTCTGAGGTAAGTTTTGTGGGAAGAAAAGATTGTTTGCAGAATTCATCTTTTTGGAAAGAGTTTTGGTGGGAAGAAAAGATTGTTTGCAGAATTAATCTTTCTGGAAAGAGACATGTGTCATGATAGAAGTATCTTCTAGGTCTTCTTTCCTAAGGGATATATGGGAGATCTTTTCATTATCATAGGGGTCCCTAATTCTCTGTATTTTTTCTCAGAATTGGTCCCAAGTGCTCTATGGGCTAGGTAGGAGATGTAGGCCTAGTTTTCTACCTAGTTTCACAACACCGACTGATGACTTTTCTCTCAGTCTAGTGTACATCAAATTGTATTTGGTCATGTTGTTTTTGTAATAAGAAATGCTACTGGTTTTTTTCCAATATTGAAGTGGTTTATATTGAAAGGCATTGTGTATACATGTGATGATATAACACTTTGAATAAAATCCAGGGTTTACATCTCTCCTATGTGTGTTCTTTGTTTGAGTTATGTGTTCATATTCTTCTAGTTTGATCTAGGATCAAATTAAATAAGCTTTAAATATAGCACAGATTCTCTAAAGTTTGCATAAGAATATAAGTAAGTAGTGTGAATGCAGGAGTCCTTTAATAAAATGCACTACAGGGTGATAGCATTTTCAAAGGATAAAGATCATCAAAGATTAAATATATTTGTTTGTGTATCTCAGTTTTGCAGTGAAGATATTGCCCAATGGATAAGGCACTGGCCAGGGATGAGCCTATTATGTATAAATGACCGTCTGATGAAATTTTTTTGTATTCCTAAAACATTTGATACAAATTTATTGAAAATGTGTGAAGTATTGTGACCTAGATGTTCTATCTCATCTTATAGTACTAGAGAATCAATGAATGAGTGGTTCTCATTTAGTATTTTCTTACCATCTATCTACTATATTTAAATCTAGTCAGTGATTAGTGAAATAAGTTTTGTTTAACTGGATTAGGAGCACCCTCCTTGGTTTTGTAGAGCCAGAAGTGCAGAGGGCAGTCGTGTCCCTATAGTTGGTATAGTCATCTTAGAGCTTTATATTTGGATCTAACCCATCCTTTAAAACTTTAGATGTATTGGTTGTTTATGAAAGCATAAAGTCTGGTTTGAGGAACTAGCAAAATGGCGACTCTGCTAGGGAATAGAGATGCAATAGTCATGCTAAATCCTGTTTGATATATCTAGTGTTATAAACAAGTTTAAATAATGTGGGTATGAGTAGAGCTAGACTCTTGACTGGCTTATTTATCTATCCAATGGTTACCATTGAAGTATAGAGTCAAATCTGAAAATTTTTAATATCATCTCACCAAGTTGGGAGTGTCAACTCTGAGATCCTATGTTTGATTAGTGCAAATTCAGAATAATAGATATAATGTATCCAACTCTGATAAACAGTATTTAGAAATCATGGTGAAGTTTGTGTTGGCCGGAAAGAAGTTTTGAATAAGTGAAATATTTTCCTCTTCAAGGAGATGGCAACTCTACAAAGCAAAGAACCTGATGGAGCTATAAAGAGAGCTATAGATCTGCCCTACTTCCCAGTCAACAAGTTGATTTTCAACCACATACTTCCAGGTATTTTATTTGTAAAAGAATAAGAAATTTTCCCTATTAAGTGTTTCAACACTAGTAAGAAGGGCAGAGTGACATTGGGCAGCTTCATGTTTTCATGTTGAAAAATCTTGTTAATGACAAGAAACATTGAAGTGTTGTCAAATGTATGAATGTTTTTGATATACCTCTTGTAAAGGCAAGATAAGATGAGTGGTTCTCATCTTGTTTCAAATCAGATGGATAACTAGGAAAGGAGCTAGCCTAGGAGGCTGTGTTTTTAAGTCAAATAGAGCTTTAAATGGTGCCCATGTTCTAGGATTCCCTAATTATTTTTCAAGTAGGCTCATTGAATTAATCCTAGTTTTTGATGATTAGTCTAAATCAACACTTAAGCATGTTACAATATTCTTCAAATTTGTTTTAAAATATGAGATTGATGAAGATATTAGCATGATGCTTTTTGGGAGATCCTTCAAAGGGGTTGTAGTTGATTGGTATTTAAGATTACCCCCAAAATGTGTCTCTTCATTGATTGATTTCAAGTAGTTTTTCTTAGAGGAATTTGATGATGATGATGGATGGAATAAGCTACAAAAGGATCGTTAGCAAGAAAAGAATACAAATAGTATTCCTAAACAACCCATGTTTGATGTTGAGAATGTTCCTCAAAATGAAAGAGTTATATTAGAAGGAGGCATTAAGCAGACTGAGAGATGGACTAATTCAATAGAACATTTTATATTTGAAATTGATGATGATGTTGTCTCTATTGATCACATCACCCATGAAGCTAATAATAAGGATCTACTCATTAAGATTTCTATCCTCAAAAGAGAGCTTGTTGAAAATGATATTGTGTGTTGGCGGCTGCAAGAAGAGGATAGGTTACAAGCAATGGTTGTTCTTCAATTTAATGATGAAGAAGCCAATGATGATAGTGTTGTTTCTATTTGTGCTAGTGATCTTGATTATGATGCTAACAGTGAGGTCAGTGAATATCAAGATATTGAAGATAAATTTGCAATTAATATTGTTTCCATTAAGTTTTTAGATCCTTCCTTTTATCAGCATAAGAGGGAAACCTTCTTGTTTCAATATAAAAATGCTTATGTAAACAACAAGGAGATGATTATGAGGCAGATGAAATTTGTTGCAGTGACTTCTCAAAAATAAATGTTACAAGCCAAGAGATCTTGATTCTTGTTTCTAGCAAAGAAGATGGTTGCAACATCAAGCAAGAGCCCAAAGAAGGTGAAAATGAAGTTCAATGTTCATTAAGCACTAAGGAAATTTCAAAGCTCTTAGCTGTTGATTTTTAGAAATATGCATCTGACTATGACTCTATGATTCCATGCCCAATCGACATTTGTTTTGATAATGATACATCTAGTGTCGATTCTTTTTCTATGCTTGGATTGGATAATTTGTGAGAAAATAATGCATGTGGATGTAAGGAATGTAATAGTGTCATGTATGATGAATATGAGGATTCATGTGCTAGTGTGGATTCAGTTTTAGATGAGCTTGGTAACAGGGATTCTTGTATAGACCAGCATGCTAAGGAAAATGATGAATCTTAATATATATTTTTAGCCTTGCAAGTTTTAAAGGAACCATTGTTTGATGATACATGTTTACATGTGCAAAATATTTATAGGAGTTTTCATTAGGATGATGGGATGTTTCCTTATAGTTTGTAAACCAATGTTGTAATTGAACACATTTCTTCTTTGCAAACTAATGATCAAGATAGGCTTGATGTTTCTGGTTGTTGGAGTAAATTGAAATATCTTCCTTCTTAGCCAGTTAAAAATGATAAAGAAGGCATCGACTTGTTGCTACATAATGCTCATAATTTTCAGCACTTTGATGATTCCAAGGCACCTAATAATAGTGAGGATGTTGATTATTGTTCATTTGAAATGTTGAAAATATATGGTAATATGTTTGATCAAAGAGATAGGAGCGACAATCTCAGTTTACCTTTGATCCATGGAGATAAAAATCAAATATTTGATAAAGGTAAGTGGTGATTTTAGTTTGATGGCTTTGGGCCATTTGTACATAGTGTGCTTGTTGTATAGTTTCTTTTCTTTCAGTTGTGTGGAGTGTTTCTTTCAATGAAGTTCCCTAGTTTTTGAGAAGAGAAAGAGAAGTTTGTCTCCTTTTTGAGTGGTCTACTCTACCAAAGATTTTAAATTCTTTGGATGCCCACAAGGGGCACGCATCCCTAGATAGAGCCACTATTGGAGCTCAAAAAGCTAGATTGTATTTTGACTCCATATTTTGAAATTTTCTCCAAATGTCAGATTAGTGCTGTTGGTTGTTCCCTTTGATCTTCAACTTGCAGATTTATACTTTGATGGATACTTTAATATAACTTTGAATCTATCACCACTCCAAAGTCTATAAGGAAGAGGCCCAATTAACAAGGATCAAATAGATCCTCCTACACTTTGAGCCTTAATGCTCAGGCCGGTGTACCCTTGACTCACTTCTCCAAAGGAGTCTCAAAACAATATACAACTATACCCCTTACTAATTGATTAAAAGATTTTATCATTTAATTTGTGTGTGTGTGTGATTGAAGATGATGGACTGCCTCCAAAGAATGGATTAGTGCTTTATCCCAGGGCAAAGAGTCACTAAATAACATATATCAACCTAAAACCTTAACTCAAATACATATGAGCTCAGAGTAAGTGTTTTGCCTATTACTCCCCTCACTCCCAAATCTGATCATCAAATTCCAATCTAACAATGAACTCACTGAAATCACCCTAAAGGCTTTAATCCTAACTTTGTTAGGAACTCCAAGCTGATCTCACAATACTCTTTGTTTACCATATGCTAATCCACTTTGTGACCTTAACATATATGAATCCACAATCAGAAAAAGAAGACAATCAAAGATCTAAGACAAGAATGCAAGTGTATTCTCATTAATTTTTAGAATCAATACATTACCAAGCAACAAAATGCCAGAGAAACAGACCCAAAATCTAGGCTGTCCTTGCTCAGTATACTACCTTCAACAACAACCAAGGACCAAAAGAAATTTTTGCAACCCCACTCAGTCAAAAATCCTACAATATATACTCCCTAGTCATCTTGGAAACCCAAAATAGGTTGCAACAAGCTATGAATGACTAGGGTTAGGGTTTCACCCACTAAACCAATTGAAATAGTCAAGAATTTATTACAGGGGATGAAAACTAGTCGGGCATGCCTGATAAAGATTTGCACTTATGGTAGATTTCTAAGAAAGTACTGCAAATCATGGAATTCTATGTCAATCAGTCCTTTTAGTCACCTGCACATGCCTTGAGAAACATTTTCCCATATCCTTACGGCACAAAAACACCTCTGCGGTCAACCATAAGCTTCTCGACTCTACAAACGCACTGAGAAACCAACTTCACCAAATCCAACCACTGAAACAATAAATTTTAGTCCTTTTTATCGCTGGAAACCCTTCAAAAATTTAAATTTGAAATACAACGGCTAACTTTATGGTGCTTGCAGTATATCGGCGGTCATAATTTAAATCTGGACCAACTTTAAAACCCCAATGTTAGATCTTTTTACTTTTCCCGAGCCCGCGCACTTTGTATTTCTTTAAACAAAATTGATGGTCATCGTTATACCACGATGCTAAAAGTCAAGCATCTCACCTTAGCAGTATAATGACAACCACATGATCTTCACAGACCTGCATGCACTTTACTTCCTTTGAGAATCACGGCCCCACTGACAACATCCAGCTTGTCACCCTGCCGACCAATCAAAAACCTTACATGCCAGCACCTTCTGATGACTAGGTCCACCGAGCGGTCTTCATGTTAGATTCCAAATCAATGGCTGTCACATGATCACAAAAGGGAAGAATATTCCTCGTGATCATGCGACAGCCACAAGATCTTCAAGCGACTGACACTTGACCCCACCTGGGCCTACTTGATGCCATCTATCACCACCTCATTCATCGCTGCTACTCACTCACATCTGACACATCACCATCCTTAGATCCACATCAACCAATGAAAAATCACCACTTGAGCTTACCTAGCGGTGGACCTACCTACTTTTTCCTTTAAGAGAATCAACGGCTGTCACTACACCATGATGTTAAAAATTGAGCATCTCTGCTCAGTGGTGTAATGATAGCCACAATATCTATCTGTGCTTTAACCCCTTTTGAAAAATGTGGACCCACCGATGTCACTCTTGCGTGCAAGTTTTACTAACAACTACCACCTCGGACACCCATCAACCAATCAAAAGCCATTGACTGACAAATGTGGTAGGTCAAGGTCCCACTAACATCCCTTCACACTGGATGATTGTTGCTATACTGCGATGCTTAAACAATGAGCATCTTACCTTAGCGGTGTAACGACAACCGCGAGATGTATTCATGTGTTAACTTGCTTCAAACCCTAAGGATAGGCCTGCGTGAGACAGGTGTCAAGATGTCATGAAAGCGCATGTCAAAAAATCTGACATGTGGAAGGCTTGCAGACTTACAATAGCCACTCATTTTCTACAAGGTGAAACAAAGGAAAAAAGAAAATTTTGCGGCTGGAGACTTAGGAAAATAAAATGCTAAGGGACTTAGGAACTTAGGAAAAATTAAAGGGGCCCGTAAGCTTTAAAACCTAACCGCATGACATGTGAAGGTTCATAACTTTTAAGCACATTGGTATTTTAGATTTAAGTGGCCAGAAAAAGGTAGCATTAAAATAGAACAGGGCCAAGGTTAATTAGGGCTTTTCACACCAATGGCTAGAAATATGAATATTTAACAAGGGTTTCAAGCCAAGGACATGGAGAAACATGTGCAGAGACTAGGGAAAAACCTGTGAGGCCATGAAAATTTTAATAGGTGCTAACAGTGGCTCTATCTGGGGATGTATGCCTCCTGCAGGCATAGCAAGGACCTAGAATCATTGGTTAAAGTAGACCATCGCACTAAAAAAAAATTGACAACAGAGAGAAATAGGACCCAAACCCTATAGACTAGGACAAAATAGGATAGGGGCAAGAAACTTTACAAAATTTACAGAATGTACAGACCTAACTACTATTCATCGAAACAAGAATACCTTCAATTGAAGTATTTCTTCAAGAATTTTCCATGAACTAGCAATTCCTGAACTTCACCATTTAACTCTTTCACAATGTATGAATCCTAGCCCCATTTCTCATGAATTAGATATGGCCCTAGCCAGATGGGATAAAATTTACCATGTTTTCCTTTATCCTCCAATTTGGCATTCCAAATCAACACCAAATCACTAGGTTCAAACCTTCTTTCAACAGTTTTCTTGTCATATAAATTTTTAACCTGCAACTGCAATTTGGCATTTCTTGCAACTGACTCTCTCCTAGTCTCATCCAACCTAATGAGGTCTTCAATCCTCAACTACATCTCATCATCTATATCATCATCATATAATTGCATAAATTTATACATTTCTAGCAGATTATTCTAAGGCATTCTTGCATGTATTCCATATACTAAGTCAAATGGTGCACAACCAATTGCCTTCTTTACAGTTACCCTATCAGCCCATAAAGCTAATGGAAGTTTTGAATTCCATGCCTTCTTATTCTTTTCAAGAATCCTCTTGAGGATCTTAATCAAACTCTTATTAGTAGATTCTGCCTGACCATTTCCTTGTGGATGATAAGGTGAAGAATTAGAAATCTGAATTCCTAAACCTTTGCAAAATTCCTTGTATTCAGTAGACTTGAAGCACATGGCATTATCACTTACTATTCTCTCAAGGCACCCAAACCTTGTAACAATATTATTCAATAGAAAATCAATTACCACCTTACTAGTTGCATTTCTTGTAGGTATAGCCTCTACCCACTTTGTAAAGTAATCAGTGGCAACCAAGATCCATGAGTGTCCTCCACTTGACTTGTTTGGTATCTCCCCAATGAAATCTATTCCCCATTGTTGGATAGGAGCTTGCACTTCTACTAGTTTTAATGGCATGTTACCTAAAAATTTAAGCTTAATAGAGAACCTTTGACAAGCATCACACCTCCTCACCAACTGCTCCGCATTCTTGAAGATTGTGGGCCACCAAAATCCTGCTCTCAAGATTTTATGAGTAGTAGTCTTACCCATATAATGCCCACCACACACTCCCTCATGCATCTCCTTTAAAAACTTGTTAGCTTGATCCTCATCAACACATTTCAACAGTATGCAATCTAAATTCTTTCTATACAATTTACATTTTATGATTACATACTTGATGGCTTGTAATTTCAATGTCCTCTTCTGATTATCATTCATTCCTGGTGGACATTTCATGTTCCTTAATTAATAGATGATATCTTGATACCAGATACAATCATCCATGTCACATGTATAATCAATTTCAACTTGATTTATCTGATTTGCATCAAGATTGGATTCTGCCATTAGTTTTTCCAATCCTTGTCCTCTAACCAATTTAGTGATTTGGATATCAATGTTGAATTCTTGGATCCTATTGATCCATCTGCATCTTCTCCCAGACACCTCTTGCTGTGAGAAAATATCTTTGACAGCTGCACTTGGCACAAAAAAAATCACAACTGCTCCCATCAGATAACATCTAAAAGCCTTGACTACCTTGACAAGTGCATATGCTTATTTTTCATTTATGTCATACTTCAATTCAGTAGCCTGCAAAGATTTACTGAAAAATGCAATAGGCTACTCAAAACCATCCTTATTCTTTTGTAACAAAACCATAGCAATAGTGTGAAAAGATGCAGAGGAAAAGATGTGCATTGGGACATTATAATCAGGTGCCTTAAGCACTGGTGCATCTTTGATAGCCTACTTGATATTTTTGAAAGCCTCATCAGGATCACCCTCCCAATTGATAGTATATCCCTTCTTTAACATCTTAGAAATAGGTCTAGTAACCTCTACAAAATTTGTCACAAACCTCCTTAAGAAATTGACATGACCAAAGAAGGACTGAATCCCTTTAACATTTTTTGGCCTTTGAATTTTATCAATAGTTGTTACCCTCTTAGGGTCAATTCTTACTCCTTGCTTCCCAACTAAGTGGCCAAGCAGCTTACCCTCAGTGACACCAAATGCACATTTCCTTGGGTTTAATGAAATGCCATACTCCAAGGCCCTCACAAATATTTTCTCTAAATGAGTACAGTGGTCTTCTTCCTTCTTGGAATAGGTAGTTAAATCATCTTGATATACAACAAGGAAATCATCAACAAAATTTGAAAAGGCAACATCCATTGCCCTCTAAAAAGTAGCACCAGCATTTGTGAGACCAAAAGGCATTTTCACATAAACACATGTCCCCCAAGGTGTAGCAAAAGTTATCTTGAATTGTTTTGATTTCTTAACAATCACCTGATTGTAACCAGAGAAACCATCCATCATAGACATCAATTCTGATCTAGTTACTCTCTGTAACATAGCTTCCATATTGGGCAGACAATAGTTATCCTTTAATGAGCTGATGTTCAAATTCTTGAAGTCCACACAAAGCCTAATGTCACCATTTTTCTTTCTCATAGGAACTAAATTTGACACCCAAGAAGAATGCCTTATAGGCTTGATAATTCCAGCATCTCTCAAATTCATCAATTCTTCTTGCATCTTGGGTGCCAAAGTAGGATTAATAGGCCTTTGTTTTTGCTGGAAAGGTTTAGCATCTTCTTTCAAAGGAATGATATGCTGAAACAAATTTTCTCTATAAACCTTTAGGTCATCATATGACCATGCAAAAACATGCCTAAATTTTCTCAATAATTCAATCAAAGATTTTCTCACATTGTGAGACATGTCCCTACCAATGTATACCCTCTTAGGTGCCTCATGTGTTCCAAAACTTATCTCCTCTAGATCAGCATGATCTTCTCCTTTGATATTCTTTTTAACTCTATCTTGGTTATCAAAGATAGTCTCCAAAACAACAAGCCCCTTGGGCACCTTGTTAGTTCTAAGCTAAACAACTTCATTGCCAAAGAAAACCTCTTTTCCTTCTACTGACTCAACCAAATCTGAGCAATCAAATTCCTGACCATGATACTGATCTTCACAACTCATAAACTTCAAGATATCATTATCATCATCAAAAAATTGCCAATTTTCAATATGGTCTGGTATACTAGGCCTAGTCTAAATTTCAACTTTAGATATACCAATAAATGTAATATCACTGGGATTGATTGCAATATTGTCTAACAAATCATCCATCTTATTGTTACTCCTATCCTTCCACTCAATATTGAAGGCATCAAAATGTTCAATCAAATCCCAAACTACATTCCTATATTGTTTTAACCTTTTTTTTTTGGAAGCATATACTGACTTGACTTGGGACACCACCAACTCAGAGTCACCAACAACACTTAAGCACTTAATACTATGTTTTTCTACCAACCTCATTCCTAACAACAATGCCTCATATTCTGCTATATTGTTGGCACAAAATAAATTCAATGTGAAAGAGAATTTGTAGGTGTTTCCATTAGGAGAAATAAGTAAAATACCTGCTCCTGCACCATCTTTGCAATTTGCACCATCAAAGTACATTATCCACAAATCACCCTTCACAGGATTAACACTTACCTCAATAGAGACAGGTGACAAAATAGATTCCTTCTCAAGTATAGGGATCTCTGCCCTAAAAGCATTAATATCAGTATCCACAAAACATGTAGTCTCATTGTCAAAATTCCTCTCAATCATGTGGCATACTCTTGGCTCTCAATCAATCTTGACAAACTGATCATCAATCTTGAAAGTGGCATAGGACAGATCACACTGTAAACTTCCACCCATGGTAGCACTCCACCATCTAGATAGCAGCATCCCATAATGAGGAGGGATGTCCACCACCAAAACTCTCATTGTTAACTCTTTCTCTGGATATGTTGCCAGCCTTTATAGCATTGCATTGATAGTCCCAATAAATGGTACCTCCCTCTGATCCATTGCACAAAATCTGCCTTGAACTGTATCAACTTTAAGGCCCAATTTTTTCATGATTTTGAAAGGCATGATAGTATTAGAGGCACCACTATCAATCATACAATTTCTTATTTTCATTCCATTCACAAGGACACTTAAAAAGAATGGATCAATGTTTTCAAGGCTAGCATTGACAGAACTGTCCAAATATATAGGAGGAATTTGAGATATAATTCCCTGAGCAGCAACACCTTTCAAAGCTTTATCCTGAGATCCATTGCATGCAACATCATTGTTATGAACATTATCTACCCATGCAATAGCTCTTTCTTTGTGTTCAGGGATCCTCAACAATTCTGACAATGGAACCTTAACTGTAATTTGGGACAATACAAATAACATATCAACAGGAGTAGAGGAAGGAATCTCAATCTACATAGCCTTAGTATCCTTTTGCCTATCTGATACATTAGGTGTATTGGCCACCCTCATTTTTTCAATCTTGGCCATTGTGTTAACTGGCTTCTCAATCTCACTAGAAAATTTTTCAACTCCAACTCCCTTAGGCTCACAATTCTTACCTTTTACATTCTTGATTTTCACCATGTGATCACCTTTTGATTTGTTCTCATTAGGCTCTCTGGAGTTGGTACTCTTTATAAACATTCCTAAAGCTTTCTCATTTGTATTCCTTGCTAACATGCTTCTAGTTTGCACATGGGCAATCATTTTTGTAGTAATCCTATCCATCTCTTCTCTAGAAGGTCTTCTTAAATTTACTAGCTCAGAAGAAGAGTTCATGTTACATGTCTTCTTATCAATGTCTTCACTATCAGAAAAAACCTCTTGATAAAAAAGGGCCTGATTATGTCTCTTCACATTTACATCTACTTCTTCATCAAAATCAGAATCATCCTCATATCCTCGATATGAAGTAGCCATGTTGCATCCAACATCATCTTGATTTTCTTCTTGATCTATCTCCTCATTGCCACAATCTTGATTTGTAGCCATAGAATGTGCAACCACACAATGTTCTGCAGAATGAGGGGACTGGCATGCAACACACCAAGGTATGTCCTCCATGACATTTATTGAAGCCAATTGTAGAGGGTCAAGGACACCTCTATCATTGTTACCTCTTGTAGTAGGGACAATAGGCTTGTCGTCCTTCCATTGGGTGTTGTAGGGGTAGTTCTACAGTCTATTCTGCTTATTGAAATTGTTGTTGAACTAAGACCTTTCATTGGTAGGAGCACTAATGTTCTTATTTGTAGGTGCCTTCAAATCTTTCAATGCATTCAACACCTTATCCAATTTATCTTCTTCTTGCCTCCTAGTTCCAACATTCTTATCACTTTTCTTTTTATACCTTTTATCCCCAAACAACTTAGGGTCATCTCTCTTCCCACCCAATTTTCCTGATATCTTCATATTGTTCTCAATATTGATAGAAATCCTATAAACATCTCTAAGAGTTCTTGGTTCTTTGTCCCTCAACAAGTATCCCATCTTTCCATCGAATACATTGAAGTATGTGGTCAGATAGACATTGTCATCTAACCGCGTAACTTGAAATAACTTATGCATACCCTTCTGAAATCTCATGTTGAATTCAACTGCAAAATCATTCTGATTTTTCCTTATGGTATTGAATTCATTCAACATGAAACTAGCATTAGGCCTATCATTGTACTGCTCTTTAAAACATCTCTCAAAAGAATCCCAAGTATCAATACATTTATCAAGAAGTCTCTTAAACCAATCTCTAGCATCCTCCATTAGAGATTGAACAAATAATTTCATGACTACATCCTCATGCTCTACCTCATAATCATTAAGCATATCAACAAATAACCTAAGATGCTCCTCACAACTAATAGCATTATTACCAGAAAACTTAGGTACTTTATCTCTTATATCATTTGGAAAAGCATTCGGGTAGCCTAGTATTCCATCAAAACTAATTTTCCTATAGCCTTCTAATTGCATAGGTCTTCTCTAAAAAGTTGAACTAGTGTTAAGCCTAGGATCAACATTTGCATTTACATTTCCATCTACTTGTGCATTTGACTACTATCTAGGATTAGCACCTATCCTACCAGATGAAGAAGGAATTGAACTAGTAGTAGCATTACTAAGTGGAATAGTGGTAGTCATAGATGGCATAACTAACTCAGTAGTAGATGGACCAAGAGCATTTGTAGATGAAGCCTTCAAGAACTGGATCTTTCTTCTTTTCTCTACAATAGAGGCTTCAATTTCAGCCCTCTCTAGTTCTCTTGCAAGGTCCTCATCTTCTTTTCTTCTTCTTTCTATCTCTATGTCCTTATTTGAATTAGGTGGTGGGACCCCTAGTATTGTCAATGATCTGCTCGTTTGATGTCCCACCATCTTTTTCTTTCCTTTCTCACCAGCGGTAATAGTAGGCCTAGTGATCTCATGCCCATATTTATCTTTAGGGAGGGAAGCATAACTTTGAACCTGTCTCACCACAGGGCCCTCCTTATCAAATTCATGATCTTGCAGTAAGTCCTCCTACTCACTCCTCAAAGCTTCAAGATCACCAAAGACATCATGTTGCAAAGTCTTAGGAGCAGAAGAAAAAATCTTGTTTCTCTCCTTCATGTCATTAATATTTCTAAGGAGAGACTGTCTTTCTATTAGAGCCTTTACCTTTTCAGCTTCTCTCTCCTCTTGTAACCTCTTATGTATGGCATCCTGCTCTACCAACTGCAACCTTAGTGCATTTAAATCATCTGGGTCTATCATAATGTCATCAAAACTTGATGACACATCCATATCAGTGAGATTTTGATATGGGAAATGGACTTGCCTTGGTCTCATGGGCTCCCTTCTAAAATTATCTTCATCAAGGTCTAAATCAATCTCAAGAGCCATCTCTCTAGCTTGTTCATCCTGACTTGCAGGCAAT
This sequence comes from Chamaecyparis obtusa, assembly GCA_027943335.1. Taxonomy (NCBI): domain Eukaryota; kingdom Viridiplantae; phylum Streptophyta; class Pinopsida; order Cupressales; family Cupressaceae; genus Chamaecyparis; species Chamaecyparis obtusa. The sequence continues at coordinate 79,602 of BSBK01002059.1, read as the reverse complement.
GGACCCTTGCCTTGAAATACTGCCTCTGGGGTATCATAAAATTTATCTTCAGAGTGACCACCATCTGATCTAGAAATGTTGTCTTGTGAACCTTCCTCACCTGAGGAAACATGCGGTGCTCTTCCTCTGGTATTTCTTTGTTCTCTTATGGGAGCACTAGTAGACTCGCCATTTCTTCTAATCCAACTCTTCTTTTCCTATCTAGACAATTGTTCCAAAGTGACCTTCAGATTTTTTCTGACAAAGGACCTAGTATTCCTTCTCTTGTCCATATTTTATAGTATGACACTGGTTCTAACCCTTTGAGTCACCACCCACCAAAGTGGGAAATATTTAACTGAATATAGACAGGAAAACAAGAGTGCACTTTTCTTTTCTTTATCTCTAGACTCTCCCCAGCAGAGTCACCATTTTGTTGGTTGTTCCCTTTGATCTTCAACTTGCAGATTTATACTTTGATAGATACTTTAATATAACTTTGACTCTATCACCACTCCAAAGTCTACAAGGAAGAGGGCCAATTAACAAGGATCAAATAGATCATCCTACACTTTGAGCCTTAATGCTCAGGCGAGTGTACCCTTGACTCACTTCTCCAAAGGAGTCTCGAAACAATATACAACTATACCCCTTACTAACTGATTGAAAGATTTTATCATTTAATTTGTGTGTGTGTGTGATTGAAGATGATGGACTACCTCCAAAGAATGGATCAGTGCCTTATCCCAGGGAAAAGAGTCACTAAATAACATATATCAACCTAAAACCTTAACTCAAATACATATGAGCTTAGAGTAAGTGCTTTGCCTATTACTCCCCTCACTCCCAAATATGATCATCAAATTTCAATCTAACAATGAACTCACTGAAATCACCCTAAAGGATTTAATCCTAACTTTGTTAGGAACTCCAAGCTGATCTCACAATACTCTTTGTTTACCATATGCTAATCCACTTTGTGACCTTAACATATATGAATCCACAATCAGAAAAAGAAGACAATCAAAGATCTGAGATAGGAATTCAAGTGTATTCTCATTAATTTTTAGAATCAATACATTACCAAGAAACAAAATGCCAGAGAAACAGACCCAAAATCTAGGCTCTCCTTGCTCAGTATAATACCATCAACAATAACCAAGGACCAAAAGAAAGTTTTGGAACCCCACTCAGTCAAAAATCCTGCAATATATACTCCCCAGTCATCTTGGAAACCCAAAACAGGTTGCAACAAGCTACGAATGACTAGGGTTAGGTTTTCACCCACTAAACCAATTGAAATAGTCAAGAATTTATTACAGGGGATGAAAACCAGTCGGGCATGCCTGATAAAGATTTGCACTTATGGTAGATTTCTGACAAAGTACTGCAAATCATGGAATTCTATGTCAATCAGTCCTTTTAGCCACCTGCAACATGCCTTGAGCAACATTTGCCCATATACTTATGGCACAAAAATACCTCTGCAGTCAACCACAAGCTTCTCGACTCTGTAGACGCACTGAGAAACCAACTTCACCAAATCCAGCCACTGAAACAATAAATTTTATTCCTTTTTGTCACTGGAAACCCTTCAAAAATTCAAATTTGAAATACAACAGCTAAATTTATGGCACCTGCAGTATATCGATGGTCATAATTTAAATCTGGGCCAACTTTTAAACCCCGCAGTTAGATCTGTTTACTTTTCCCAGGCCCGCACGCTTTGTATTTCTTTAAACAAAATTGACGGTCATCATTATATCATGATGCTAAAAGTTGAGCATCTCACCTCAGTGGTATAATGAAAACCACACAATCTTCACAGACCTGCAAGTACTTTACTTCCTTTGAGAACTACAGCCCCACTGACAACATCCAACTTGTCACCCTATTGACCAATCAAAAACCTTACACGCCAGTACCTTCTGATGACTGGGTCCACCGAGCGGTCTTCACTTTAGATTCCAAATCAATGGTCATCATATGATCACAAAAGGGAAGAATATTCCTCGTGATCATGCAACAGCCACAAGATCTTCAAGCGACTAACACTTGACCCCACCTGGGCCTGCTTTATGCCATCTGTCACCACCTCACTCACCGCTACTACTCAGTCACATCTTACACATCACCATCCGCAGATCCACATCGACCAATGAAAAATGGCCACCTGAGCTTACTTGGCGGTGGACCCGCCTACTTTTGCCTTTAAGAGAATCAATGGATGTCACTACACCACGATGCTAAAAATCAAGCATCTCTACTCAGCGATGTAACGACAGCCACAAGATATAGCTACGCTTTAACCCCTTTTGAAAACTATGGACCCATTGACGTCACTCCCACATGCAAGTTTTACTGACAACTACCACCTACGACACCCGTCGAACAATCAAAAGTTGCTGACTGACAAACCTAGCAGGTCAACGTCCCACTGACATCCCTTCGCATCGGACGGTCATCGCTATACCACGGTGCTTAAACAATGAGCATCTTACCTTAGTGGTGTAATGATAGCCATGAGATGTAGTCATGTGTTAGCTTGCTTCAAACCCTAAGGATGGCCCTATCAGGATAGGTGTCAAGATGTCGCAAAAGCGCATGTGAGAAACTCTAACATGCGGAAGGCTTGTGGACTTATGAAAGCCACTCATTTTCAGTAAGGTGAAACAAAGGAAAAAAGAAAATTTTGCGATTGGAGACTTAGGAAAATAAAATGCTGAGGGACATTGGAACTTAGGAAAAATTAAAGGGGCCCGGAAGCTTTAAAACCTAACTGCATGACATGCAAAGGGTCATAACTTTTAAGCACATGGGTATTTCAGATTTAAGTGGCCCAAAAAAGGTAGCATTAGAATAGAATAGGGCCAGGGTTAATTAAGGCTTTTCACACCAATGACTAGAAATATGAATATTTAACAAGGGTTTCAAGCCAAGGATATGGAAAAACATGTGCAGAGACCAGGGAAAAACCTGTGAGGCCATGAAAATTTTAAGAGGTGCTAACAAGTGCTTTGAAAGTCTTCCAAAGAAACTGTAGTTTGAGTGCACGGATAAAAGGACCTATTGATTTTCATGATGCATGACTTGGATAGGGTGTTCATCACCTATCATTTGATATATGTAATAGGTTTGAGGTCCCAGTTTTTAGATGTAATAAGTTTTTGAAGTGGTCTTTTGGAGGTGTTCCCTCAAACCTGCATTAAGTGTCTGTCCAGATTTTCACTGAGGATCCCACTTCAGATGAGTGTATTTATTTCCCAATTGATTGTCATGGCATAATGATTGTTGCACTATATTTTAGGCATGAGATTGAATCTCTATGCCCATTTTTAGATTCTGGTAAGTTCATATGATTAGTTTAATAAGGCCTTTCTATTTGCATTTTATTTAATTTTACTGAATGTGGGAATGCAGAGTTTTGAGTGGCCTACTTTGAGGTCGTGAAAATTTCACCCCATCAGTGGTCAGGAGGATTTGAAGGTTGTTTTATAGTGTAGATATGGAAGTGAATCTCCTTGATGAGTTTCAGATTGTGATCAATCCATTTTACCCCTTTCCTCAGTCAGTTATAAACTTGATTTATACTATTTCATTGTCTTTCAGTTCAGGATGTTCTGGAGAGGTAACTTTGAGGATTATTTTTGGATAATCAGTTGATCACTTTGGGAATCTGATTATAACCTTATTTTCTATGCATAAGAGAGGTCATTCATCTAGGGTTTCAATCCATGACATTTTCATCTGATAGGTTTGCAAGATCAGACAAAAAGTGTTATATGTTGATGAAAAGTGCAGATAGAATAACTTTGCAAAGTAGCTATTTTCCAAAATTCATAGTTTTTTGTCAGATGGTTATCTTCAGTTGAGGGTTTTTTTTTTTGCATTCCTTTCATATGAGTCTTCATCCAGAGTCAGTGGCTTGCCTTCAGCTCGCCATTTGATATTTTTTATCCATCTCCTTCCGAGGCAGTTTGCAGTGATTTCAGTTTGTGTTTGCCAGATAATTTTGAACAAGCATTTTCAAATTTTAAAATCTCTTGTCTCATTCATTTTTTGGCAAAGTCATCTGATAGAGTGTTTCCCTATATTACTGGTGCAAAGCAGGGATCAAGACAAGTCAAACAATGGCACAACCTAATGATCCAAGCCTACTCAAAACACGCGGAAGAAAACAAACACAAGAGTGAGAGAGAATGCAGAAACATTCATATATTATCATCAATTTGAATCATACATGTCGGGCTGTAAGGCCTTCCCAATTACGGTTAGATATTACAATCAATCTCAGAAGTCCTCAAACATGTGAGGATTTGTTACAAATCTTCAATCTAATGTCTACTCTCTTCTATCCCAAAAAAACTCTCCTTAAACTACAACCAAAAATCTACATTTATACAAGAAGCTATCGAGCTAAGTTGGCCTTCAAATCCATAATTAATAGAAGTAATAGTCAGATCTAGGACCACACACTTCCCAATGATGGATACAAACATTAAATCCGCAATCTAATATAAATGCACAAGTCGGCCACAATAGGAAATAAAACTAAACCCATCAGTAAGCATGATAGCTGAGCAGCAGACAGACAATGTCGAGCGCCAATGAAATAACTGACTACCTAGGAGAGAATTGACCACACTCGATAACCAAAGGAAATTGACCAACTCAGTCAAAGCAGAAACTGAGCAACACAGACAAACTCCAAATTATTTTTGGTAACAAAGGATTGCCAAGGACCCGAGAAGCTCCTGCATCAGACACCTGGGGTTATTTGAAATGATTCTCTGAATCATTTGGTATGCCTGGTTTGAGCTGCATCCAACTCAAACTGTGAAATCCATGAACTCTCTTCCATCGGTCTATTCTTCCACTTAACTAGATATTTCATGTATTGTTTTCCTCTTGTACTTTTGCCAACTATTTCCTTCAAAATCTGCTCCACTTCATCATTCTGCTTCTTAAGATATTCTGTCAGCACTGCTACTTCTTCATCAGGTTCATGATACTTATACAAATTAGAAATGTTGAAACTAGGTGATATGTCCATGTCATCAGGTAACTCAATCTCATATGCATTTCTACTGTCAAATTTCTTCAAAATCTTGCAAGGTCCAAACTTCTTCATTTTCAGTTTCCCATATGTTCCAACAAGAAATCGGCCTTTCTTCAAATGAAGCATCGCTTCATCACCAACATCAAAAGTATTATGTATCCTTGATCTATTAGCTCTGTCTTTGTATTTCTGATTACTATCTTCTAGCTTCAGCTTCACATCTTCATGCAATGTCTTCATGTACTTAGCAAGCCTTACTCTCAAATCAGATATTCCTCTTGGTTGTGTGCCATTCACAATATCAAATGGTGTCTTTCCATTAATATGCAAACTCTGCTTGTGCAACCACAGAATCCCAATTACTCGGTGTGTCTCCAACTAAACATCTCAACAGATTTCCCAAACTTTTGTTCACAACTTCAGTTTTTCCATCGGTTTGTGGGTGAAATGTAGAAATATATTTCAACTCGGTGCCAAATTTCTTCCAAAGGGTCTTCCAAAAATATGCAACAAATTTACTGTCTTGGTCAGAGATAATACTCCTCAATAATCGATGCAATCTGACAATTTTCTTAAAGAAAATATCTGCTACATGTACTGCATCTGATGTCTTTCTACATGGTATAAAATGTGCCATCTTAGAAAATCTATCCACAACAACAAATATTGAATCATTACCTCTTATTGTCTTCAGTAAGCCAAGAAAAAAGTCCATACTGATTTCAAATCAAGGTTTCTCAAGAACAACAATCGGTGTATACAATCTAGTATTCTGACTTACTCCTTTTGCAACTTGAAAAATTCCATAACTTTTCACAAATTTATGAAGATCTCTATACAACTACGACCACTAGTACTTATCCTTAAGCAAATTCCATGTTTTATCAATGCCAAAATGTCTAGCCAGACCGCTACTATGTTTCTCTTTTATCAAATTAGTTCTCATTACTCCTCTCGGTATACACAACTCAATACCTTTAAACTGTTGGAAACTGCAATTGAAACAATTGTTGTATTGTCATTGATGTCAAACCTTAATTGGTAAGACTATTGCTACTTAGGAAAGTACTATATCTATTGTATTGTTGTGAAGGATTGGGGCAAGGTTGGTAACAATAGCACCTAGGGAAAGGTTGAGTTATCTTGATACTAAAAAGTGTACTTGACTATGTTGTACAATGATGAGACAATGTATTGTTTATCTTAGTAAGACTGAAGACTAAACTAGTAGGCTTGACCAAGCAAAAATGGAGAAATCATGTTTAATCCGAGTAATGTTAGTGTCGACCGAGTCAATGTATGCTGAGCAAAATTCTAGTGTCAACCGAACAAGAGTTAATTGTTGAGGAAGATAGTAAAAGCCAAGGAAACATTTTTAGTAATGATCGAGCTTTCTACATGAAGACCCAATAGTTGATCACAGTATTGACCGAGCATCAGCATTTTTATATTTGAAGAGAATTTAGTTTTGGAGCCGACATTGTTGAATTCTTGGATTATGTAAAATGTGTTGACTTTATTTATTGATTGTTTGAAAGCATTAAATGCACTGCAATACATTTTATTGTAAATCTTTAAGAGATTTGAGGTGATTCTAGAAATGAAGCTGAAGAATATGAAGCGGGTAGATTCAATGAATCTGACCTAGACCTAAGATCTATGAATGAGATTGAGTGGCATAAGATGAGTTAACCTAATTGAAGAAAGTATTAAGGGAACTTGAGAATTGGATATGTGTGTGCATGGGTGAAAAAGAGAATGCTGGAAGATGAGTAAAGTTTTATTGACTGTATAAGAAGAAAAGGCTAAAGGAGAATTATGGTGGTTGCTTGAAGAAAAGTTCCGAGTAGATCAGAGATGGAGATGGCAAAGTTTCAAAGTCAGTAAATGAACATTAGTATATGGAATCAGATCTAATATTTGCAAAGTGAGTTGTATGTTTTTCAAATCAATATTGTTGCTACTTTCTAACCGTTGTAACAGTTAAAATTCTTTTAACAGAGGTTGACCTAACAGTCATATGGTAAATCCTTTGAACAAGGTTGCATTCTAATGGAGTGTATGTAAGTCATATAACAAGGCTCACTTTTAATAGGGTGATTGAAATCCTTTAACTAGGTCACACCTAACAATGTGTATTGTAACCTTTGACAGGGTTGGCTTTTAACCGATCTCACTTCAAAAGAGTGAAAATAACAGTAGCATGTTACAAAGTGGTTTTTTGCACATTGTGTTTCCACTATAAATCCTAGTGTTAATACTTGTGTGAATGTTTTGGTTTGAAAATTTTTGTATTTTACAAGTTAAGTTACAGCTAGGTAGTGGACTGCAATGTTATATGTTTCTATTATTGAATCAGTGATGACTGAGTTTGTTTTGGTTATTGAATCTAATTTAAGGAAAAGTTTTTAAGTTTGTCTTATACATCAGGACCTGAGAACAATTGATTCACCCCCCCCCCCCCCCCCTCTTTTTTGTTCTAAATCATATTAAAAATTGGTATCAGAGCTTTGTTTCTTATTATTAGTGTTTACAGAAATCAAGTTTAAAGGGACTTGAAGAAAATGATCAGGATGTATAAGAAGGAGGTACCGAAGCTAAATAAGGAAAACTTCCCTGCATGGAAAAGCTTGATGAAGCTACATCTGGTCGGTATTGGTGACTTTGCAAAGTACTACATTGAGAATGGCTATGTCTCACCTGTTGCACCTAAGAAATGAGAGCTAAGCAAGAACATAATTAGGCAATGCTGGAAATTGCATCTGCCCTAAGCTATCCAGAATTTGAGGACATTAAGGATTGCACAACTACTAAGGAGATGTGGGACACTCTTCCAAGGATCTATGGTGGTGACTTAAATGTAATAAAAGCAAAGGCTGAGAGTCTTAGCGGTAAGTTTGATGAAATGAGAATGCAAGAAGGTGAGAACATTGCACAATATTGTGGTAAAATAAAAGAAGTTGTGAATTCTATTAGAGGAGCAAATGGGATTATTGATGATGAAACTATAATTGGGAAAGTACTAAGAACCTTGTGTCCAATATATGCTATTAAGCTCTCAGCTATTCAAGAATCTAGATGCAATTCTGCTAATGTGCTTACTTTGGAAAGTTAGGTTGGTAAGCTGACTGCTTTTGAACTCTCTAACTATGATAATTTCACTGTTGGTAGCATTGGTAATGTTGAATCTTCTTTCAAGTCACAACTAGTTCTGAACAACCCAAAGAAAGAAAAAGAAAGATGCATCAGTGAAAGTGAAAGTGAAAGTGAAAGTGAAAGTGACAGTGACACTTCTGATGAAGAACTGGAAGATCTAGAAGCTCTTATGTCTAGAAGACTAAGAAGAGGAAAAGGAAAGAATAAAGGTAAACTCCCTATTATATGTTTTTCAAGTAATAAAGTTGGTCATATAGCTACTAGATGTCCTAACATGAAGGATAAAAATGATGTGTAGACACGTAAAATTGGACAAATACTTTTAAATTGCAAAAATCAATTAAATGGATCAAAATGCATTAAAAGGGACATAATTAAATAAAGTTGAGAAAAATCAATTAAAGCAAAGGAAAAATTAAATAATGATGTTAAATGATTAAATTGAAGCTTAAAAGGACCAAAAACACTATATAAGTGATTTTAATCAATTAATTGTATAGTTGTTTAATCAAAATAAAAATGAACCTATTACCCTTCCATGGCTAAATTTAATTAATTAATTGAATTAATATTCCTTATTTTCCTTCAACAAAGTGATCAACCAATGAAAATTGAGACAAAAAGGACACAAATCACTCAAAACATTTAAATTGTCCAAAGATTTGAAACCATTTAAAGGCTTGTCCCCTCATTTGTCCCCCCATTTATGAACAAAAAAAAGTTTTTGAGTTAACCATGGGATAATCATGATTACTTCACTCCACCCCCTACCCTTGGGAAATTACTATAATTATGAGGCATTTTGGAGAACATTTCCATCTTGGAATTTCATTTGCATAGCATTGTTACTATAGGCAATTGAGATCATTTCCAAGAGCAATTTGAGCATTCTTGAGCATTTAGTATCATAATTTCATCATTCTTGAGCTAGAATCATCATTGAAGCATAGCATAAGCATAGTAGCAGCATCATTTCTCATTTTAAAGGTGTCACTAGTGAGGATTGTACTGAGAGCTTCACTTACCACTTCTTATCGCTTATTGTTGTTAAAGTGACGCTTAGCATTAATCCTTTTGCACAATTTTAAGTTCTTCTTACGCCTCTGAATAAACTGTTCACGCCTGAGTAACTTTGAATATCACTTGAGCCACTATAAAGTGACACTCGCTATTCTCAAAGTTATGCCTGTCAGCAGTTTAGTCACGCCTATTAGTTGGACGATGTCACTTGAGACCTGTTGTTTGTATTTGTAGTTAATTTGATCAATTTACTTGGCTAACTCTCTATTTTTATGATCTGACAGTATATGAGTAGTCACAGAAAAGCACAGAGACCTGAGAGCAGATTCAACAAAGAGGAAAAAGCTTTAAGAAAGAGGATCAAGAAGGAGAATTTTGAGCACATAAAGGTTGTTCTTGAGAGTACACAAGAAGAAGAAAATAAGGTATTTCAAAATTACCTTAAAATCGTTGAAGCCTATAAAACAAAGTTTATTTCATTAAATTGGATCTTTAGTCCATAATTCAAATTCTTGTTTGAAAGATTTGCAATTAGAAGGTTTAAAATTCATTACATAAAATGCATGCTTTGTAAATTCAATTTTGGTTTCCCCTCACTTTGCTTGGTTGTTTTGGACTAATTTGTTGGAGGAGGGAGCAGAAACGATCGCCACTAGGTGAGTGGATTTAAGATGAAAACCAATGATTCAAAAATGCCCCTAGCCTTTTGCTAGCTACAAGGAAAGGTATTTTACATGATCAAGCTTGCATTCCTTTAAATTGCGGCATTTCATTTGAATCTAGCTTTAATAAGGAGGGAATTTAACCAAATATTTCAATTTTAAGAACCTCCTTGTCAAGAGGTTGAGAAAGAATAATTAATTGCTTGAAGTATTTGGGAACAAAAGGGAAAGTTAGGGATATGCTCTTCACCTTTTAGGTGAACCAAATTCCCAAACACTTAACCTTAATTCCATTTCATTGCTTTCCATGAACATGTTATTTAAAATAGAGATTTAGTGGGCTCACCTCCCAAGTTTGCCTTAACAAGGCCAGTGAGAGGGACAACCCAAAGTGGGATACACTCACTTTTGCTGCGGGAATCCAACCCACTCTAAAATGAAACACATGTATCCTTAATTGGGTGCATGACAAGCGGATTTTGATTTTTCAACCTTCCTCTAGTAGTCTTAAAGGATTGTGCAAAATTGTACTTCGATGCATGTGGGAAGCCTCCTTGGAGGATTGAGAGATTGAAGTCTATTTGAATAGAATATTTATTAAAACCTAGTAAAATAGCAAAGCCACCTTGTAGAGCCATGTTTACAAGCCAAAATTGACTTTAGGTAGGCTGTTTGGAATTCTTTATTGTGATATACTTGTGAAAAACATCAGAGAACATACACGTTAGAATGTTTTTAGGGACATGATGACAAAGTGATGTGTGTGTTGTGCTTGTTTTTCTATTTTCAAACACATAAATTTCCAAAGACTGATCTTATAGATTTTAAAAATTCAAAATCTTATACCCTGGTCAGAGAAGTGTCGCCTATGCACAAAACACACTCACCTATCAAAGGTTCAGTCACACTTGTGACTTGTTTAAACACATGTAGACATACTAAAGTCATGCTTAGAAAAATTTCAAACACGCCTGGAAAAACTGGAAACCTACCTAGCATTAACAATGTCTCACCTGGTAACCTATAGTGTATCGCTTAACAAGAAACCAGTACACGCATTTAAAAAATTTAGTCACACCTACACTAGGTTCAGTGATGCCTAGAAATTTAAAAGGGCAAACAAAGAGTATTTGCAGGGTGGGTCAAAAAATTTTACCAACATATTCAAGTACCCTTTTCCGTGTTCTTATTGCTCAGGCTTGTAGTTTGGTAAAAAATCCTATTGTACACATTTTTCAAAATTTTGCAAACGATTAGACCCCAGGGAGTTTTTACTCTTATTCTCTAAGGTTCATGCCTACTTTCACTAGATCTTACTACATTAAGAAAACCTTGCAAGCTGATGGAACATACTTAAGACAAGAACTCCCTTACCCAGGAGAAGAGTCTACCACTCCTAGAATACCCCAAAAATTGCCCGAACAAGAAGTAGAAGACAACATGATGTATTATGGTGGTTTGGGTGGCAAAGATAATAGTGGTATTGATCTCACTAACTAGGGTGATGCCAATAACAGGGGCAATAATATAAATAACTAGGGCAACACTACTAACCAAGGCAATACCAACAATGTAGGAGCAGATCAAAATGCTCAAGGTATTGACCAAACTCACACTAGAACTCACAATGAAGCAACAAAAGAAGATGCCACAGATGAAAAATTTAGTGAGGCTATCCAATGTCCTTATTTCTAAAAGCTCATGGAAAAGGAAATGGATAGAGATAGAGAAAAAAACTTCCTAGACTTATCACAAAAAGGTCTCAAGTTGCCCTGTGACTATGATGTCAACCAACTCAAAGCACCAGAAGTTGAGGAAAGTACCTTAGACATCATGAACAAGCAATTCAAGATGTTTCAAATGCATTGGACAACATTAAGAAAAGCGGGGCTCCTAAGCCTTTCTCCATAGAAGCATTTTGTCCATTCCCGTTTGATAAAAGCTTGGTTATGGTGCTATTCCCAATCAATGTTGTGTTCCCCAAGTATGACAAGTATGAAGGAACGACAGATCCCCAAGATCACTTATGGGAGTTTTTTGCATTGAGCTTAGAGTTCATGCATGATACAACATATTTAATGAGATTGTTTTTGCGAAGCTTAGGAGGCATGGCTATGGAGTGGTTTTCTAAGTTACCCTCTGGCATTAAGACCTTCGAAGAGCTAGCTTTGAAATTTGTGGCCCATTACTCATATAATATTAAACATGAGGTCACGATGATAACATTATGCAACACTAAAAAAAAGGATGGAGAGGCATTCCTCACTTTTCTACAAAGGTGGAGGATAGTTTTTGCAAGATATCCTAGAAGTGTGCCTGAAAAAGAGAAGATGGATATCTTCATAAACAGTTTAAGAAATGAGTTGAACTACAGATTACGAATGCAATGTCCAAAGAACTTTCAAGATCTAATTAAAAATGGAGTAACAATGGAGGAAGTGCTGGTCAAAAGTGGAGAATTCAAACTGTACAAAGATAACAAGGACAACTCCAACAATGGCAACAATGGAAACAATGGTAACAATGGAAACAATCAAAAGAATAATTGGTTCAATAGTAATAGCCGTTATAAGAACAACAATAAGGGAATTGTGAATGATGGAGTAGTTGAATCTAGCAACTTGAAGGTGGTCCCCTTTGCTCTTACAAGGACACTTAATCAGGTGAATAATACCAATTAGCTTTCCAATGCGCCATCCAACAACAACCATAACAATAATGGAATTCAAGGAGATAATTCAAGGAGTACTAAATTTGATAAATATTTAAGGTGAAACCCCCAAAGGAACTTCACACCCTTGGGTGAACCCCTTGAAAAGGCATTAAAGACTCTCATGGCTAATAATGTCATTACTTTACCTAGCATTCAACCTTATGAGCCAAATAATAAGCCTAGTTGGTGGAGTGCCAATAGCCATTGTGAGTACCATAGAATTCGAGGGCACACAACAAATGAATGTCTGCAACTAAAGAATGTAGTGCAAGATTTAATCGATAATGGCATGATCACCATTGATGGACCTCAAAACAATGAAGATCATACAACATTCAAACAACCTTTCTACAAACATGATAAAGGGGAGTCATCTAATGGCAAGAAACAAAGTGCCAATAATCTTAACTTTGCACCACCTTATGATAACATTGTGAATGCTATAATAATTAATGAATAGCCACAAAAAGAGACATCAAATGTCATTACAAGAGGGAAAAAATCTAGAATGACTCTACAAGGAGCTACTCCTAAAGTCATTAACACTCCATAGTCCAACATCATGGTCAAGCAACCTTCTACAGCAGCAAAACCTTATAGCTTGGTTGATCAATTTCAAAGGACTCCAGCGCAAATCTCTATCTTAGAATTGTTGAAGTTATCCCCGAACCATAAGGATATTTTGGAAAAATCTATAATAGAGACAAACGTTCCTACTAACTTAGAAGAAGAAAATTTCCAAATTATGGTAGGTCATCTTGTGGCACCTCATTGTCTCTCATTTTTTGATCAAGATGACATGTCTATAACCCATCTTGAAAATCTACCATTGCATATAGAGGTCCTAATAGAAAGGCATAGAGTCAAAAGAGCCCTCATTGATGGAGGAGCTGGTCTTAACATTTGTATATTAAGTCTTGTTAAATCCTTAGGGTTGTCTAAATCTTGCATTGACCCTACAAAAAAAATCACCATTAAAGCTTATGATGAAGTTGAAAGGGCCTCTAAAGGCATGATCGTATTGACCATCCAAGTGGGACAAGTCAAGAAAGACACCAATTGCCAAGTATTGGACATGAAGTTAACTTATAATATTTTGTTGGGGAGACCATGGATTCATGAGATGCAAGCAGTCCCATCCATGTACCACCAATGCATCAAATTTCCATAAATGGGTGAAGAAATCATGGTTGGAGGGGACTCAAACCCGTTCCAATGTTGTAATGTACTCAAACCCCTTCATGAGTTATATATTCCACATAACCAGGAAGGAATCATTCAAAGAGTCACCATTGAAGATACCAAAATGGATGATCTGGTCATAACATTAAATGCTACTCAAAATCCTCCTTAAGCTAGCTCAACGACATCAACTAAGGGAAAGGAAAAGATGAGCTACGAGGGTCCAATTATTAATGAAGGTTCATATCAAACTCCCAAGTCAGAGATAGTATCCTATAAACCTACTAAAGAAGAAAAAGATGAAGCTAAAAAGGAAAATTATAAGAAAATGGATAAGATGATGGAGGCATTTGACAAACAGTGCAAAATTAGTTCAAAAGGAGTAGGGGAATACTCTGTTTCCTTATTTGACATGACCACGTCTCCAAGGACACATGGAAAACCATCAAAAGGATCTTTGCCTCACAAGTACAACTCTTACTTCGTAAGAGAAAGTGACAAAGCAACATTTGACAAAGAGGAGAATGAAGTCCTTCAATGGCTCTATCATGATGAAGAAGATACCTCAAACACTCCCATGGAATGAATTCAGCATGTTAATATATGAACCAAGCAATATGGGAAAGGTTTTGAGATTATGTAGAAGATGGGATACAAGGGAAGAGGACCCTTAGGCCAAAGGAATAGAGGGTTACTAGAACCCATTGAACCTACTTGGAGGGAAAAATAAGAAAAATATGGAGTAGGCTACCAATACAAAGGCAAAAGCTCCAGCCCAATGCAAGATTTTTATCCTCAAATAAATGTCTTAGATTCTGATGGAGATAGTGATGACACCCAGGATTATGAGTGGGATACCCTATCTAATGAATTATGTCAAGATAAGGAGGTGATCGTAATACATACTTATGCAAAAATCCCAAGGCAAGAAGTTCAAATCAATGAAGAACCTAATATCCAAGATATTAACATAGGGCATGCACCTACCAATCAAGCATGGATAGAGACATTTTGGAGGCCTTCAAAGGAGGGAGATTCAAATGTTAGGTTTAATCCACTCATGGCTTTTCCCATGTTGTTTCTCGTAGAAGTTGAAGAGGACTCAAGTGAAGGGGATTTTGACCCTTCTTCCATGGACCATCTCGAGGAAGCTCACATCATAGATCTAAATGATATAATGTATGAACCCTCAAATAAATTCATGTCCATAAACCCTATTGATGACATTTTACCTAATGAATCCTTACTTTTGATGCATCCAAACCTCATCGATTGGGACCAAACTGAGCCAAATGACTTACTTTACTTTCCAAACGACCAAGCAATGAGCCAATACCTTAATGCGGTTGAAACCTCTTTCACCAATGAATTTGATACAGACATGATGAGCACAGTGGGGGTCCATTCTCTTAGTCAAAGGAAAAAAATGAAAAAAATAAGAAAATGAAAAGTTCTAGTGCTGAAAACCACTATGTGGCACCACTAGAACCAAAAAAAATGAAAATAAAAGATGTTTCCTTTGGTGAAAACCCAACTATGGCACCAAAGGAAGAGAGATTGGATACCTTGCTTGAACATGAGGAAGAAAGGTCACCTATTCTTATAGAACTGATAGAAAAGGTCAACATTGGGATGGAATTGGATCCAAAGTTTATACACTTGGCAGCATCACTTACACCTCTAGAAAGAGAAGATTTCATCAAATTTTTCCAAGAGCAACAAGTAAAATTTGCATGGTCATATGCCGACATGCTTGGATTGGATCCCAATTTCATAATGCATCATTTGAATGTTAGACCTAGGGTTAAACCCGTGAAGAAAAAGTTACAAAAAATGCACCCACATGTGGCTCTCTTAGTGAAGGCAGAATTGGAAAAATTGTTAAAGGTTGGATTTATAAGGGCAATAGCATATGCTGAATGGATCTTGAACATTGTACCAGTCACAAAACATGACAAATCTATTCGAGTATGCATGGATTTTTGAGATCTAAATCTTGCTTGTCCTAAGGATGATTTCCCACTTCTGAGCATAGATGCCATAGTGGATTTGATAGCTAGTCACTCCATGTACTCATTAATGAATGGTTTTAGCGGCTACAACTAGATCAAAATTGCACCCAAAGACCAAGAAAAGATAGCTTTTACTTGCCCTTGGGGCACTTTTTGTTGGAACGTCATGCCCTTTGGCCTTAAAAATGCTAGAGCCACATATCAAAGGGCCATGACAACTATCTTCCAGGACATGATGCACACTTTTTTAGAGGATTATGTGGACGATATACTAGCAAAGTCATACAAAAGATAAGAACACTTGCAAATTCTAAAGAAGATATTCATCCAGTAGGAACAATTCAAAGTTAGATTAAACCCAAAGAAATGTGCCTTTGGTTTCCAATCTGGCAAGCTATTAGGCTATATAGTTTCTGCCAAAGGAATTGAAGTGGATCCTGAGAAAGTACAAGCCATAATGGACATGGACATACCAAGGAACATCAGCCAAATGAGATCATTACAAGGCAAAATCCAATCCATAAGGAGATTTATTTCTCAATTGGCCGAAAAATTTCATTCTTTCACCAAGTTGCTACATAAGGATACTATATTCATGTCGGATGAGGAATGTGATCAAGCTTCCACATTATTGAAGACTTATTTGATAAATCCACCTATTCTCATGCAACCAATTAAGGGCAAAGCATTACTTCTATACATATCTGCTACCGAAAGATCACTAGGAGTTCTTTTAGCGCAAGAAGATGAACAAGGAAATGAAATAGCTATCTACTATTTGAGTAGGACTTGGATCAAATATGAGCTTAATTACACATTCATGGAACAAGCTTGCCTAGCAGTGGTGTTTGCATCTCAAAATTTGAGACATTATATGTTGATGCATAAGGTCAAGTTAATTGCCAAAATTGATCCTCTCAAGTATTTGTTAAGCAAAACTACCCTAATGGGTAGGATAGCCAAGTGGGTTATGATATTGAGTGAAGTTGACATTGATTATGTCAATAGAAAGGCAATAAAAGGGCAAGTAATAGTGGATCATTTAGCTAAGAATCCCATGACTTCTACACAAACTATTCAAGTGGAATTTTTGGATTCTGCCATTGTCAACATAGAAACAAAAACATGGAAGTTATTCTTTGATGGCTCTTATACTCAAGGAGGTTCTGATGCAGGCATACTATTGGTCACTCCTCAAGGTTACACCATTCCAAAGTCCTACAAGCTTATGTTTCCATGCACAAACAATATAGCGGAATATGAGGCACTTGTCATAGGCATCAAAATGGCCTTAGAGTGGAACATCAAAGAGCTACAAATTTATGGAGATTCTCAACTTATCATCAATCAAGTCAACAGTGAATATAACACTAAAGATGAAAAGTTGATGCCATTTAAGACCACGATTGATGGATGGAAGAAGTATTTTGCCTTAATCACATTTGAGAAAATTCCTAGAGAGAATAATAAAGCAACTGATGCCATGGCCACCTTGGCTTCCTTGTTACAAAAACCAAATCAAAATGAGAAGTATGAGTTCTTGGTGGATCAGTTGGTAAAACCTGCATTCAACCTTCCTGACACCCAAATTGTTTCTCTATTACATGGACATGACTCCCCTTGGTACAGACCTATATACACATACCTCAAAGACCAAGTGCTACCATTAGACCAAACCTGAGCTCAAAAATGAAACTTTATCTGTCAATCATTTTGTTACCTCATCCTCTCTGAAACATTGTATCGTAAGGGTTTTGATGGGATGTTACTTAGGTGTCTAGAGGAAGAAGAGTCTAAGTTAGCTTTACACGAGGTTCGCGAAGGCATTTGCAAGTCACACTCAAGTGGTCTAAACCTAGCTAAGAAAATCCTTTGCTTAGGGTATTTCTGGAAGACATTAGAAAAGGATGCTTGCCATTTTGTGAAGACATGTAGTAAATGTCAATATCATGGTGACATGATACATGCACTGGAATAGGAATTACACCCATTTGTCACACCATGGCCTTTCTATCAATGGGGGTTTGATCTAATTGGCATCATACATCCACCTTCTTCAAATGGGCACAAACACATCATAACCGCTACAGAATATTTCACTAAGTGGGTTGAAGCAGTTCCTTTGATAACGGCAATGGGTAAACAAATTTCCATGTTTATCTTAAATCACATCATTTGCTGATATGGTATTCCTCATGCCATAATGATAGATAATGGAAAATAGTTCAAGAATAAGGATGTTGATGAACTTTGTGCTACATTTCATATCACTCACCATTCATGATCAAGTTATTACCCTCAGGGAAATGGGCAAGCCGAAGCCACGAACAAGAATATCTTGAAGATTTTGAAAAGGTCGGTCAATAAATCAGGAAGGGATTGGCATATGCAAATTAATCCATCATTATATGCCTATAGAACCAGCATAAGAACACCCATAGGAGCCACGCCATTCTCATTAGTCTATGGGGCTGAAGCAGTTATACCATTAGAGGTTGAAATCTTGTCTCTACGAGTGTCATTATAGTGATTGATCACAGATGAAGACTATAGAGTAGCTAGGCTTCAACAATTGGAGTTACTTGAAGAACATCAAACACAAGCGTATGAGCACCTAAAAGTGTATCAGAATAGAATCTCGAAGAACTATAATAAACATATTAAACCAAGAGTCTTTGAGGTGGGTGACTTAGTTATGAGGGAAAACCCAAAGAATCAAGTTGAAAGAGAGAAGAAAGGCAAATGGGAAGCTAATTGGCTTGGCCCATTCATCATAGTATCTTCATTTGGCACAGGAACCTATAAATTATTAGATTGTGAAGGAGAGGAGCTTCAAGAACCCATCAACAGTATTCATCTCAAAAGGTTCTACACATGAGTTAGATGAAAGAGTATAAAGAGTATCAGATGAGAGAGCATTATATTTATTGTACATAGTTCAAAAGAGATTCTAAAAATACCAAAAACATGGAAAAATAGAAAAGATCAAAAACATTCAAAAAAATGTTGTCTTGGTGAAAACCTAGCAAATAGGCACCTTGATGATATGAAAAATAAAAAAAAATTTAAAAAAAAGAGAAAAAGTGCCTTGGTGAAAACCTAGTGATAGGCACCTTGGTAGCAAAAAAAAGTAAAAAGATTGCAAATTTGTCTTTACTAGTCACATATGTCCATATTGCATTTCCACCATCTCATTTGTACAACCACCATCACATCCGTCATTTGTACATAGTCATAATAAAGCCAGTCAATCACATTGTTGCATTGTCTATCAGCCCTAAGTTTGTCAACCGATCACATTTATTCTCTGGGGGCAGAAGAAGATTGCAAATTTGGTACCAAATGGATTCAATAAGTGCTACAATCACTCACATTAGAGAGAGATTTATCAGAGTTTCAGAAGAGAGGAAAGTTTATTGAGCCTAAATATTTGACCCTACAATATGATCATTGAGCCTTCATTGACTTTATTATTTGGGATTAAAAATGGACAAAAACACCTTAAAGATCAGAATTCTTGGAAATACTTGTTGGAAAATCCTAAAACATGGCAAAACATTCAAAGCTTTCTTTCTTGGCAAAATAATAAAACATGGTAAAACACTTGAAATTTTCTTGTTGATAAATCTTGATGAAATTGACTTTTCATCATATCTTTTGAGCTATTCAATGATGTTTCGACTAGATTAGCCATGATAAAGATATGATATTTTTCTTGCCTTTCAATGATTGTTTGGAGGAAGATTCATCAAATTATGAGAGTTTGTCTAATGACATGGTCATCAAAGAACCATTGAGGACTATCTCATAAGAGGGTGAGTTGACCTTTGCTTGTTTACACAAACAAATCCCTTGGTTATTTAGATTTTCTATATCTTAATACCAAAAATCCACTTGCAACATTGAATCTGTTGACACCGGTATTCAGACTCCCATAGTTTGGTCATCCAACTAGTGAGGGTTGTACTTGGTTCAAAAAGGAGGTTACCAAAATGTGATAAAAGTAGTATTCATATCATCATGATGTGGTCAGTGGTGATTGTACTAAGCTTTCCGGTCCCGAACTGCTCAATGATGAAAATTTATCCTCAAGGCATGTATTTGCTAAAAGCTGGTGACACTTAGGTTGCATTGCATTGCATGTTAGATTAATTGCATTATCTTGTTAAATTAAATGCATTTGTTTGTGGTTAATTGTCCAAGGGAAAGAGGGGGTACATCAATAATCCTGGTTAGTCAAAACATTAAAGCAAAATGGGGTTCAAACAAACATTTATTCTTGATCAAAACACTACAAAGAAAATAAGATTATCTTTTGCATCCATGCCTTATTCATTATCCACATATTAGAAAAAGAAAACATCCATACATCATTGCATACATCTATGTATATCATAAAATAAGATACTGCATCCATAGCATAAAAACAAAGTAAATGCATACACACATCATATAGCTACATAAAAGATAATCTCATAAACCAACTCATCAAGATGAACCATGGAGTAAATCATATATATCATCAAAAGAGTGTTCATCATATGATCATCAAATCAGTATATCAAGATACAATGTCATCAAAGTGCTACATCAAATGTTCTAAGCAATGGATAACATGACATATGAAACAAAGAGGACATCATCAATGACTAACTATAACAATCAAGAGCATGTAGCACTAGATCCATCTGGACCTCTACCATCCTGTAGGGGAGGAGCCTATGAAGTACCCGCTCCATCCTATCTCAGAACAACCATGGCTGATACAAACTACTGTAATAAAGAGGCAACCTGATCCAACTGACCTACAACAATAGACATATCTGTCCTCAATACCTGCATATCTCAAGATAATCCATCAATACAATCACCCTATGCACCCTATGGCTATGGAGCTGGGGGAGGCATCTATGGAGCACCATCATCCTACTGTGCCTAATCCTATTGAGCTACATCATCATCATGCTGAGCCAAGGCTACTCTCTGTAACTGTACCAAGGGATCCAATCCCCCAGGAATCTACCTAGCTACATCAACCTATGCCTATCTTTGAGCTCTCTGATGTCTATGAGCTCTATCATGTGTATCTACTCTAGGCTATCTATCAACTACATCATCCTGCACTCTAGCCGGTCTATCTCTACCATCCCCATGATCATGACCCCATCTCATCTATCCTCTACCTATCACAACCCGAGGATGTCTACATCCTCATCCTCTCTGATGTCTATCATCCCTATCACCATCATGACATCCAGGAATAGGCTCAGCTAGATCAGTAAAATGAGGAAACGTAATGCAAGCCCACCTATCTGCATACTGGTGGGACATCCCTGCATCTGCAATACCTGTCAGCATCTCCCATCTGCAAATAGTTATAGATGCAATCTAATCTAATGCAAACTGATAATCAATACATGGATCCCATAGAGAGATCTTTGTCTATACTCAAGCATATAGTGCATTTCCTTGAGGCATATGCATTTCCCTAAGGCATATGCATTTCCCTAAGGCATATCCTATGTTTGACCATACTGTCTCAAAACTCTGCTGAAGTAGAAGCACTCAATAGTAGTGGTAGTACACCCAATCATCCAGCAAGGGGAAAACATGTATGGTAAGTCATCCTCATCCTCTCTCCATCTATCACAACCGAGGTAAGGATGCCATGTAACCTGATTGAGATCATCAATTTGACATCTCCAGTAATCCAAGTGAACCAAGTGGTGCTAAATCACCATCCTAGTGTAAAGGAAAGCATAAGGAAATCCTCAATGTTGAACCCTATCAGAAATGGGCCTAGTAATCGAAAGATGCTCCCATATCCACAACTGAAGAACAATGGCACCTGCTGATAATGATGCACTTCCCCAATACACTACCTCATGTAAATCATGATACAATTGTGCCAGAACATAGGAACCCCAATCAAACTATCGAGGATGAGCAAGTAAATCCTCCATTATCCTACCCCAACCGACTAAAAAACCATGACCTCACTAGTCGGGAAGTAGTAAACCACCAATCACTACACCCAAAACTACTAGTAATGTCAGAAAAGATGCAAATTGAGGCCATGTAATAGTATCCCCATCTCCTATAGTGTTGTCCCTGAATACTCATCGGCAGATAGAAGAATCATAGATAGAATCATAATATACCACCTCTCCTCTACACGGGATCTGAAGCAATCTATACACATCCTTGAGCGTGATGTCATCTCTCCATAAAAAAAGTGGAATGTGTTGTGGTCAGAGTGCCATCACTCCACCACTGCAGTTAGTAACTGATGGTTTAGCTAAAACCATGGGAGGTCAAGCAAAAATCTCAATCCACATCACTCGATAACATGAAACTTAGCTGCTATGAGTGCCTGACTCAAGTCAATAACCCAAGATGCCACTGACCGGATGTATAAGGTAGGGATGTGATCCTGTTGGCAAAGCAAAAGGAATCATATCAGTACATTGTATCAAGGAATTATCTCAAGTCAATCTTCTCAAAAGTCTCAAGTCATCACACCAAGTACCATCGTTCATTTCTCTGTATCTTGAGAACGAAGTGGCAATATCAAAATCATATCGATTTTCACACTGATTGATTTATCTTATTAATCACTATCCTAAATGGGATTGACAAATCATATCCTGAGGTACCACTATCCAGATATCCTAAACTAATTGTTTTGTTGACAATAACAGACCTACACTTATCATCTAAATTTATCATCAAGAGTTATCAAAATTTTCATCAGACGCAATGAAGTACACGTGTGAAAAGTACAAAAATTTTCCAAATAGTCAGTAGGCATGATTTTTATGATGCCAGGCAACATTTTACCTTAAGCGATAGTGAACACATGTCAAGCGATATTATTCTGGTGTCAAGCAATAGTTTTCCTGCTAAGCGATAGTGAATTAGGCTACATGATAGTGAATGCTAGTCTAGGCGATAGTAAATCCATTAGGGTTATCATAAGCGACAACATATCAGAAAATGGGCAGTTTAACCTAGCTCTAGGTGAGAGTTGTTCTAGTGCTAGGTGAGAAAAAAAGATTCCTAAGCGAGGATAAAATACGTGGAGGTGGGGGTAAAAACCATGGACACGATAGTAAAATACCCTAAGTGACATTAAAACCATTCCTAGGCGAGAGTTCTTAAATTCAAGGCAACGATGAAACATGAAATTGCAATAAATGATCATAAATGCGCCATAAATGCATAATCAAAGTTTATAATGACTTGCCAGAGGTCCATACTCAGGCGGCCTCACATATCTCCAGCACCTCTCAAATCTATGCTCTTGAATCGGCACAACCATCTCAAAAATCACTAGAGGATCATAGCAAAATCACCAAGATGAAAAGTAAAAATGAATGGTAAAACAAGGTTTCTCAACCTATTTAAGGTATTTTGACCTAATTTTGGAGGTCAAACTAGTTGTTGACCTATCTTAACTAATCAAACCAAATCAGAGCATAATCATACATCATGACATCTCATCAAATAGTTAGAAATGAAAACATATTTCATAAATCAAACATCAAATCAAATTTTTTGAAATCAATAAATTAATATGTTTTAATTTCTGAGGGGGCATAAGGATATCAAATTGAAATTGCAATCAAACATCATGAAATCAGTGGGGCATCATAATTTTTTTTATCAAGAGGCAGCAATCAATCACACCAAGAATCAGCAATCAGGACTTAAAGGATCTTTGAACCAATGTTCTTCGCACATTTATTCAAAGAGGGGCATTTGTAGACACGTAAAATTAGACAAATACTTTTAAATTGAAAAAATCAATTAAATGGGTCAAAATCAATTAAATGGATCAAAATGCATTAAAAGGGACATAATTAAATAAAGTTGAGCAAAATCAATTAAAGCAAAGGAAAAATTAAATAATGATGTTAAATGATTAAATTGAAGCTTAAAAGGGCCAAAAACACTATATAAGTGATTTTAATCAATTAATTGTATAGTTGTTTAATCAAAATCAAAATGAACCTATTACCCTTCCATGGCTAAATTTAATTAATTAATTGAATTAATATTCCTTATTTTCCTTCAACAAAGTGATCAACCAATGAAAATTGAGACAAAAAGGACACAAATCGCTCAAAACATTTAAATTGTCCAAAGATTTGAAACCATTTAAAGGCTTGTCCCCTCATTTGTCCCCACATTTATGAACAAAGCAAATTTTTTTACTTAACCATGGGATAATCATGATTACTTCACTCCACCCCCTACCCTTGGGAAATTACTATAAGTATGAGGCATTTTGGAGAGCATTTCCATCTTGGAATTTCATTTGCATAGCATTGTTACTATAGGCAATTGAGATCATTTCCAAGAGCAATTTGAGCATTCTTGAGCATTTAGTATCATAATTTCATCATTCTTGAGCTAGAATCATCATAGAAGCATAGCATAAGCATAGTAGCAGCATCATTTCTCATTTTAGAGGTGTCACTAGTGAGGATTGTAGCTGAGAGCTTCACTTACCACTTCTTTCTAGAGATCCATGGGATAATATAGATCATAATTTCAATTTTAGTTAAATTTGCATTGTATTTGATTAAATTAATGTTAGTAGATCTTAATTTCATCCAGGTGAGTAACTTCATCACACATGATGAAAGAAAAAGAAAACACAAAGACAAAAGAGATGATAGAAGCTACCGAAGGAACAAGGACTACAAAGGAAAAGGTAAGAAATCTTGTTACATTGCTGAAGAAGAAACTGACACTAATAGTGATGATTTTGAAATTGAGGTAGTCTATGTTGCAATAAAAGATAAATCTGATGAGGATGAGAAAACTGGATTGATATCCTATGTGAACAAGAATGATAAATGGATTATTGATAGTGGTTGTTCACATCACATGACTAGTGACAAAAATAAGTTTGAGACCTTACATCATTACAGAGGTAAAAGTGTAACATTTGGTAATGATGCACCATGTCCTATTAGAGGAAAAGGTTTGATTAAACTAACTGATAAGATATCTTGTGAAAATGCATATTGGGTTGAAGGTCTTAATTATAATTTGTTAAGTGTTTCTCAGCTCAACAGAACTGGTTATTGAGTCAAATTTCATCACAAGAAAGCTAAAATATTTGATTCTACTGGAGAACTAATTGGAAGTGGAGATCAGACTAGAGGTAATTTGTTCTATCTTGATCTATCTGAAGAAATGGTATAATTGCACAAGTTGATGATATTTGGTTATGGCATAAAAGGCTATGTCATGTTAACTTTGACAATTTGGTAGAGATAAGTAAGAAGAAAAAGGTAAGAGGGCTACCTAGATTGAAGAAAGCTAAGAATGTGATGTGCAAGGAATGCTAGTTAGGAAAAATGACAAAGTCAAGTTTTAAGAGAAAATCCTTTACTTCTGAAAACATTTTAGATTTGGTTCATACTGACCTTTGTGGACCTATGGGTGTACAAAGTTACTGTGGTGCTAGATATTTTATCTTGTTTGTTGATGATCATACTACGATGATGCATGTAATGTTTCTAAAAGAAAAATCTGAAGCTTTTCAATTCTTTAAGTGGTATTTGGCTAAGGTTGAGAAGGAGACAGGTAGGAACCTGAAATGTCTTAGATCTGACCGAGGTGGAGAATTTACATCAAATGAATTCAATCTATTTTGCAATGATAGAGGAATTAAAAGACAGATGTCTGCACCTAGAACACCTCCATAGAATGGTATAGTAGAAAGAAGAAACAGATCTATCTTGGATTGTGCAAGGACATTATTGATTGAAAAGAATGTGGCATAGAAATACTAGAAAGAAGCTATAAGCACTATTGTCTACACTCATAACCGGGTATAGATCAAGAAAGGTACAAATCTGACACCCTATGAATTATGGCATGGGCATGCACAAATACTTTAGAATCTTTGTAAGTAAGTGCTATATATTAAAAGAAACTAGGATTGGAAAGTTTGATGCTAAGAGTGATGAAGGCATATTCCTAGGATATTCCACAAAAAGTAAAGCTTATAAGTGTTTGAACTCTAACACTAGCAAAATTGTGGAAAGTGTGAAAGTCAAAATTGATGAGTATGTAGAAAGAAATGAAGCTGACAGCAAAAGAGAACTAGAAGATTATAGATCTTTTGTGTACATTGAGGAAGAAGAAGAGGCAAGTAATAGACTTGCACCTGATGCTGAGTCTCAGGAAAGCAATGCTGAGTGACAGACAGATGCCGCTGAGCATCAGGAAAATAGTGCCGAAAGAGAACAAGAACATGTCAAGCTACAAGAAAATGCTGTCGAGTATTAGGAAGAGGTTGTCGAGCATTCAAAAGCTGAATCTAACAATCTTGGTGGGGAACCTGATGAAATATAGGAGAGAAGAGTTGAACCTATTTTGGAAAAATATGTAAGAAGACATCACAAGCCTAAACAAATAATTGGAGACAAAAATACTGGAATTTAGACCAGAAGTAAGACTAAGGATCCAACATGTCTACTGTGTGAATTTGAACCCAAGTCAACTAGAGAGGCATTGGAGAATGAAGATTGGATACAAGTAACAAATGAAGAGAGTGACCAGATTGAGAAGAATGATACTTGGACTCTGGTGTTGAGATCTAAAAACAAAAATGTTATAGGAACAAAGTGGGTGTTTCAGAATAAGATGAATGAAAATGGTGAAATAACTAGGAACAAAGCTAGGCTGGTATGCAAAGGCTATGCACAAGAGGAAGGAATAGATTATGGGGAGATATTTTCCCCTGTAGCTAGATTGGAAGGAGTAAGAACTCTGCTTGCATATGCTGCTTATAAAGATTTCAAGGTATATCAAATGGAAGTCAAGTCTGCATTTTTAAATGGTATACTAGAAGAAGAAGTTTACATAGAACAGCCAGAAGGTTTTATTGATCAAAACAGAAGACACATGGTGTGAAAACTGAACAAAGCACTATATGGATTGAAACAAGCTCCCAGAGCATGGTATGAGAGGTTGCCCAACTACTTGATACATATTGGATTTTCAAGAACAAATGACATAAGCAATCTATGCATGAAAGATGAAGAAGGTAAAGGTATCCTATTGGCAAAAAATTTTGTTGATGACATTATTTTTGGTGGACAAGTGCATTGTGTAAAATATTTTCAAATGAAATGCAAACTAAATTCGAAATGAGTATGCTTGGTGAGATCAAATTCTTTGTTGGTTTACAAGTATATCAGATGAAGAAAGGAATTTTCATTACACAGTCTAAGTATGTTAATGAAATACTGAAAACTTTTGGGATGGAAGATGCTAAACTAGTGAGTACTCCTATGGCTACTAGACAAAAGTTATCTAAGAATGATGATGCTGTAGAAGTGAATCAGACTTTGTACAAATCCATGATTGGAAAATTGCAGTATGCTATACATAGTAGACCAAATATTGCACTAGCTATTGGGATTGTGGCAAGATTCTCTGCCAATCCTAAGGAAACACACATGATGGTTGTGAAAAGAATTATGAGATACTTGAAAGGAACTACTGACTATGGTCTATATTATAAGAAGGATGAAAAATTTGAACTCAGAGTATATACAGATGCTACTTGGGCAGGAAATGTAGATGATAGAAAGAGTACTAGTGGTGGACCTTTCTTTCTTAGATAGAGATTAGTCTCTTGGATGAGCAAGAAACAAAATTGCATTTCCCAATCTACTGTTGAGGCCAAGTATGTTGTTGCTGCAGTAAAATGTTTAAATTTGGTATGGATAAAACAATTGTTGATAGGCATGAAAGAAGAAATCACTAAACCTGTTGTTATTTTCTGTGACAACACAAGTGCTATCAATATTTCTAAGAATCTAGTGATGCACACTAAGACAAGGTACATAGAAATCAAGTATCACTACTTGAGAGAATTAGTACAAGATAAAGAAGTCTGAATGGAATATGTGAATACAAAAGAACTGTAAGAATTTGCCTAAGGCAAAGAGTAGAAACCAAGATCTAGAAGCTCAAGAGAGCACAAGAGAGACAAAATATGATATGAATAGATAGATTGAATGAATGATTGAATTACATACAATGTAGGAGTGCCTAAATATATAGGCAATGCAATAAGACTACATGATAAGGAGATGATAAGATATCACCCACATAAGGTGGAATCACATGTCCACCAAAGGTGGATCATCCTTCATTGTACATGAAAGTATGTGCAACAATGAAAGGATGATAATGTGATAAGAGCACTAAAGGTGGATCTCACACACAAAGAGGTATGTGATGACAACTATCACACCTAAAGTGGAGATTCTTCTAACCATGTGCTAAAATGAAATGCAAACTCCTAAGTGTCTCAAAGACAACTAATTATGCAAATGCATTATCCTAAGTAAACTTAAGTAAAGTGTAATTAGTAAATACTTAATTACACCAACACCCCCCCTTAAGTGAAACTTAGGGGAATGCACTTAAGCTCACAATGCAAGATGGGTCCCGACTACTAGGCCATGTTAGGTATCCATGTACAATATGAAAGAACAATGCAATCTCTCATAAAGTGGAGAAAGAGGGAAAACCTCATGGGAAAAACCCTCCCCCAAAAAGAGAGATGAATACAATAATAGAATATGAGAGAGAAGACCTCATGTGAGGAAAATATCCCCCCCATAAGATAGAAGTAGTGGAAGAGAGACCAAGTATCCCCCCCTTAATGTAGAATGAATACCAATGGTAGATGCTCCAGGCTCGAAGTAGAAACTGCTCCAAGACTGTAGAACAACATTCCTCCCCTTAAGAAGAAACAAGACCAAAGGTGAATTGGTGAAGCCTCCTCCCCAATCTATAAGAAGAAACCTCAAAAAAGATGGAGTCTCTAAAACCTGCTCAAGTGTCCCCATGTCAAAGCTGAAAGGTGCCTCCTTCAAATCATGTGTACTAAGCCACTCTGCTGAAAAAGAAAAATCTAGATCGACTGAGGATGATTGTCGAACATGTACAAAAGACCCAAGTATCTCCTCTGAAGAGAAAGTAACCTCATCTAAATGTTGTATCAAAGTATCCACAATCATGTCACCCTCGAAAGAATGATCAAGTAGAGAATGAATATGAGGGTCAGCATGTTCCCTTGTAACAACTGAAGAAGGATCATCTTCACCAAAGAGAAGATGAATATCATCAATGAAGTCTTCCAAATCTAAAGTGTAGGACTCCACAAACAAACCTACAATATTTGTCAAGTAGTCATCCCATGGAACCAAGTCTGGAAGATAATGAATATCCTGCTGCACGGAAGCACTTGAACCCATTGCTATGTGAATGCAAGCATCATCAGGAGCAACAGTAGTAGTCTCAATAGGAGGAGATTAAATGGAAGGCTCAAGAACTTGATCATGAGTGAGAATACTCAAGTTCAAGTAGCCAAAACTCTCCTCAAAATTTGAATCATCATATGCTGAAGACTCATTGTCTGAAGAATCACTGTCATCAAGAGGAACAAAATCTGCAAAGGAGTATAACCAAGAAGAGTGATCCACTATCCCAGTAGCAATAACTGCTCCACTCTTCATGTCCTTGATGAAAACTGAATTAGGTGTAAATTCCACAGTCTTCTTTGTAGCACCATTTGTGATTTAATAGATAGAAAGAAGGTTATTGGTCGAGTGTGGAACATGCAACACATCATTGAAGTGTCCCTCCCTAACATCAATACTTCCTTTCCCAATCACATTCATGTAAGTGTGATTGCCCGTCAAAATAGGTGGACCTTTACAAGGCTCAAATGATGAAAACATGGACTATGAAGAAGCCATATGATGAGAAGCCCCTGAATCTAGAAGCCATCTACCTGAATCAGGACTTGAAGAAGCATACAAAGCTTGTCCTTTTTGAGTGACAAATGCGTGACCCTTTCCTTTATCTTTTTCTAAATTTGGTGAAGAAGAGGTTGAGGTAGACATCTTGGAAGGTAATTTGATGTTGTTTTTGGCAAGAAGATTCTTCAATTCATCAATGTCCTTCTTATAACAAAAGTGTTCTTCATGTCCATCCTTTTTTCAATATGCACAAAACCGCTTCTCCTTCTTTGAAGATTCACCCTTTTGAGGTGATGTAGAAGTGTCATGTTGTGTGGAAGTTGATGTTGTGCCTTCTTGTTGAGACTTAGACTTCCAATTCTTCTTCTTCTTTTGAATTTGATTGCCTTGACTCTCATGATTAGCCACCAATGCCTTGGAAGTTGAAGACTTGAGAATCCCCATACTTATCAACTTTTCTTGTTCTAAGACCAACATTTTTGAAAATGACTCAAATGAAGTTTTAATGAAGGCACTACCCATGGTCAACTTGTGAGTATTGTAACTTGAAACAAAAGCTCCATATTCAGGAGGAAGATGTTTCAACAAGTGACTAACCAACTTCTCATCTTTTATGGGATTACCATAATCATCAAGTTGTGCTCTATAGTCATTGACTTTGTTGAGATAGTCTTGGATTGTGTCAAAGTTCCTGGGCTCTAATTTGAGGAGATCAGTCTCAATTATGAATCCCATTTCCTCATCCACTTGACCAAACAACTTTGCAAGTTTATCCCAAGCATCTTTAGCATTGTTTATGGTTTTGATGTGATACATGATAGCTGCAAAAATATTATCTCTCAAGACTCCTAAAGCTTTATAATTTTTGGATGACCATTTAGTTATTGCAGCAGTATCATCATCAGCGGGTTGTTTAATTGTACCATCCACATAAGGATTTAAACCTTGAACCATTAACTTGCTCCATACATTATCTTTCCATGTAACATAGTTATGTGGAGTTAATTTTGCAATAGAACCCATGATGCAAAATGAAAAGAGCACAATAAGAGAGAGACAGAAACACACAAGACACCCCCCCAATTCACTCAATCAAAGAACCCCCCCAAAATGATGATTTTGGCACTTTATAACTAGTGTGTGTACAAATGCCACTTGACAAAATAGATCAAAGTGGACTTCTGATTTTGATGTTTACAACTGAAAATATGAAGCTACAGTAGACTCAAGAAGATAGGACAGAAGATCCCTCAAGGATCTAATCAATTACAAGTGCCATAATAGGCCAAAATTGACCATATTTTGAAAGTACTATGTCTACCCAATATTTCTTCAAACTGATACTAGATCTAGAAAGTAGACAAAAAATCATGCACTTTAAAAAAAAATTGCACATGAAAATGTGTTCATATGAGCCCATAGGAAGCCTCTAAAGTTACCAAAATAGGGATCAGACAGGTACAGTCACCAAAAACTACAATTTCTACAAAATTCATGATCCAAAACTAGAAAAGAACACTGCCACTGAAAAGTTTAGAAAATTTTAGCCAAAATCAAAAAAAAAATTCACTCAATTTGGAGTCTGGATGACCAAGTTATGGCCTCCCAAAGTCGGACTGCCAAATCCAAACTGCAAATGGTGAGGGCTGGAAATTTTTGAAGGCTGCTAACGTCACAGGCTTTACTATCTTAAATTTGACGTTCAAATGACCATCACATCAGTGTTAAAGTGCCCAATTTTGACAGTCAAATGGCCGTCAAAATTATCCTCACAAATTGCTAACACAATCAATAGGCTAAATTTGACATCTTACAGACCGTCACAACAGTGCAAAAAATGCCTAATTTGACATCCAAACGGCCATCAAACTTAACACAATGAAAATTGCATAAAATGTAATTTATTTATTTTTAAATACCAATTTGACACTTCTGCCACGTGGGTATTGCCTATTGGTTTGTGTCCTACTCGCATGGCGCACGTGGTGTTATGACCGAGCGGAGGAGCCTGGTAGAGGAAACTGCAAGCTAGGGTTTTGGCACTATCTAGAGGCACGGGGTTGCAGCAGTTTCCAACGGCTTGGTTGTACAAGGCAGCGGAGATCTTGTGGCGCAGGAGGTGCTATCCACGGTGATGGTGTTTTCCCATGGTGGTGTAGACGAGTGTGGATGCAGGAGTGTTTGATGCCTGGGCACGCCCGAAGGAGGTGGAAGGAAGCCCACGGTGGTGGAGGCCCTATGTAGTCCGTGGTAGTGGAGGCCCGAGTAGATGGCGGTGGAGGTGCCCGCATGGACTGTGTGGAGTGGAGAGACCAGAAGCTACCCAAGCGAGAGGCCCTTTGAGCAGGGGTGGCTGGTCTGCTTAGTGTCGATGGTGCTAAAGAAACCCGCAGGAGGCAGGAGTTTGGCGCTGTGAAGATGTGCCCGGCGGTGGTGGTGGATGCCAAGGTTTGCCCGTGTGGGGTTTGACACCAGCAGTGTGGAACTTTTAGTCCCACATTTGCTATGTTTTTTTTACTGTTAATGGTTTATAACCCCAAGCATGCCACTCCAAAATAAATCAACAACTTTGTGAGCTGATCTCACACTCTCAATTTGTAGCTAAAGCTGGACTCGTTGACTATTCTATCAAAGCCCGACTTGTATTCTGTGTACACATAGGCTGTAAAAGCCAAATATTTTGCAACAAAAAATATATCAAAAATTGACAAAAAAAATATCCAAAAAATGACAAATATTGTAGATCTGAAAGAAAAAATTACAATTAATGTAGATCTTACATTAAATGACAAAAATAATTTCAGATCTAAAATAAAAAATGCCAAAATAATTACCCAATTTTGCAGATCGGGCCTTAGAGGTTCGATTTGCAAAAAAAATTTGCCTCAAATTTGAACTTTGCCTAATATAGACAAATTTATAGTCAAAATTTATGGAAACAGCCACCGGATGCAATGGTGAGGTCTGATCTTTCTCAAAATACTCCCAAAAAATGTTGATCCTGGATTTGGTTCGTGGCCCTCCAAAAGTTGAATCAATCAATCACTCTCCAATGGCTATGCA
The DNA here is from genome assembly GCA_027943335.1 of Chamaecyparis obtusa. Lineage (NCBI taxonomy): Eukaryota > Viridiplantae > Streptophyta > Pinopsida > Cupressales > Cupressaceae > Chamaecyparis > Chamaecyparis obtusa. The sequence goes on along the minus strand of BSBK01002059.1, from coordinate 46,954 downwards.
GTGAAGACTCCTTTGGCTCTGATACCATGTAAGAATTTTCCTAAGGCAAAGAGTAGAAACCAAGATCTATAAGCTCAAGAGATAGCACAAGAGAGACAAAATATGATATGATCAATTGATCAAATAATGAATAGATAGATTGAGTGAATGATTGAATTACATACAATGTAGGAGTGCCTAAATAAATAGGCAATGCAATAAGACTACATGATAAGGAGATGATAAGATATCACCCACATTAGGTGGAATCACATGTCCACCAAAGGTGGATCATCCTCCATTGTACATGAAAGTATGTGCAACAATGAGAGGATGATAATGTTATAAGAGTACTAAAGGTGGATCTCACACACAAAGAGGTATGTGATGACAACTACCACACCTAAAGTGGAGATTCTTCTAACCATGTGCTAAAATGAAATGCAAACTCCTAATTGTCTCAAAGACAACTAATTATGCAAATGCATTATCCTAAGTAAACTTAAGTAAAGTGTAATTAGTAAATACTTAATTACACCAACAAGAACAATTAGCAGACATATTCACTAAAGCTTTACCCAGAGAAGCTCATGAGTATTTGAGAAGTCAATTAGGGGTCCTTCCCCTAACTAAGGCTGCCTAATCAAGCTAGGAGCACTACATCAAATTTTCTACGATAGAATATTTGACAAATTGATGCAGAAGATTGTCACACTTTAGGGCTGGCCTAGAGTTGTGAAAAGGAGAAAAGACAAGGAATCAGTCATAAGCAAGATGATAGAGGGAGAGACACTGAGCTGCACAGATACTATCTACATCTGATGGATGTATGTTTTAGTTGTTGCTTTGGCATTTTTGTCAAAGAGGGAGATGAACTGATATGATAACACACAACACTGAAAAGTAAGGGTGATGAACTAAAATGAAGGATCAGGATAAAGGGAGATTTGAATATTTTTTACGGTCACAAAAGTGAGGCTTATAGGATTCTGAATCAGAATGAAGATAAGGATATTATAAATAATTCTCTAATGAACAGATAAGTTTTTGGATTGGTTGGTAATCCATGTGTTATTCAGGTGATATCATATGGTGTTGCCATCAATGCCAAAGAGGGAGATTGTTGGAAACTGCAATTGAAACAATTTTTGTATTGTCATTGATGTCAAACCTTAATTGGTAAGACTGTTGCTACTTAGGAAAGTATGATATATATTGTATTATTGTGAAGGATTGGGGCAAGGTTGGTAACAATAGCACCCAAGGAAAGGTTGATTTATCTTGATACTACAAAGTGTACTTGACTATGTTGTACAATGATGAGACAATATATTGTTTATCCTAGTAAGATTGAAGACTAAACTAGTAGGCTTGACAAAGAAAAAATGGAGAAATCATGTTTAAGCCAAGTAATGTTAGTGTCGACCGAGTCAGTGTATGCCGAGAAAAATTCTAGTGTCGACCAAACAACAGTTAATTACTGAGGAAGACAGTATAAGCCGAGGAAACATTTTTAGTAATAACCGAGCTTTCTACATGGAGACTGAGTAGTTGATCATAGTATTGACCAAGCATCAGCATTTTTATATTTGAAGAGAATTTAGTTTTGGAGCCGACATTGTTGAATTCTTGGATTATGTAAAATGTGTTGACTTTATTTATTGATTGTTTGAAAGCATTAAATGCACTGTAAAATATTTTATTGTAAATCTTTAAGAGATTTGAGATGATTCTAGAAATGAAGCCGAAGAATATGAAGCGGGTAGATTCAATGAATCTGACCTAACCCTAAGATCTACAAATGAGATTGAGTGGCATAAGATGAGTTAACCTAATTGAGGAAAGTATTAAGTGAACCTGAGCATTAGATATGCATGTGCATGGGTGAAAAAGAGAATGCTAGAAGATGAGTAAAGTTTTATTGACTGTATAAGCAGAAAAGGCTAAAGGAGAATTGTGGTGGTTGCTTGAAGAAAAGTTCTGAGCAGATCAGAGATGGAGATGGAAAAGTTTCAAAGTCAGTAAACCAACATTAGTGTATAGAATAGGATCTAATATTTTCAAAGTGAGTTGTATATTTTTCAGATCAATATTGCTGCTACTTTCTAACCATTGTAACAGTCAAAATCCTTTTAATAGAGGTTGACCTAATAGTCATATGTTAAATCCTTTGAACAAGGCTGCATTCTAATGGAGTGTATGTAATTCCTATAACAAGGCTCACTTTTAATAGAGTGATTGAAATCCTTTAACCCACTCACACCTAACAGTTTGTATTGTAACATTTGACAAGGTTGGCTTTTAACCGAGCTCACTTCAGAAGAGTGAAAATAATACTAGCATGTTACAAAGTGGTTTTTCCCACATTGTGTTTCCACTATAAATCCTACTGTTAATACTTGTGTGAATGTTTTGGTTTGAAAAATTTTGTGTTTTACAAGTTAAGTTACAGCTAGGTAGTGGACTACAATGTTATATGTTTCTATTATTGAATCAGTGATGACCGAGTTTATTTTGGTTATTGGATCTAATTTAAGGAAAAGTTTTTAAGTTTGTCTTATACATCAAAACCTGAGAACAACTGATTCACCCCCCCTCTCTGTTGGTTTAAATCATATTAACATAAACAACATACCTTTCTAAATAAAATATTCATCCCATTTAGTATCTTGTTGATCTTGAATAGGTCCTCTGTACTTTCTCCATGGCTCAAAAAAATTAGGGTCATTTTCATACAAACCTTTCATCTCATCAAAACTAAGAACTTCAATTTTGGTCTCGATCATCAAAGATCTTCTTCTACTCAATGCATCAGCAACTTGGTTAGTAACTCCACTCTTATTCTTTATCAAAAATGTATAACTCTGCAAATACTCAACCCATTTCATATGTCTCTGATTCAACTTATTCTGACTACCCAAATATTGTAAAGCGTTATGCTCAGTATACAACACAAATTCACTCGCTATCAAATAATGTCTCCATTTCTTTAGTGCTTGAACAATAGCATAGAATTCTTGATCATACACATAATATTTCCTTCTAGCATCATTCAACTTTTCACTAAAGAAAGAAATAGGTTTACCTTCTTGACTCAACACAGCTCCAATTGCACTTCCACTTGCATCACATTCTACTTGAAATACCTTACTGAAATCAGGTAATGCCAAAATAGGTAATTCAGCAACCTTCTACTTCAGGGTATCAAAACTTCTGTCATCTCCATTTGTCCACTTGAATTCTCTTTTGTCTCCTCTCATAGTCTCAATCATAGCATTACAAATTGAACTAAAATTCCTTATGAACTTTCAGTAAAAACTTGCCAAACCATGAAATGATCTTACCTCACTAGCATTCATAGGTGTAGGCCAATTCAAAATAGCTTCAACCTTTTTAGGATCCATCTTCAAACCATCAACTGAAATAACAAATCCCAAATACACAATCTCTTCTTTCATAAATGGACACTTTTTCAAATTTATCAGCAACTTCTCCTCTTTCAATCTCTACAAAACTTGTCTAACATGCAACAAATGTTCTTCTCTGGTCTTACTGAATATCAGAATATCATCAAGATATACAATCACAAATTTACCCAAGAATTTCTTCAAAACTTCATTCATCAACCTCATAAAAGTACTCGGTGCATTAGTTAAACCAAAAGGCATAATCAACCACTCATACAAACCTTCCTTTGTCTTGAAAGCAGTCTTCCATTCATCACCTTCTCTAATTTTGATATGATGATATTGACTTTTCAAATCAATCTTTGTGAAATACTTTGCCCCAGTCAAACTATCCATTATATCATCCATCCTCAGTATAGGAAAGCTATACTTCACTGTTATTTTATTGATTTCTCTAGAATCAATAAACATTCTCCATTCTCCATTCTTCTTCTGTGCCAATAAAAAAGGTACTGCACAAGGACTCAAGCTTTCTTTGATCAAACCTTTCTCCAGCAACTCTTGAATCTGTTGGTTCAATTCTTGATTCTCGGTAGGTGTCAGTCGATGAGGTTCCTTATTCAATAAACTAGCTCTAGCAATTATATCCATACAATGATCAATTCTTATTTTCAGTGGCAAACCATCAGGTACATTATCAGAAATGACATCATTGTACTCAGTGAGTAACTTATCAATCTCCTCAGGGACATTATTCTCTATTTTGTTACTTGGCTTATTAGGAATCACAACAAAACATACATCATTCCTCTTCAAAGAGTTAACAAAATTTCTTCCCTCCATCAAACAAACTTTCACAGATGTACAAACATTACTAATAGGTTCTTCCATGAATGGTAACAAGATTTATTTCTTTCCATCAGCCACAATAGTATACTTATGCAATCTCCCATCATATATAGCATGTCTATCATATTGCTAAGGTCTACCCACCAAAATATGATAGCAATCCATAGGCATGATATCACATAACACCTTATCATAGTATTTTCCAATCTTCAAATTCACATAACATTGTTCACTTACAAGGAGTGTATGCTCAAATTTGATCCATGAAATCTAATAGGGCTTCGAATGTACCAACCTTTCCAACTGCAATTTTGTGACCATCTCTTTAGATGGTAGGTTCTCCGAGCTACCACTATCAATGATTACCTTCCAAACTTTATCAGAAACTCTACATCTGGTCTTGACCAAACTTTTCCTTGCTAGATCTTCCTTTTTGCTTTCATTCCATAGTGTTCTCCTTACCATCAAGTTATTTTCTTTCTCAGGTTCATTTGGTGACTCTTCTTGCACCAGAGCATTACTACTACTACCAGCCTTCTTACTAGCTTGTGTACATTCAAAAGATCTATGTCCTTCTTCTCCATAATTATAACAAGTTCCTTAGAAACTTCCTCTGCCATATCCACCCTAGTAGTTACTGCCTCTGCCTCTAGAACTTTCACCTTTCCACTTGGTCTTGCCTTTGTCCAGATTTGTCTTTTCAGGTTTAGATCTACCATTTTCACCATTAGATCTACCTCTTCCTCTAGGGAATCTACCACCTCAACCTCTCTATCTTTTCTCATGTCTCTTGTTTAGTTTCTCCTCAACTTTCAAAGAAAATTGATAAGCCTCTTCGATGTTCTCCAACTTGACCATACTAATTTCCTCTTGGATGAAACTCTCAAACCATTCAAGTATCTACCAATTCTTTCCATATCATCTTCATCATGTCCAGATCTGATATCCAATCTATAGAATTCCTCAGTATATTCTTTTATAGAGCTATCTTTCTGTCTCAAACTTTTCATTCACCGAACTAGGTTAATCTTATAATCACAGGGTAAGAACTTTCCTTTCAACTTATTGACCATTTTACTCCATATCTTGATTTTGTCTTTTCCTTTCCTTTTTCGATCCAATCGCAGGTGTTCCCACCATAAGGATGCATGAATTTTCAACTTTGTGCTTGCAATCTTTACCTTCTTATCCTCAGGGATATTTTCATATTCAAAATACTTTTCCATCTCAGTGATCTAGTCCACCAATTCATCAGAATCTAGCTTTCCACCATACTCAGAAGGATTGAAATGTGGTGTTGACTTTAGACTCATCAAAGCCTTCAAAAATCTTTCTTCACCTTGATCCATAATAAGTGCAGGTTCTGCATTCTCTTGTTCTTCTTCAATTTCATCATCACTAACATCTTCAAGATGTCTGCCCCTTCTTTGGGTTGTTTCTACTACTTTTAACCTAGCAGCAATCTGCCTTAGCATATCTGCCAATCCTAGATCTACATCTCACCTCCCATGAACCATCTTGACAACCCTCTACAATTATAGGTCAGATCACAATCTGCTACCCCACAACAATCAACTAGGGCTCCAAGAGGAACCTACAAACCTAGATCCACAGAACTAGATCAAGATCTCACCTCGCTCTAATACCATTTGGCACAAAGCATGGATCAAGAGGGGCCAAACAATGGCGCACCCTAATGATCCAAGCCTACTCAACACACATGGAAGCAAAAAAACACAAGAGTGAGAGAGAATGCAGAAACATTCATATATTATCATCAATTTGAATCATACATGTCGGGCTGTAAGGCCTTCCTGGTTATGGCTAGATATTACAATCAATCTCAGAAGTCCTCAAACATGTGAGGATCTATTACAAATCTTCAATATAATGCTTACTCTCTTCTTTCCCAAAAAAAATCTCCTTAAACTACAACCAAACATCTACATTTATACAAGAAGCTACCGAGCTGAGTTGGCCTTCAGATCCACAATTCATGAAAGTAACGGTCAGATCTAGGACCACACGCTTCCCAATGATGGATACAAACATTAAATTTGTGATCCAATATAAATGCACAAGTCAGCCACAATAGGAAATAAAACAAAACCCATCGGTAAGCACAATAACCGAGTAGTAGACAAACAATGTCGAGTGCCAGTGAAACAATCAACCGCCCACGAGAGAATCGACCAACTCAGTCAAAGAAGAAACCGAGCAACACAGACAAACTCCAAATTATTTTTGGTGACATAGGATTGCCAAGGACCCGAGATGCTCCTACATCAATTACAAAGTTCATATTCACTAACTTTTAGCTTCCAGTGATTAGTTTTGAGCAGTGTTTTAAAAAGGTGATTGGAGGCAATTTATTCAGTTTGCTAACTGGAAAAGTAGTCGAAGTTGAAGTTTTAAAGAGTTCCAGTTTCTAGGTTGGATCCGGTTGGAGATGCTAGACATTCTGGATGTATTTGAGGTCTGGGTGTTTGAATTCGAAAAACTTTTAGGCCAGACCCTCTTGGGCCCAGCCTAAAAAATTTACTTTCAGAAGTACATTGTACAATACAAAATTACAATTAATGGCCTAATTGTGAGTTTCAAAATATGAATGTGTGCTATTATTGGATGGTGTAAGAATGGTTCCTGATTGATAACCTTTTTCTAAATTGTGGAACATTCCCCTGAAAGCAGTGGACATGGAATGCCAACATGTTCTTCTCTGGACCAAGCACAAAGTTTTTATAATTGGTTCCCTACTTCCAAGATAAATGACAAAGTATCTCCTCCAATGTATTTTAATATTGAGCCGCTCCTCATGTTCCATCTTCATTTTGAATGCCAACAAGAAGATGAAGGCTCCAAGGAATAAGCTCAAGGCTGTAGGCACACATTTTTATTTTATGAAGAACATTGCACACTCTTCATTGAGCTACATATGTTTTCCCTTTATACTGTGCATGATCCTCCCATTTTTATGCACGCTTCCTTCCATTGAATCTACACATATTTCCTGTGAAGAAGTGCACATTTGCATTAAAGTGGTGTGTATTCTTTAAAGAACTTGCACCCATCTTCATTGGCCTTGCACGAACCATCTTAATGAGTGTTGTGCACACCAAAAAAATAAAGGTGGAGGCTGCCATTTTAAAAAGGGAGAAGGTAGCCAGTTTAATAAAAGCCAATGTAAGTAAGTAAAAGAAGGGAGCCAGCGTATAAAGTATAAGACACCAAAAAATTATATGCAAACTGCGTAAGAAGTCAAGAAATAGAGGCACATGAAAGCATGGATGAGTGCATGATGTTGCTGACACACATGGTAAGTAAAATGAAGTCTGAAATTGTAGACCAAAGGGTACATGAGCCAGCACAATAAACAAACAAAGCCAAGGCTCACACACTTTATAAGCATTGCGTGAGGCTGCTGGATGGTCCATGGACACCAGAAGAAGATGTGCCAACATAGAAAATTGGAGGAAGCTGCCTGTCATTAAATAGGTTGTGCGTTTTGGATTTGGAGTTTTAAAGACTAAGAAATATGGAGTGCAATGAGATAAATGCATAAGGTATTACTAATAAAGAGCTTTGGCAAAATGGGGTACATGAGCATGAAGTTGGAGACTGAACGCACCAATCATGTTTGCGTGAATTTTAAATAGAATGAAAGCACATGCTGGTGCGTAAGTGCACAAAGGGCTATGCACTTAACACGGAGGACTTTGTAGAAGCATAAACCAATGAGGTTGCCAAATAAAATAGAGAAGAGAACACACAGGCAACATGAAGAAAGGTAAAAATGAAGGGGTGTGCATGTGGGTTTATCCCACATGCACCCCGAATTGGGTTTTTAAGTTTTTTAAATAGACCATTGTTCAGGCATGTAGTAAAGTGAAAGGAAAGAGGAAGTGAGGCCTCTCAGACTTGTGTGGGCCCAACTGGCTGGGCATACACTATGAAGATTTTTTGAAGTAACATTTACTACATCTAGTGGGATTTATCCCACATTTCTCACAGAGAGGGAAAATGAGTTATTCATAACACAATACACACAGCATGTTAGTTTCCAAGTATGGACACACAGATAGAGGCCACTATGCATGTGCATGTGGTTCAAGGTAAACACTTGGTGATGAGTTGGCAATTACATGGTAGGTGGGCCCACATGAAAGGTAAATAAATTGACGTAATGTGAATCTGCATATCTGATGCCTTGAGATGTGTTATAGAGATCTAATGGTGCTTGGATGATCACAATGAAGGAAATTTCCCTATGTGATTATGCCACAGGCTGACATGTGGCAGCCTGATGAGGTGGTGAGGATGTTATAGGTGGATGTCCAAGTAGAGACTACAGTGAACTGGATGTTGACATGTGGCAAAGACAGTGACATCGCATCGATGACCGTGCAATGTTGCAGACAACTCTAATTGGATGGTGAGGTGGCAATGAGGTGGTCTGTCGGACCAACCAAGTTGTGCCACTTGGCACATGTGGGCCCGCCCAGATTTAAATCTATGTGCAGAGATTTTAATAAGCTATTAAAATCCAAACATGTGCAAATTGCGAATTTGATTAATATGTCGGTTGCTCATGGAATAGAAAAATGAAAATGATGTTGCAGGCTGTATTTTTGCACAAATATGGGCATGAAGTATATCGTTGGAAACGACAAGAAATGACAAATTGAATGGCAGTGGTTAAAATCAGTTTTGAACAAGCGAGAAAGAGCAATAAGTGATTTTGATTCTGAGGTCAGTTTTGGTGGGAAGAAAAGATTGTTTGCAGAATTGATCTTTCTGGAAAGAGTTTTGGCGGGAAGAAAAAATTGTTTGTAGAATTGATCTTTCTAGAAAGAGACAAGTGTCATGACAGAAGTATCTTCTAGGTCTTCTTTCCTGAGGGATATATGGGAAATATTTTCATTATTATAGGTGTTCCTAATTCTCTGTATTTTTTCTCAGAATTGGTCCCAAGTGCTATGTGGGCTGGGTAGGAGATGTAGGCTTAGTTTTCTGCCTAGTTTCATAACACCGACTCATGACTTTGCTCTCAGTCTAGGGTACATCAGATTTTATTAGGTCATGTTGTTTTTGTAATAAGCAATGCTACTAGTTTTTTTCCAATATTGAAGTGGTTTATGTTGAAAGGCATTATGTATACATGTGATGATATAGCATTTTGAATAAAATCCAGGGTTTACATCTCTCCTATGTGTGTTCTTTGTTTGAGCTATGTGTTGATATTCTTCAGGTTTGATCTAGGATCAAATTAAATAAGCTTTAGATATAGCACTGATTCTCTGAGATTTGCACAAGGATATAAGTAAGTAGTGTGAATTCAGGAGTCCTTTGATAAAATCCACCATAGGGTGATAGCATTTTCAAAGGATAAAGATCATCAAAGATTAAATATATTTGTCTGTGTATCTCATTTTTGCAGTGAAGATATTGCCCAATGGATAAGGCACTGGCCAGGGATGAGCCTATTATGTATAAATGACCGCCTGATGGAATTTTGTTGTATTCCTAAAACATTTGATACAAATTTATCAAAAATATGTGAAGTATTGTGACCTACCTATTCTGTCTCGTCTTATGGTAATGGAGAATCAATGAATGAGTGGCTCTCATTTAGTATTTTCTTACCATCCATCTATTATATTTAAATTCAGTCAGTGATTAGTGAAATAAGTTTTGTTTGGCTGGATTAGGAGCACCCTCCTTGGTTTTGCAGAGCCAGAAGTGGAGAGGGCAGTCTTGTCCCTATAGTTGGTCCAGTCATCTTAGAGCTTTATATTTGGATCTAACCCATCCTTAAAAACTTTAGATGTATTGGTTTCTTATGAAAGCATAAAGTCTAGTTTGAGCAACCAATAGAGCCCTTGTAAAAATCACCTTAACTATTGTCACCTTAATCGATGTCACCTTAACCAGTGTTCATTTCCTGAAAATTAGCTTCTCTATGGTTTTTCCAAGTTTGTGTTTCCACGTAAATTTTGGTGTTCTCTATGTTGAAGGTTTTGTGCTTTCATGGTTATATATGTTTTAAATTCTTACTAGTAGAACAAAAGTTAATATATCTATATCTATTTTTAATGGTTTAGGAGTTTACTTATTTAGTGAAAGTTTTTGAAGTTGTTTATGAATAACTGATTCACCCCCCTTTTAGTTATTTGGCATGTTCAACACCTATGACCTCCTAAACTTCATTGATCCTTATTACATCAAGAGTGATCTATTATGACCTCATTAAAATGCCAAAATGACTCAACACATCCAACATTTGATGTTCATGAAATAGACTAGGTGCCCCTGCACTAATACTCCTTGTAATACACCTAGAAAAAAATTGAAGAAATTTTAGAAAAGATGAAAGACAGAGCATTTGGGCAAAAAAGAACATTGTAGTTACATGACGAGATGAGAGGAAATACGATTTATTTATATGTTTTAGAAGTCTTTTGGGGAGGGAAATCAATAAACATAATATTTGGTGAGTAGCATGTCTTAGATTAATTTTAGTGGCTAAAATATGAAAAGATAGAATTTCCACTTTATTGTAATGGTATGGTTGTCTCTTGATGCTAAAGAACTCAAATATCTAGGGAAGGCAAATAAGATTAATTAGATGTAGGAAAAAGCAGTTTGTTGTCTTCATAATAAATAAATTATGAATTATGAGAGAAACCAAGTAAAATTAGGTTTAGTAACACATTGCAAGAAACACGCAAAATTAAATTCTTGATAGGTGGGATAAAAATCATAGTGAAAAAAGTTAAGAAGGTTTACACGTGTCAACACACATGGAAAGTTGGAAACATAAGCATATAAGGATAACCAAAGATATACAACATTTGATTATGTGTAAACAAACCCTTAGTATGTACTAGACCCATCAAATTATGAACAAGGATAATAGAAGGCAAAGAAATACATACAAATGCGAAAACTTAAAAACTACAAAAAGCGTGATAACACAAGTTGTAAAGTATGAATTGTTTTTTATGGTAGTCACACTTTTGTGATATCTATAGCAATGATTGGAATGCAAATTATAATCCTCTAACAACTTTAATCATAATTAGATTTTTCCTAGATGGAAACATACTAAATTATGAGTCTTTTCTTGCACTATCTTTGTTTTTGCTATTTCTATATTGTTCTAAATTGGTTGACATGTTAGCACCAATTTTGCAATTATAGAATTAACACAAAAATTGTTTACCGTACGTTTCATAGAAAGCATTGAATGGCATCTGCAGTCCCCACAAGGTAAACCAGAAAATACTAGAAGCCAGCAATGCACGAGATTGTAATGTGTGTGTCCCTTCAAGTCACAAATGGGGTATCATCCTATCTATATTTAATCGGTGCACACTGTTTCTTGTCTGGGAAAATAGGAAAACATATTTTGTATTTAGTCATTCCACAATGCCCCACAGCTCCCCACAGATGTTATCTAAGTCATTTTGGCAGGTTACTGATGACCACAAACAGAGAATAAACAGTAGTAGATATCGTCTCCTACAGTTTTCTCTTTCTACAACTCTCTGGTCTATCTAAAGACATATCTAAAGTCTAATCAAGTGCTTTACTCAATCCACTACATAATGTCAAGACCCTTGCAGGAGAGAAAAACAGCTTGGGCATCTGGATTTTAATTGCATACAACCTTCTAGATTGAATTGTATCTTTTTATCTGATCACACTGAGTGATCCATTAACTGGGTTACTCTGGAATTCATTTCAATGGCTACAAGGAGGGGAAACAAGATGACCCAGCTTGTCCTTGTAAAGAAGTTAGTGACCAAGTTGCAAAGGCTTGCTAATGCTAGCAGGGCAATTGGGTACGCCCTTTCTCCTAGAGGAAGAAAAGGTTATACTTATTTCTCTTATGACTCTGATGGTAATGGAGTTGGTGACCCTCCCAGGGATGTCCCTAAGGGCCACTTTGTAGTATATGTTGGGTGTGAAAGGACCAGATTTGTAGTACCCACAACTTATTTGAGCCATCCCATATTCCACACACTGCTAGAGAAAGCTGAGGAAGAGTATGGATTTGATCACAATATGGGTCTTTCCCTTCCCTGTGAGGAAGCTGCCTTTGAGTATATAACTTCTGTCTTGGAGAGGGAGGATCCCACAGTGGAAAACCTAGAGCTGAATAAGATATTGGGATTCTTTTATGATACCAGGCATCTAGCAAGAGTGTTTTCTGATTGCTAAATCTTCTCAGATGGGTGCAAGGTATACTGTTTGTGCAGATCCAACAATCTTTAAGGCTAGGCGGATCAGACAACTTAGGAATGGATATTATAGATTGAAGTTTGATGCTTGGGATGTTCAGGTCAATGCCTTTTGAGAGCTCATGAATCCATTTCTATATAATAATATTGTATAAGTTAAGTGCGTGAATTTGTCCATTGACTAATAGCTCAAGAATCCATTTCTAGATGATAATAATGTGTAAATTAAGTGGTTGAATTTGTCCCATGACTGATAGCTCTTGAATCCATTTCTATCTGATAATAATGTGTAAATTCATATCTCATGAATCAATTTCTAGCTTATAATAATGTGTAAATTGACAGCTCATGAATCCATTTCTAGCTGATAATAATGTGTAAATTCATAGCTCATGATACCAAAATGCAATTAATTTATCTGTGTTTGGCCTTCCAATGGACTGGTTCTAACCATCTCGTTTCTATATGTAACAGTTCTTGTTTCTTGCAATTTTCAGCTGCAGCCAATATCTGCAATGATATTCCAAGATGGTATTGGAATCTGCTTTTGTCTGTATTTTAACTTCAGACTGTTTATTGGATTTCATTGTTGGTTCTATTGTATCATACCTAAAGCTTTTGTTTGAGGTGGCACCGGCTGATATTTTAGCTGGTCTCTTTGGGGCCCTGTATTTGTGGACATATTTGGATGTATTAATAGAGTATATTGTTATTAGTTAAACAATTAATAAATATGTAATGCATTGTCAATACATATGATTAATATAAAAAGTTAAAATCAAATTTCACCTAAGACATGAGTCATATTGTAAATAAAGATTATTTTAACAATATATTATATTATTAATATAAAATATAAAATATTATGTGTTTGGCATTATATTTAACATTTTAATTTATGGAATCTTATAGTATTTTTATTCAAAATTATAAGATATGACACAAGATTTAAATATATATATAATAATTTAGTATATACATAAATAAGTATACAACTTCTAATTTTAAACTAGATAGAAAGATGCAATGTAAAATTTATAATCCAAATGCATACAAGTATTTTTCTATCGTTTTCAAAAAATGTACAATTAATATATTTTTTAATGAATAAATCAAATACCACTTTCTATTAACTAATAACATAAGAACACTTGTAATATTCACAAAAAAGAGAGGGCGGTTAAAAGGAATGCACTTAGAGTCCAAGTGGGTCCAAATCCAAACAAAACATGAATGCTAACCATTCAAAAACAAAAATAAAACTACTAAGTGATAAGAGTAGCATTAATAGGAAGTGTGGTCATAGTTATCAAGCTTTCCCGCTAGATTAGCAAGGATGGAACCATAACCAAAAGACTTGTAACTAGTAAGAGGGCCCGATTCCACTTGGACTTCAATAGGGTTCTATGCAAAAATAGGGGTAATAGCTAGCTCTAGGCAAGAGAACTATCCAAGCTCTAGCCACAGAAGAGGCCAAAGATGGCCAAGAGAACTATGACTATGACCATATCTATTCCTATAAGGTTGAAAGAAGGAAAAAGATGACACTCTCACAATCTACTAGGGAGAATTACCCTACTAATCAAGGAGTTCATATTGATATATAGCTTTCAATATAACCTTATGAGCTTGCACCTAGATCCATATAACCACATTAGAGAAAATCATACTTTAATGTATAACGCAAAGTGAACATCAACCATAACTTGAAAAGATAGCTAATTTTTTATCTTTTCAAATGTTATAAATAATTTCTACTATGGAAGCATACAAAACCTAAACAAATTTAAATAGGCATAAGACTAGTCATCCAAAACCCATATGCCATGAGAAACCATTGAGTCTCAAAGGGCATGAACAAGACATAGATCAAACTCCAACCTCCTTGAGATTTGATGTAAAAATTAAAAAATATTCTTGAGAGACTAATTATCCACAAAAGGGACTACAAGGGTTGATGATTTCTAGAGAAAAAATTAAGAACCAAAATGAAGATCTTGGTAAGAATGTACCATACAAAATGAGCCAATTTAATCTCAAGAATGGACATCCAAATAGTTTCTCTAGTGATGTCAACTACAAAGAGAAGGCTAGAGATCCCAATGGTTCATGTGACCCACCATTAGGAGATGATAGGTGCATAAGCTATAATTATCCCACTTGATCCATGATTTGAAATTATTCAATTGAGGAATTATGACTTTTCCTAATCTCCTTTCTACAAAAACCAAGAATTTTACATCTAGCATGAAACCAACTTAAAAATTTGGTTATCCAATTAGGATCAAGAGATCCTATAAATTGTTCTTAATGTAATTCCTCCACAAATGGTGAAAAGAGGATAACCTTGGTTTGATATTGTTACTGTAATATATAAAATAGTTTTGTGTAACCTAGCATTTAGTCCAATGAAAATTATTATTAAAACTATAAATAGAAATAATATTAAAATTATAATGCCACAATAGAGAGTCTCCAAATGAAATATAAGAGTTAAGAGTTTCTTGTTAAAAGTTAGTCAATCTAGAAGAAAGAAAGCTATATATTCTAATGTAAGAGGATAAGGAATAAGAGAGAATCACATAAATTGTGTAACTCATTATTGTATGCTATGTGCAATCTCGTGCTTAGAATAAACATATATAAAGCTAACTTCTCTTAAGTACAATTGAGATAAGAAGAAATGGGTCTTGTCAACAAGGTCATGTTATGTATGTTGGATATTGCTAATGCATTTAATATATTTAATCACTACATTATCAATGCTATTGTCATTTGTGTTTTGTCACTAATGTCAACATATGTTGCTATGAAGAAAATAGACTGGTTATTAAAGTGTACGGATGTCGTACGGATGATTCAGAATGTCCAAACATAGATGTGTGTATAGGAAGGTGTTGTGATCTTATATCTAAGATTGCATGATGTAATATTACATATTGGTTGAGTTATAGAAGATTTGGTGAAGACTGGTTACTGGACTATGACAGTGGAAGTTGACAGAGTAAGTCTCCGAGTTTTGAGTATATCTTACAAGCGATGTAGATCCAGTGTATGCGATCTTAAGGGATGTAAGATAATACATTGAGGAATGTTCATTGATCTTAGCAAGTCATGGGAAGCATGATGATGTCAGTTGTGGTGTATCTTCTAGAGGAGACCTGTATGGGGCTGACTTTAGAATTGTAGCATGTATTATGGATTGCGAGCATGGATTACGGATATTGGATTGTAATTATTGAATTGTAATTGTTGTATACTTTTTTTAGATACTGTGTGTATCTTAGCAATGGGCTATATGATTATTTGTATAATATAAATGCCTAACTGGCCGACTTGATCATTTATTTTTTATAGGGTATATATGTAAGATCTTTTCTTTTGAAAAGATATGAAGCATGGATGGAATGTGAAAGAGGATTGTGGAAGTTGTGAGCTTGTATCTGTTGGATGTAGAATAGAGATTGATATATACTTCATTGGAACTGATCAAGAAAAGATAGATGCTATCAAACAGTTCGCAAGGATTGTGTATTTCTCTTATATACACTTGTGTTGCGAATAGTGAGTTCTGAAGGTGGTCATAACCTTTTTTGGGCAGTGAGCCTACTCTTTTCTTTTACTCCTAACAGGGTCTATCCTCTAAAAGGGACTATGTACTGTAATGTTTTAATCAGCTCCTAATAGGGCTAGATATTTTAACAGGGATACTATACTCTTAGTACATCATTAATCGGTGTTAATTCCCACCGGGGTTTTACCTTTAACAGGGTTTCCTCGACAACAAATATTGTGTTATTTTGTTGGCATTCATTGTGCTCATTTAATTTGGTATTGCTTCTATTCAAGTTTAAAGTTTAATAATATCTCATACAAATGATGCACCCCCCCTCTCAATTGTATTGGTGGACTATTATTCCTAACAATTGGTATCAGAGCTACTGGTCCTTAGAGAGAAATCTTAACAACTTGAGGTGATCTTGGAGATGGAATTCTATAGGAAGGATAGTCCAAAATTTGATCCTAAAAATTTTGACAGTTCAAAGAACAAGATGCAAACTCATTTTCTATGTTTTGACATTGACTACTGGATGATTACAAAGAATGAGGTAACCATGAAGACTGAGAATAAATTAGACAAATCTACTAATGAGGAAAAGAATACATTTTCTTGTACATGGTCACAAGGGAAGTATGAAAATCAACACACTCTCTGAAGGAGAATTTACTGAGGTAAAAGATCTAAATTCAACACACAAAATTTGGATAAGATTAGAAGTATTGTATGAAGGAGATAAGTTTACTAAGAAAGAGAAATTATAGAACTAGAAAACAAGGATGGAAAAGCTACAAATGAAAGATGATGAAAACATTAGCGCTTTTGTACAAAGAGTCACAAAGGTTGTGATTGGAATAAAAAATTTCGGAGGCACTTATGAAGAGGAAAAATTCATTGTAAAGATCCTTAGATCATTGACACCTATTTACAAGACCAAAGTTCAGGCTATAGAAGAAATTATACCTTTGACTCCAAACTTTAGCAGAGAAATATTGATTGAAAAGATAACTACCTTTGAAACTGTAGAGATGGGAGATTCTTTACCTAAAGTTGAAATAGCATTTAAGGAATCTGCACACAAGAAGACAATATCTAGAATTGTGAGCTCCAACAATGGTAATATAAAGAAAGAGATTGGTGAGTATGTTGATGAATGGGAACAAATACAAGAAGAAGAAAGAAAGCTAGATGAACTTGTTGCCCTGACCGCTAGAAGAGAAAAGAGAGGTAAGGTTAAATTTGAAGGAAAACTACCTTTGAAATATTTTTCATGCAATAAGATAGGTCACTTTGCATCTAGATGTCCTAAAAGAATTCCTAAGCACAAACCTAATTTTTTCAAGCCCAAGTATTCAAAAGAAAAGGAATATTATTATGCTAGTGAAGGTATTTATGATGATGATGATGATTGTGATTATGAGGAGATTAGATTCATTGCTATTAAAGATGAAAAACCAATACATGAGGAAAAAGGTCTAGTATCACATGTTGATAAGAAATGTGAATGGGTTATAGACAGTGGTTTCTCACATCATATGAATGGAGACAAAAACAAGTTTGTTAAACTAATGAAGTATGATGACCTGGTGTTGTAAGTTTCGAAGATAGTGTTTCTAAACGTATCATAGAAGTAGGATCTATTTAATTGGATGGAAGGACTAATACTAAAAATGTACTTCTTATTGATGGACTTAAGCATAACTTGTTGAGTGTTGGACAATTGACATGGATAGAGGATGTCAATTAAAGTTCATTGATGGGAAATGTTTTATCAGAAGTAAGACAGGAAACTTGATTGCAACTGGTACTAAATCTAGAGGTAATGTATTCGAGTTAAATACATCTAGAGCTTCTTGTTTTGTTGTGAAGATAGATGATAGTTGGTTATGGCATAGAAGGTTTTGTCATATCAATTTTGATAATATTGTGAAGGCAAGCTTGACTAATGTAGTGAGAGACCTACCAAAAATTTTTAAACCATCTAACACTATATGCAAAGAATTTTTTATGGGAAAGTAGACTAGAAGAAGTTATAAAAGTAAGTTATATATAGCAAAAGGAAAGTTTGATCTGGTACATATAGACCTATGTGGACCTACAAGGACAAGATCATGCTATGGTGAAAAGTACTTTATACTTTTTGTTGATGAATTTTCTAGAATGATGTGGATCACTTACTTAAAAGATAAATTAGAAGCATTTGACAAATTCAAGTTATTCAAAGAAAAAGTAGAGAATGAATCGGGCTTAAAGATAAAATGTTTGAGGTCAGATAAAGGTGGAGATTTTACTTCAGATCTATTCAATTCATATTGTGAAGAACATGGAATACAAAGGCAGATGTTTGCTCCTAGGAATCCACAACAAAATGGGATAGTAGAGCGAAGAAGAAGAACAATATTAGATTTTGCTAGGACAATGTTGCTAGAGGGAAATGTATCTCATGTACATTGGAGAGAAGTCGTTGGGACAACAGTATACACATTAAACAAAATTCAAATCAGAGAAGGTACAAGTAAGATTCCTTATGAATTATGGTTTAATCATACTCCTACTATAAAATATTTAAAAATATTTTGTAGTAAATGCTATATCAAAAGAGATAATGAAATACATAAATTTGATGCTAGAAGTGATGAAGGAATTTTTCTTGGTTATTCTACTAAAATAAAGGCTTATAAATTCTTTAACCTAAGATTAAGAAAGATGGTTGAAAGTAACAATGTGAAGTTAGATGAAAAGTTTTAGATACAAGAGAGAATGTATGATTGTAATCAGAATACAGAGATCAAGGAGGCTACTACTACAAAATAAGGACAACATATTGAAACTAAATGTAAAAATGAGATTTGTGATGATGACACAAATGAGGCTACAAAGATTCCTAAGACTCTGAGGTATGTTAAGAAAGATCATCTTGAAAATCAAATTATTGGTAATGCAAGTTAAGGAATAATAACCAAATCAAAGACAAGGGAATAAATTTGTTTGATTTCTCATGTGTTGAGCTAAAGACTACTAATGAAGCTTGTAGAAATGAATCTTGGATCAAAGCTATGCAAGAAGAATTAGATCAGATAAAGAAACATAACACACGGGAATTGGTTCCTAGACCTAAAGATAAAAATGTGATAGGAACTAAGTGGGTTTTCAGAAACAAAATGAATGAAGAAGGAATTGTTGTAAGAAACAAAGCAAGATTGGTATGAAAATGCTATTCATAACAATAAGAATATATTTTGTAGAAACATTTTCTCTTGTTACAATGATAGAAGTTGTGATATTATTTCTAGCTTATGCTGCACATAAGGACTTCAAGGTATATTAGATGGATGTAAAATCTACATTTTTTAATGGAGATCTTGAAGAAGAAGTATATATAGAACAACCTAATGGATTTACTCTATCAGAAGATGAAGACATGGTATGCAAATTGAAAAAGAAATTGTATAGACTAAAGCAAGAACCAAGAGCCTGGTATGAAAGGTTAGACAAGTACTTACTTCACCTTGGATTCAGAAAAGGTAATGCTGATAGTAACGTGTATTTGAGAACTAGTCAAGATGGAGTTTTGATAATAAATTTTTTTGTTGATGATATTATTTTTGGAGGAAATGATGAGATGTGTAAGAAGTTTTCTAAAGAAATGGAGAATGAATTTGAGATGTCCATGATAGGCTGAATGAAATTCTTTCTTGGAATGAAAATAAATCAGAGCAAGAATGGCATTTTTATTTCTCAAACTAAGTATCTTAAAGATATGTTGAAAAAGTTTGGAATGGAAGATTGTAAACGTATTGGTACACCCATCGTAACTGGCCATAAACTGATAAACACTAATGAGACCAAGAGTGTTTTTTAGACCAAGTATAGATCAATGATTGGAGGATTACAATATCTGGCCCACTCTAGACCAAGTATTGCTAATGTTGTTGGAATTGTGGCTAGATATCAAGAAGATCCTAAAGAGACACGCATGGCTGTAATAAAAATGATATTTAGATATCTCAAAGGAACAATAGAATATGGCTTATGGTGTGATAAAAATGATAAATTTGAATTGCATGCTTATACTGATGCCGATTGGGCAGGGAATATTGATGATAGAAAGAGTACTAGTGGAGGTGCATTTTTCCTTGGGAAAAGGTTGGTTTCATGGTTAAGTAAGAAGAAACATTGTATAGCTTAATCTACTATGCAATTAGAGTATGTTTTTGCTGCTATTAACTGCACTCAAATTGTATGGATGAAACAAATGTTGAAAGATATTGGGATAACTTTTTTTGAACTTGTGGTTATCCATTGTGATAACACCATTACAGTAAATATGTCAAAGAATCATGTGATGCATTCTAAAACTAAGCATATTTCTATTAAGTATCACTTTTTGAGAGACAAGGTTGTAGAGAAAGAAATAAGGTTGGAATACATTAGCACAAAATAACAGATAGCAAACATCTTTACAAAGTCATTCCCAAAAGATGCCTTTGAGTATCTCAAAGGTATGCTTCAGGTGAAAGCCCCTCCTTTTGAGAATTAAATGATGCATGAATGCATCAGTGTAGAGGAATTCAGAGCTCTATCACTTTCTGGACTTGATGTATGGATCTACTCCTCAGGGCGAGTGATCATTGGAAGATTACAACTACATTTGGGTGATTCAACACCTATTTGATGAAGACTAAAGAATGTTGATGAATTATGGAACCCTTTTCCATTGTTGTCTAAGGGGAAAAGATACTATGAGAAAATCCCTACTCTATGCAGAGAGGTACTATGGGGAAGAGTTCATTGAGAAAGTTGTACTAAGAGAGTATTCCTGGGTTGATGGATTTTCCCATGAGATGTTGCCATCAATGCCAAAGGGGGAGATTGTTGGATATTTCTAATGCATTTAATATGTTTAATCACTACATTATAAATTCTATTGTCATTCATGTTTTATCATTGATGTCAACATATGTTTCTATGAAGAAAATAGACTAGTTATTATAGTGTACGAATGTTGTACAGATGATTCAGAATGTGCGAACATAGATGTGTGTATAGGAAGGTGTTGTGATCTTATATCTAAGATCACATGATGTAATTCTACATATTGGTTGAGTTATAGAAGATTTTCTAAAGACTGGTTACTGGACTATGATAGTGGAAGTTAACAGAGTAAGTCTCTGAGTTTTTAGTATATCTTACAAGCAATGTAGATCCAGTGTATGTGAGCTTAAGGGATATCAGATAACACACTAAGGAATGTTCATTGATCTTAACAAGTTATGGGATGCATGATGACATCATCTGTGGCATATTTTATGGAGGAGACCTGTCTTGGGCCAACTTCAGAATTGTAGCATGTATTATAGATTACGAGCATGGATTACAGATATTGGATTGTAATTATTGAATTTTAATTGTTGTATACTTGTTTTAGATACCATGTGTATCTTAGCAAGGGGCTATATGATTATTTGTATAATAGGAAAGCCTAACTAGCCGACTTGATCATTTATTTGTAATAGGGTATATATGTAAGATATTTTCTTTTGAAAAGATATGAAGCATGGATGGAATATGAGAGAGGATTATGGAAGATGCGAGCTTGTATCTGCTGGATGTAGAGAAGAGATTGATATATACTTCATTGTAACTAATCAAGAAAAGAAAGTTCTATTAGACAGTTCACAAGGATTGTGTATTTCCCTTATATACACTTGTGTTGTGAACAGTGAGTTCTGAAGGTGGTCATAACCTTCTTTGGAAATTGAGCCTAGGGAGTGAGCCTACTCTTTTCTTTGACTCCTAATAGGGCATGTCCTCTAACAAGGACTATGTACTGTAATGTTTTAATCAGCTCATAGCAGGGGTAGATCTTTTAATAGGGATATTATACTCTTAGTACATCATTATTGGGTGTTAATTCCAACCAAGGTTTTACCTTTAAGAGGGTTTCCTCGATAAAAAATATTTTCTTATTGTGTTGGCATTCATTGTGTTCATTTGATTTGGTGTTGCTTCTATTCAAAGTTTAAAGTTTAATAATCTCTCATACAACTAATTAACCCCACCTCTCAATGGTACTGGTGGATTATTATTCCTAACAAGGTACCCATAAAAAATCTAAAAATATGAAGAGAAGATATTCCTTAGAAGTTGAATTGAAGAAAAATAGTATAAAAAATTCATTCTAAGGTATGCTAAGAAACACAAGATAGGCCCTTTGAAATGGATATTTTTGTACCAATCTTGAAAACATGTCATGGGAGCTAAGAGAATCTAGATAGTTGTAGTTGAAATAGCTAAATTATTAATCCTACAAGAACCCTCCATAGGAGAGAATAGGACTATGGAAACCCCCTATTATGTAGGAAAAGTAACCCTAGACCAATATGTGCATTATGTAATTAATGCATGTGAAGGAATTGATGAATCATGATGAAATGACATGATGACATTAAAAAATAAATTAGTCATTTTTAAATGTGTATAATTAGTAGAAAAAAATCCATTTTAACTTAGGTGTATGAAGGAGTAAAATATAGTTCCCTTGAAATGGATAGATTTGTAAGTTAATCTTGTAAATAATTTGCATTAGCTAAGATAATAGGGTGAAAGTAAAAACTAGTATCACACTTTAGAATAAATGAGTAGTTATAACCGAAACTAATTTTGGCTAGATATGGTTTGGCTGAAACTATTTAGGTCAAACATTTGTGGTGGCCAAGTGGTGCAGGAGAACCTTATCAATAATTGAAGCCAAATATGTCAAATCTACATGAGGAATATACACAAGGGTCATATGGACCTAAATTTTATGTAATTAATCCTTTTAAGGCATAATATGTAATAACTTTGATGATTAAGTCAAAGACCTATAATGTCTTGAATGCTGTAATAATTGTCAAAGAACCAAATTGGTGAAATATGGGTGTTTGGGGATTAGGAGTTCTAGGATAGATTGTTTTGGTCTTAAAATAAATATTCAAGGGATTTTGAAGCCATTCTAATAATAAAAAATAGTTAAATTGCGTTTGGAGGGAAATTCATAAATTTGAATTCAAAACTTAATGGCTAGTTGGCCCAATTAGTGTTTTGATGGTTTGTTAATGTAGAGGGTGGTTATGAATGGTTTAGTTAGGTATATGGTGACATATAAATCATATTTATAGGACTTGAATGGTGTTTGGAGAAGAAACTAAGTTTTTGTAATCAGATTGTATGGATTGCTACAACAAATTGGAATAAATAATGACTTCTTGATAGTTTTCAATGCATTATTGATTGGTTTTCATTGAAAATTATTTGGAATAATTGTAAAATGTTGTAATAATATTTTATTATTCCTTCCAAATCCATTTTATTACATTTATAGGGTTTTTGACCTCTGATTTTGTGATTGTCCTGAAGACGACGTTGAAGTTCCTAGTTAGTTTTGTGAAATTTCAAATGATTTGAGGCCATTCTACTTTATGTACCTATTTTTTTTTTTTTAATGGACCTATAATGATTTAATTATAATGATATTAACATTCTTGGTGCATTTGTGAAGTATTTTATGGGTGATCAGCCAAGATATGTGCAAATTGGAGTGTGAAAGGTGCATAGAATAAAGGCACGAGTATTGGTTTGAGTGAAATGTCCACATGAAGGAATAGTTTTCTAATTTATGAAGTTTGGTTATGTTGATTACAAGGTTAAATGACCCTTTTTTGAGTTTGGAAGTGATTAGATAGGTACATTTGAGGAGGCCCTAGTTTTGAGGGTTTGATTAGAAGGGTTTGTGGGTTAACCCATCAAATGATTGATTCTGATCAAAATAGTGCCATAATCCTTGGTTTTGAGTCAAAAAAGTATATTTCACAAAGTTTTAGGTGTAGGTCTTAAGCCTAAAGGGTACTTATTTTGTAAAAGTGGCCTAAATAGGCCTAATTTAGTGGTGATCAGCATTAGTTCATACATATTGTCCAAAAGAGTCATATACGAATTTCATATATATTGTGTAAAATCTAAAAGAGTATCTAAATCAGTCATTTTTTTGTGGGTTATTTTGGAAAATTTTGAATAAAACGGCAAAAATCAGGTTTTGGAGACCTAGTTAAGGGATTGGGCTTGGTTGAGTACCTAGTTTGGGTTTTGAGAGAAAACCAATCATTTGGGTGTTTGAATTAAGTTGATTCAGGTTCATCAGGGCATGTTAAGATCCTAGAAGGAATTGGTTAAGTTGATTTTGATTTGGGACACAATTTGAGTCCTTGGGTAAAGTGTTCATACTTGGGAATCTAGTGTACCTTGAGATTTTTATAGTCAATTGGGGAAGATTATAAGAAGTATCCTTTGTAAAGTGTTTTGTGGATTATTACCCTTTCATCACCAAGTGGTACCATGCAATGCTGATGTGGAAATGGATTTTTGGCCAAATCATTTTTGGCTAGACCGGTTTTGACTGGAACCCCAAAAATTGTATAAACCCAAAAAAGGTTTTAGTGGCTCATTTTCAATGTAGCGATCACTAGTACATTTGAGGTCAAACTCTAATGACCATTTGTTGGATTTGCAATGCTAATTTGTAGGCATTTTGACAGATGATTCGGTCACCATTTTTGTGTAGGAAATTGCGACAAAAGACGTATCTGTCAGTTTACCGACACCACATCATGTCGAAAACTTGCACATGGCAACAACTTCGTTATGGAATTTCCTGTGGTTCATCCATCAAAATTCTGACACCATGACCTATTGGAAAAATACAATCTCTATCAGAATTAACTATCGAAAACATATCCTTTCTGACATTATAACTATTGGAATAGCGACAGTTTCCACCTAATTCCAACAGATATACCTATTCGTGATATGGCATTAATGTCAAAGTTTATGTCAAAAAATTATTATTTGCGACACTTAAAATGTCAAAAGAGCTACAGTCCTTCATCATTTCTCCGACAGGTTTCCCTGTCAAACGTATAGCATTACTGTCGGAAGTATTGTCGTAAATTATTTTTCTCCGACATTTCATCTATCGAATGTGTAGCACTTCTATTGGAATTAATTATGAAGTGTTGAAAAATCGACGGATATGAACATTAAAGATAAAAAAGGTCAAGAGACCATCATAGGTTCTCTCTTTCTTCGGTCTATATTATTGACAGAATGTTTTACCTTTCATTAGCTCATCAAATCCGGAGATTGGAAAGAATTTAATAGAATATTTTCATGACAACGTATATTATTTAAGTTGACATTGCACGAATTTATCTACTTCGTGCACTTGTAGACTATGAGGACAGCGATAAAGAACCATGGCCATGGGAGGAGATGCTTCTTTATCACTGTCTTCTTAGTATACAAGTGCGCGAAGTAGATAAATTCATGCAACGTCAACTTAAATAATATACGTTGTCATGAAAATATTCTATTAAATTCTTTCAAATCCCTAGATTTGATGAGCTAATGAAAGGTAAAATATTCTGTCAATAATATAGACTAAAGAAAGAGACAACCTATGATGGTCTCTTGAGCTGTGTTATCTTTAGTCCTAGCTACCTGTCGATCGTCGAGAATAATCACCGCCTTGCATTTATGTACACTACACAAATTGATCCCAGTCTCACAAAAACATTTTACACTTGTACATCTCATCAATACTGGAGGCCTAAAGTAATTTTATATGATCACTAGCACATTTCGTGCATGGATGAGAAATAGTATCCAAAGTTTCTAGATAACCATTTTTTAGAAGAGGAATGAGTGCAGGCCAAAGAAGGGATAATTCCACAACAGAAAGGAAGACATCTTTTTAGCCTAGGTCTGGATCCTACCCCAATTGTCAAAGGATCCAGGGCCAATCTAGAAAGATGTCTTCCCATTCTATCTACAACATTGTGTCCATTCATGATCTCAAGAATATCATCATCTTTCTACTCTTCATTTGGCAAAATATATTGCTTCTTCAAGCTTGTAGAGTAATCTTATTAATAAAAGAACTCTTGCCAACATTAGGGTACCCACAGATCAAAATAGTTGATGTTATTGGTGCTTGTGCTCAAGGATATCGATTCACTATTTTGAAATAGCCAAATCATTTTTATTTCATTTGTAGAGAAAAGGAATGGGAGAAAATGAGCAAGTGAAAGTTGATCAAGCGCGAGAGAAGGCATTGCATTTTATTTGATCATGAATGCTCTCTAAAATGACCAATCATGTTTTCTATTTGATTTTTTTTGGTGTTTTTTTTTCCCATATTCAGTAGATAAAAATCATGGTGGTAGCCACTTAGCCATCTTTTTGATGTTCCAGGTATTTTACAAAGATACAGGTATGTGGATTTATCATTCAGTTGCTTGCAGTTATTGGTCAAATGCAAATATTTTGTTAAGTTGAAAGGGCAAGATATCAGTTTGGTGTTTTTGGTTTATGTTAAAAGTTGATTTGATAAAATCCTCAAAAAACACACTACATGTTCTAAAATGTAAAGAAGTTGAATGTTAAATGTAAGATATATATCTCATCCATAGTAATCAAAAGAAAGGACATGAAACTTATAAGGAGATTTACCAATCCAAAAATATAAGCGAATAGGAAACATGATTGGTACCTTATGAATTGGTTTTTGAGGTGCACAATCTTCATCAATCTCCTAAGAACAAGACCCCTCCTCATGAAAAATGCATTTAACAGATTAAACAAATCTACAAAACTGAACCAATGGCATGTTTAGAACAAAGAAATAGATTGATAATAATATGTTGAAAATTCTATTATGTTTAATACATGCAAAAGGACCAGTCCCAACAATTCTTAAACATACTTTATCTGATATGATAATAACATGCTAATTAAACTGATAAAGGTGTTATCTGCATTTAATCTACCAATTACTAATTACTAAAAAAACAAATTACAAAATTGAACCAATGGCATGTTCTTCATGTGGTACAAGGAAGATTTGGCTATGAAAAAAAAAAGTGAAATGGCCTCATCATTTTTATTTCGATTGGATAGAGGAGAGAAAGCTAAGCGCAAGAGAAGGTATGTGATTTCTTCATCTTTTGAGCATCTTTCATCATATTCAACTACAAATTTCAAATGCATTGCATTTTATTTGATCACGAATGCTCTCTAAAATGACCGCATTCTACTGGTGTCATGTCCTAGCCCGTGCTTTATCTCTATTATTTGATATTATTGGTGCTTGTGCTCAAGGATATCGATTCACTATTTTCAAATGTTTGGATCGTTTAGACAATTACATTTCCTGACTGTTCCTCTAGTACATAGTCAGGAAATGTAACTGTCTAATGATTATATGTAATGTTGAATGGATTAAATGTTTTATTCTTGGTAGAAGTGAATGGAAGGAATATTGTGTATTAAATAAAATCCATTCACTTATTGAATGCTTTGGAGACTACTGGTTTGACTGTCCATGTGCTACCAATGATTGAGATTCATTAAAGGATACAAAACCCTTCATTTTGGGGTTATTGTGTGTGGATTCAAATGTAGGTTTGATTTGGTTAATGTTTAGAAGAGATCAATAAAGTATTTAAAGACAATCTTGCATGTTTGGAGAGGTTTGAGAGGCACATATCATGATTGTAACCTCACAAACATCAGCATAGACTAGTTTTACTAAGTTTCCTTTCTCTATTTTGAGGTTTCCTTTCTCTGTCGCAGGGGTACAGTCAGAGGGTTCATTGACAAAATGATCCTTTGAATGCTTACTATGAATATGAATGATTTGATATAGCATATTTCTCATTTTACTTGAAGTTTGGAATAGCTTGTGCAAGGGTGAAAGTAGTTTTGATCATTTTGGTCATGACTGTTCCTCTACATAGTCAGGAAATGTAACTGTCTAATGATTATATGTACTATTGAATGGATTAAATGATTTATTCTTGGTAGAAGTGAATGGAAGGAATAGTGTTGGTGTTAAGTTTCATTTATTATTGAATTCAATTGTTTCCAAGATGTGTTGAGGAGTTTTCTCCTTGTTTAATGTTAACTGTTCCTACACAATCCACTCATACAATAGTGAAGTTACAAAATTGAACCGATCGCATGTTTACAACAAAGAAATAGAATGATAATAATATGCTAAAAATTCTATTATGTTTAATACACACCAAAGGACCGCATTGTAAATTGCTATCACTGAAATGACTGCATTCTACTGGTGTTGTGCCCTAGCCCATGCTTTAACTCCATTATTTGATGTTATTGGTGCTTGTGCTCAAGGATATCCAATTTTTTGAAATGTTGACTGTGGTTATCAAATGGACAGCCTGTGAGCTTCTAGCTAGGTGCCATTTATATTGATAGCTTAGGGCATCAAATGTATTGTATCATTTATAGTTGATACTTTGTTAAAAGGAAATACGACAAAGAATGATTTTTATTTAGTTTCTCTATTTTGATCCCCAAGTGGCTTACAACCCTAGAGAAGTATATCCAGATTTACGGATGGAGTTGCAAGATACATAGCAACTGATAATTCACAATAAATCCATGCATCCAATTTGAATAGCAATTAATACAAAGAACTAGGGTCCTCCAATGGCCCAATCATCTGGACCTTGACTGTCCCCTCAACTAGTGACCCTTCAAAACTGGGTTATCATGCAATCAGTGAGTAATCCTTCATTCTCCTGGTGAGCTTCTAGTAGGTTCCATTTGTATATTTGATAGCTTAGGGCATCAAATGTATATTGTATCATTGATAGTTGAGACTTTGTTAAAAGGAAATAGGACAAAGAACGATTTTGATTTAGTTTCTCTATTTTGATCTATAAGTGGCTTACAACTATAGAGAAGTATATGTAGATTTATGGATGCAGTTGCAGGATACATAGCAGCTGATAATTCACAAGAAATACATGCATCCAATTTGAATATAAATTAATACAAAGAAATAGGTTCCTCCAATGGCGCAATCATCTGGACCTTGACTGTCCCCTCAACTAGTGACCCTTCAAAATCAGGTTATCATGCAATCGATGAGTGATCCTTCATTCTCCTGGTCTGCCCTACAACCAAACATATTGGAAATACATAATACAATGATAACAAGTCTTTCACAATCCCCCTTCCCTCAAGGAACACTATCAACCATCCCTTCCACAGCATTTCACTATTGTATGAGTGGATTGTGCAGGAACAGTTAACATTAAACAAGGAGCAAACTCCTCAACACATCTTTGTTGTAAACATGCCATTGGTTCAATTTTGTAAATTTGTTTTTTGTGTTAAATGCATTTAAATGGAACATTAAGCATAGTAATAATATGCTTAGTCTATTAGTAATTGCAGATTAAATGTCCATAACACCTTTATCAGTTTAGCATGTTATTATAAGATATTAAAGAAGACCTGCTATTTGTCAGAGAAACATTCACTATCCCCTACAATGAAGACAATGAAGATTGACCTCCTACCCGACAACAAAGAACATGTAATAAGAATAAGATAGTGCCAAGAAACATTTTCACAAATATGAAATGTGAGGAAAAGTAATAACATTAACAATGCCAAGATTCACAACATTAAATTTCACCTGCGGATGAGTTTCTGCAGTGGGTTGCCCAGCATCAAAAATATGTTGAGTTGCATTTGAGCTATAACTAAGAGTATCATGTAGAACAGACCCTAAACTTTGAAAGCATTCTCCAGCCTGGCAATTCAAAATTCAATCTAGGCAAGCATCAGTAAGTGAAATAAATTATAGACATCAACATCAACATCATCATAATCATTAGACATAAATCATAGACATCAACATCAACATAATAATAATCATTTGGAGGGTATTCATTTTGGTCCTTGGATAGTACTATGTTTCTTGAAAGTTCTTGTGATGCTTCTAAACTTTAAAGATGTATTTTATGGCTTAATGATAATATAGATTAGTGTTTTTTTTTCTAATGGAATGTTGTTGATCATTGATGGTCTTGAAGAAACTTTTGATTGTTTTGATTCTCGAGTCTTGACATTATTTCTCAATGTGATATAGACTGACCATAAGATGGTTCAGTTGTTCCTCTCTTTCTATTTAATCATTTGTCTTCTTCATGGTGTAAGTGTCAATATGTTATAATCCAACCAGCATGTCATACCCCCACTTCTAACAAACCTCACAGCATGCAAATCACAGCCAAAGACTTGGGTGATCAGCATACACAAACAACGATTACCCTTAGGAAACAATGATCATTAATATTCATTAATGGCTTGTGGTGATTCCTTGGTAATAAAGGCATTGTCAGCATTCATCATCTTAACCAAGTCATGGGTGGTGATCCTTGAAATAGCACAATTAGTAAAAGGAAATAACAACATAAGTCATGGGTGGTGATCCTTGAATTTGGAGCGAGGAAGAAGGAAAATTGGAAAACAAAATATGGAATAATCAGGTTGGAATTGGAGAAGAATTCAGAAATAAACTTGAATTAGAAAAAAGCCAAGTTATCTAGTTCTTTATTTGAGGTTGGGTTCTGATTCTACTTTTGTTCTCCTCTGGGTTTGACTTGGGTTCCTTTGGTAGGAACTTGGGTGCCTGGGCCAATCCCGGGTGCACCTGTAGTATTATAAATATGATACATGAGGTATTTTATTCATAATTTTATAGGCTAACTCATTATTATGGTAACATGGGTATGACCACACTCCATGCCTTATAATGGTACCTGACATGGAGTGTGGTTCAAATGAAGTTGAACCAAATGCTAACCATGATGGCTATGATCATGATGAAGATAAATATGAATATTAAATCTAAAATATGGCTTGTAATTTGAATTTTCATTGTGAATGAAGAAACTATAGATTCAAGTTGACTCATTCTATGTTGTAGTATATTTGTTCCCTAGATCTACCATATTATATATTGTAGCCTGTAAGGGATATCTTCTGCTCATCCATGTATCATAGTTCGGTAAGAGTTCTTAGGAGAAAGACAAGATGTCAGTGGGAGATGGAGAAACCAATATCAGAACACCACTTGAAGCCTTGCAATGTTGAGAGTGGGATAAAAGCTACACTTGAGACCGTATATAAGGAACAAACTTATTGAGCTTCACTTTGTTTTGAGAATAGTTTTATATTTTGTACTAAACAAGGCCAACCATGTGAAGGTGGAAGCTCATTTGGCCCCACCCCGCCCCCCCCCCCTCCCTAACATCACTCTAAATTCCCCGTTAACATCTAACATTCATTCATTATTTCATCCATTAATAAAATGTAACATTCATTAATTATCACACGATAACATTCATTCACACATTAATAAAATGTGACATTCATTAATTATCACACAATAACATTCATTAACACATTATAAAATTTATGAACATTCACTACCACATAATTAAATTCATTGGCATATAAAAATCAGTCATTATCAATTAAGGTGCATAGATGACAATCATTTCTTTTTTTTCTTTTGATTTCTAGTTTTTAAGATGTAATTGTTAAGATGAGTATCGATATCATCATCATGATCATCTACCCTCTCATTAGATCTCAATTCACGCCTAGTTCTTTGTTGATGCAAAGGGGGGTCATCTGCAGTAACATATACAAGGGTTAAATTAAAAATATTTTATTATAATTAAAAACATTTTAAACATTTTAAAGTATTTCAGTACTTTACAGGCCATAATCGTATAGTTCTTTACCTGATCTAGTCACATCATCAACATCGAGGTTAGTTTGTCTGGCCTCGACCTCAACCTCAACATGCTCATTAATAGCAGCCTCTACACTCTCTATAGCTGCAATACAAATTGTTACATTAATCCAAACACCAATTGCAATTAAATTTGTATTACTACACCAATCAATTTAAGATGTTTACTTGCATTACTATGATGCACATCCTCATCGTCATCAACACCCACAAGTTGTGTATGGAAAGAATCGGCAGGCTGCATTTGAATTTCATACGCATTTATGTTATCATTGTTTTCTTACTTAAAACAAATTTACTCACTTTATGTTGGAACTTAACATCAAATAAAATAATTGGTAAATAATTAAATTTGAAACATCATCTATTTAGCTTACTTACCGCGACAGATCCATTAGTAGAACCTTGTGCACTTCTTATTCTTTTTGCCACTTCAAATTATAAATAAATATTTAAAGATCAAAGAATTATTTTCAATGTTAAAAGCCATGTAAAGATTGTATTTTTCCAACACTTACAACTCATGCAACAAGTTTTGAATAACCGCCAGAGCCTAGCTTGTGTTTCCTGTGCTTTTACAATCTTGCCTTTGTTTCCTTTGATGTGTCAGACAATTTATGAAGAGATTGAAATATGTTAGTTCATATAAATATGAAGAGTATTTAGTACACAATTACATTCTTAACAATATCACATACCTTCTTTTGTTCTTTGGTGGTGTATTTCTTTTTTTTACTTCAGTTTTCTCATTCGCATCCAGAATAATAGATTTCCACTCTAAATCAGGAATACAAGCGGGGTGCTGGTAATGTGGGTTTTTGGTTAATGTACACCTATACTAGTCCCTAATATACCTCAAACATATCCTAGCTCTTTGAAGGAGCTTACCCTTCTCAAATGCATGAAGTCCAAACAAGTTTGTCATACTCTCTACGAGATCATCCTTTAACTTTTGATTTTGGGTTTTCCACCTTTTAAGAAAGAAAATAGTGTTAGATTCAAAAATGGATGTAATGATAACTATCCTAGCAATGATATGAAATCAAAATAGTGGATTGGGGTTTTAGTTCAGATATGATGTTTCACCCTGTACAGATGGTGGGCCTGAATATCCGTAGACACTCGTCGTTAAGTTTACTATAGAAAACATCATTCCCTACAAAATAATCATGGGATCATTAGTCGAAGGATATGATAGTATAAAATAAGAACACAATAGATGTAAGCTTCTCATATTGAATGCAAGGTGTAATTAACATACGATTGTATAGTAAAAGAAAGGTCCAATCTTTAAAGTACCTAGAAGTTTTTCTATTTTCAAGGGAAGTCCTTCTTCTTCAGACACAAGCACTATGAAATCCTTCACTGTTCCCATACTAGCAATACTAGTACATCTAGGAAAATCACCATCAAGTTTTGCATCCCTTGTTGCATGAATTGAATCCATTACAAAATGGCCCTAAGAAAGAACACTTCAAGGGAAATAAACATATATATAATGATAGAGAAAATAAAATACATGTTTGAGTAGGTGGTGCCATGGCATCTATGGCCATGCTATGTGTTGCCGACATTGCAGGACATGGTACATATGAGCCTACCATCGTATGAGGCGGCGATAGTAAATGATCATTGACATGTGCTAAAGAATAAGATTGTTAGAGCATAATAAAACTAGTCATTATCATGGACAATATTGTTAGAGAGTAAAAAAAATATAGTCCAACATGTGATCTACCTGAACCAGCTGTAGTACCCTCATCATGGCCGCAAGGATCAAAATTACGCAAAAAAAGTTGTAAAAGCAACACATCCGCTTATTTTTTAATGACATAAAAGACTACTATAACATAAAAACTATTATTGAACTTTTGTTATAATTAAAAATTACATTAATACTTACTCGGTAATTTTGAGATAGGTTCATTAGTTTAGTTGCCCTCTTTTGTGACTCAAGAGTCAGAGGGAATATAGATGCCAATACAGCCAATCTATTTCCAATTTTGTGGAGGCATTTTTTAATTGCAGAGGCCGGCTCATCACAAGCACCCAAATCAACAACTAGGTCCTTGTTAAAGGACTCCTCTTCAGGGACTGCGGGTTCCTTTCCCTTTCTTTGCTGACCACCTATCTGTGACAACAATATTACTAACACTATTAGAATTAATTTGAAACAGTGATGAAAAGAATATAATAAAAAAAATTATTTAACATTTTGCTTCTATCTAATTTGTAGTTTAATAAAAAAGAGGTTTATGTTAGTGTTTGAACCTGTAGATTAATCAATTACTCAAATAATCCCAATGGCTGTAACCTAGCAAGTTACAAACTACTAAGGTATTAAGGTTAAGACCTTCTTCACTTCGAGTAATATATACTCAGGCGGGTGTACCTCTATCAATTCAACGTTCAACTGAGCTCTGAATTGAGAACTTGCTCCTTCACTACTTTGTTACTGCCTTCAAAGTCTAACTCAATAAGTTGCTAAAACTCTGAGTATAGCCCAAATCATCCTGATACACAACATCATGATATAGATTATAAAAACAGCAACACGATACAATGGCTTAAGGATATTCATCCTTCTTCCTTTTAGAGTTAAACTCAGGGAAGGGTTAACATCATTTATTGCTTCTTTAAAGCACTGAAATACATATGTATGAACTTGTCATAATATGACTCAAGTCTGGAAATTATGCATATAAAGTAAAATTTCAATCAATTATATATTGGATGGTAAACCAATGTAAGTGGATCTAAAACCAGTCCCTTATCCGCTGGGCATCAGAGTCGAACTCTACCTTCACATATATCTATTAAAGCGAATACAATGAAACTCCAATAACATGCCTAACATATCATTGTTTCTGTTCCTACACCTGTCATCAAATCCACATATAGATATTCAATTCCCAGAGACCTCCCCTAAGATTTTACTCTTTCCTTGAAAGATACTTAAGCTCAACCCCTACATTCACCTTGTGAAAGATGTATTTAAACTGTCTTACAATTTAAATGCATAAAGAAACTAAAACACTCCACATGTAAAGACAATCAAATGACAGTAACAGAACTCCAGTGTATTTGTATTAATTGATAAAATGCATTCGTACAATTTTCCTTGATTTCATAGAAAATCAGGTTCTATATTTCAGACCTCTCCTTTACAAAATATTTTCCAACCTCGATCATCAATAGGAACAGACTATTTATACTAATCAACCATCCTGGAATCCTCAAAAGGATGCAACAAGCTTCGGATGGCTGATAAAAATTTGCGCTAGAAAACAAAAGAAAATACAAACAGAAAGATATTTAATAAAGACAGCAAGGCGTATTTTTCAGTTCTGAACAACTTCCGCAGCTGGCACCTTTGTTTGTAGATATTTTCAGAGTAGTTACCAAGTTTGTCATATGAATGATGACTGCCATTACAGGCTAACTTACATCATTCTCTATTTGAACACGCTCTCCCTCAAATTCTAGATCAGGTGCCAAGTGCGATCTATTCTTCTTCCTCCTCCGTCAGCTGGATAATCGGTTTCTTCTTCTTCTTTGTGATTAGCTTTTCCCAAGCTGCCACATCATCATCAGATGGCCAGTTGTAACTCTGCAGCTCCTGTAACAAGTTGACTTGCCGTTCCCATGTAGAATCAGTTACATTTTTAACTTCTGATATAAACTTGATACAGTCACTTTCAACTTTGAATAAACTATCAATTATATTGTTAGTTCCTTCCACGTCCAAAGCCTTATTATCTTTTAGGAAGGCATCTTGATTGATGACCAACTGACCCATTGACAACTTCCAATCTTCCAGCTTAACCACATTTCCATTGTCATCATATACCGGGGGCAAATACTTGCTGTAATCTTTATCAAACATGGCTAACTTAGCCTTTATTTGGTTTGATTTTCCTTTGAAAAACTTTGACGCTGCACTTATTAGGCCAATCCTTTCAAATACATCAGTTACTACTTTTGGGATATCAGGCCTGTGTTCTTGTAAACTATCAAGCTTATCAAACAATAAATTCCTCCCAGACCAAATACTATAGAGTGGCTCCAAGGTGGCTAAATAGTCATTCACCTTTTGATTGGTCTGATGTAATAGGCTGACTGATTTATGAACTGCATCCATCCTGTCCTTTATTTTTTCCTGCCTATACTGCATTATTTTGGCTATAGTGTCCAGGGATGCATCCAATTTCACCTTTTCCAAGTCTTCAGCAGGTCCCTCAGTTGCCTCCAAATTTACCTGAACAGGTACCTCAACTTGCAAAGGAGGAGGAGGAATTATTTTTGAGGCTTCCTCAAGTTTGACCTTTATTTCTGCCAGCTCATCTTCCAACTGTTTGATCCTCATCATTTTCAGATCTCTATCCTTGGCTACCATGCTTGAACTCTCAAACAATTTGGCATATCTTTCTGACAGCTGAGCTGTCTTGGCTTCATTCAGATTAGCCCAATGAGTTACTGCCTTGGAGACTTCAAGGTCTGTTGTATTTTGTATAGTCCATATAATCTTATTCCCCTCCATCTTATCCTCTATACTCAATAGAGATGGCTTTTGAGTTTTGGGAGCCATGGACCACATTGCAACAGCTTGGGATTTAGGGTCATAGCCACTTCCTCTTATCATGTCACCAATGTGAACTTCATATGATAGGCTACCCTCTGGTTGCTTTCTCAATTGATCAATGAGGAATGCAGAAGTCAGATCCCATCCTGGGGTTAACAACATTCCACTTGATTTAACCAAATCTCTGGCTTTGTCCACTGTTATGGGATCAAGGCTAGGATCATATGAAGCAAGAGCTCTCAAAGTTTATTCACTTGGCTCCATACCTTCAGGCAGAGCTTTCTTTACTTCTTGCTGCTTGTTCCAAATGAGAAAACTTTTGAACTCATCAGTCTTAATGAACTGATCATCACTCAAGAATTCCTCTTGATAGACCTCTCTGATATCCTTCTCTAACCATAAGGACTTTTCTCTGCCTTCTTGCTCAATGGCTATCTTCTTGCCTGCTCTTATTGCTTTCCTCAATTGATGATGATATGGCCTATCACCTGGTACAAGAGCAGATGCTCTATCAATTTCCCTTCTTTGTCTCACATGCCTTGAAGGTTCACCTTCCTCAAGCCTCTGTCTCTTCAATGGTGGCTCTGAGATATCCTGCATTTCTGGTTGATCTTGAGTGAGATCAACAACTGGTGGTCTCTCAACCTGTGGAGGACTATCTTCTTCTTGTGACTCATCAGTAAATTCTTCCTCATCAGAAGATGAATAATCTTTCCTTTTATTTTTCTCTGGCTCATTCTAATCAATCAAGCCTTCCAATTGATTTTCCAAGGTATCATACTTTTCAATCATCCCATCAATCCTCTTCAAATAAGGAAGATCAGGGAAAAAACCCTCAAAAGGAATCTGAGATGCTTTCAACTGGTTGGACAAATCTACTAAATCAAAGAATCTATACCATCTCCTCTTAACCTCATCTTCATCTAAGATGTTTCTAATCACATCTTCTTCATCCAAACCTTCATGCTCCTTGATCACACCAATGTTTGGGATGTAAGTCATCCTGGCAATCTTGATGAAGTCCTCAGGATCTATGTGCCTACAAGCACCAGTAACCATTTTGAATTGTTGTAGCCATGCACTGATTTGAGGAAAAGCCCTCTTTCCTATCAGGAAGTCACCAACCCTGAATTGCCTGGGTGTGAATGTACCCTTTCTGTGAGGGGCCAGAAGCTCTTTATCTGTACACATAAGCTGCCAAACAAATTCCAAACAAGCCAATCTCGGAGGCACATACTTTGGTAATAAATGTGGGGGTTGGGGACAGCCATAAACTCTGATAATTGTGGAATTATCTCCTAAGTAGAAATCACCCAAATTATGATTTCCCTCCCACTTATCCACATACTGCAGTGGTCTTAAAAGCCTGCGGACTCTAGGAGATAGCCTGGTGACATTTATGCCTAGCATCCTGATAACTGGATAAACAATGAAATTCTGAAAAACACAAAAATCTACTTCATTAGAGGTAGAATTCCATATCCTCACCCACAACTGCACTGGATTGTGCTGATCTTTGAAAGTGAACCTTGGTTTTAACATGTTTGCATCAAAATTGTTGATGTTGAAAAATAGAATCAAATGCATTAATAGAGAATAATGCATGAACTCAATAGGACTTTTACTTTCTTGGATAGACATCAGCCCCTGATGCATCCTATCGATCACATACTGAATGTAATCATAGTCAGTGTTTACCAAAGGATTTTGAATATCCAGGATGATCATCAGCAAGTCAACTGGTAAAAATTCTGCATTCCCATCCATTCCCAAAACTCTACATAATGCATAACAAGTATATCTCATATAATGATGGAGGGATTTGAACTGGTATGGGGCATTCATGTTAGCAGGAAGGGGGGCTATATATTTGTCCTGTTTTGGCATATGCTTAACCAACTGGTCTTTTACTGACCCTACATTGCTTCTGTATCTTGCCTTTTCTTTGTTCAAATCAATCTCAGTGGAAAAGGACATGTAAAGACCAAAAGCTTTCATAAAAGATCCCCTATCAAGAGTAACTAAGGGTGATTGATCTTCTTTTATAATTGTCCTTGAAATAGGGTCATACCTTCTGGCTAGGGCAACAATTAAATCAATATCTAGGAAAACGTCAGGGACAACCATTTTTCCTAATCCTAACACCCAACCATTACAGACAGGAACATGCTTATTTCTATTGCCGTAAAAGAAGTTGAAAATGGTGTAACCTGTGAATTCCAGAGTGATTGGGTCTCTACACCATTCCAAAAGATCTTCAAACATGTCATCAGTAGCCCTCTTGTTCTGACTGGAGCCTCTGCAACAGTTTCAGGAATTCATCTAAAAAATTAGGCTTATTCTTGTCCTCACCAGCTTTGGACTTGGCCTCACTACTGGAAGACGC
This sequence comes from Chamaecyparis obtusa, assembly GCA_027943335.1. Classification (NCBI taxonomy): domain Eukaryota; kingdom Viridiplantae; phylum Streptophyta; class Pinopsida; order Cupressales; family Cupressaceae; genus Chamaecyparis; species Chamaecyparis obtusa. The sequence goes on along the minus strand of BSBK01002059.1, from coordinate 8,270 downwards.
TGCACTCTTCTCAGGTTGACTCATCCTTGCTACAGAAACACCTTCAATTCTCTGTATCTCAAATGCTTTATGCTCGAAAATGCTCTGGACAGACAGAAACTCTTAACAACTGAAACTTGAACAAATAAACAACGAGCTTCAACTTATTTATCGATATGAATCCAAGGTGTGCAACTACCACAGTTAATGCAAATCTCCTTAATGGATCCCATATTCAATTTCATGTACCCCAAGATTTCAAATTTTGAGCTCGCCATGTCCGGATGTTGACAGATAGATTAAACTACTTGAAAATAAGGTGAAGAGGGAATGATCAGGATTCTATACTTTAAAACTGTTTGCGTCATGCAATCTTTCTTCTTGAAGCTGATTTGATGGCTTACTAGTTTTATGTCCATATCGACAAAGTACTTTATCTATGTGGCAACGGTCCTTTTTCTTTTTCCTTTATGACCTTTTCCATCTGAGCCCATTTAGCGAACCAGCGACTAATGGCTTCTCTTAATCGCTGAATAAAATGCTAACCCTAGCTATCAACCGGAGAACTGGCGACCACTGGCTTCGCTAGTTCTCTGAATCCTTGTTTGACCCTGGTTCAAATCTAGAGAACTAGCGACTATTAGCTTCGCGGGTTCTCGAATCCTATCCTTAACCATCCAAGCATTTCGCGAATCAGCGAACAAAGGGTTCCCACTTACACAGTTAACCTGCAATTACCATTTGGCGAACTAGCGAACAAAGCCATCTCCCATTCTCTTAATGTTATGACTGACGGTCAATTTTCCTGGAGATCTAGTGAACAAAGGGTTCACGTATTCGCTTAAAGATATACTTAACCGCTTGACTGTCTGGAGAACTGGCGAACACTGGCTTCGCTGAGTCGCTAAATCATTTAACTTAATCATCACTTTATACCAAGATTCCAGATTGACCGTTGATCTTCATCAATCGATGGCTATCGCTAGTTCTCTGATTATCAAAACCCTTAACCATTTAATTCTGAGAATCAGCGAACAAAGAGCATTCGCTAGTTCTCCAAATACTCTATATCAGTGACAATTTCATTTCGAGAATAAGCGACTGAAGCCTTAAAACTTATCATCCATTGATTCGCTTATTCGCCAGATTGCTTTAACCTTTATCCTTTTATTAAGAGAACTAGCGACCAAAGGCTTCGCTGAATCGCTAAATGGTTTAGCATGTTACCAACTTATTCCGAGAATAAGCGAATGTGATAAAATTTATCTCCGCTGAAATCTTTTGGGCAAAAACATCAGAACCGCCAGATTTAGAGGATAGCATTATTTTCATTTAGTCGCTCATTCGCCAGATCAAATATGCAGGACCCACAGATATTTTGAGATTAAAATAGGGCCGTTGATCGTGAAAGCAATCCACGGTATTCGCTAATTCTCTAGTTGAAATGACCCTTGACCGCCAGATTCTGAGAACAAGCGAACACAGTGTTCGCTGAATTGCTAGAATGTTTTAAAAGACCGCCAAATATTGTGAGAACTGGAGATAACCGCCATTCGCTAGTTCTCGGAAAGGAAAATGAAACCACCGAAACACTTGGAGACTTAGCGAACAAAGGGTTAAAATCTTGGCTTTAATGCATTCGCCAATTCGCTGGATGTCTGGGATAACCGCTGGAGGATCTAGAGAACTGGCGACTAATATTAATAATGAACATGAACATGACTCATTCACTGAATCACCAGATTGTTTTGACCTTTGATAATACATTTCCCGATTCAGCGAACACTAGGGGCAAATAAGCATGTGCGCAAATAGCAACTTAAGTGATTAAAAGGTAACCAAGAAAAAGAAACAAGAAGGCCACATGAAGTTTGGAAACGAAAAGGAAACATTTTGGAAGACAAGACCTAGGGTAAGGGTTTTCCTGAACATGTCAAGACCATTTTCACGACACTTTACAAACCCTAGTCCAGGAAAAACACTCGCATGGAGACCTAAACCATGAATTGGACTTCAAACCTTGAAAAATTTTAGGATACCCAACAGTTTACTTGCTAGCAAGAAGTGCATGCACGATCATCATTGTCCCCATTACGTGGTTGCTCCATATTGTGGTCCTGTGTTATTATTTAAAGTTAACCAATAATTAGAAAGGAATACATTAATAAATTTCATTAGAAGATGATGATGGAGATGAGGTGGATGGTGAGGAGACTCTCTAAATGTGGTTGGAAAAAAAACCCAATTATTTAATGGTACATAGTATGTACATGCACCCTAATGATAGTAACATCATTTGTATCTATGTGATTCAAATTGTAATCAATATGTAACTCTTCCCCTACACTTATTAATTTTATCGCACATACAAATACATGATTTCCCTTGCGTGCCTCAAATATGCAATTGGGTTGCTTAATAGTTGATAGAGGTCACGTGCTATTTATAAAACCTACAATATTCCTTGATGCTTTTGGCCTTCCGTCAATGTAGATAGCCACTCTTTTACTTTGCTCATTGTCTTTTTTTTTAATATAATTTGTCGAGAGTGCATACCTACGCATATTTTTTTTATATTGAACAATTCACATCCAACTTTTGTAATCATAACAAGGTCCAACATACTCCATCAATTCAACAACTTTTTTGTAAGAGACCTTTATGCCATCTATGGAAAATAAGCCCAAACCATGTATTGATGATGGTGCAATATGATATATCTTGCCTTTAACACTAAAATCAGTGTTTATTGGAGGAAGTTCCTTGGGGACCCATTTTTTCTGTATATTTTGGTACCTATAGGGCACCTCGATGTCGTCTTTTCTCTCATCATCATAAGAACATGACCCCCCTTGAGCAAGGAAAAATTTTATGCGTCTATTGAATTTCCTTCTAGTCTTTTGACCTCTAGTTGATCTTCCTAATTCAGACATACTAAATGACTCACTTTCTTCACTCAAGGAAGACACATCTAACAAATAGCTATTTGCTACTACCTGCACTCCATCAAATGAGAGAGATAGCAAGTAATGTAAGATATTTTGCAAAATGTGAAATACATTAATCTCTATAGGGTGTATTGACTTATACCTGTCAATCCATGAGACTGTGGGATGCTCAGTAAAGGAGTTCGAGTACCTACATATGTAATTCAATTACCTAATGTTAGCTAAAAAACTCATGATACATATTGTGAGTTTGAAGAGAGTTTGTGCCATGTGTGATAGAACCTACTTTATCTAATATGGTGCATTGCTAAACAAATTAAGGGTAGAGTAGTTATTACTTAGTTTTTTGTGGGGGACAATGAAGATATGTCTGACAAATAGCAGGTCTTCTTCAATATTTCATGAATTTTTACCACATATACTATTTCAAGCCTTTGAGTCCTGGAGAAGAAGAATGGTGTAAATTGAATAGATCAAAGTGAATGGGGTGTTGAAACATGATGAATAGACCATGATGAGATGATACTTGATGTCGTGACTATGTTTTCCTCACAAACATCAGCATAGACTAGTTTTACTAAGTTTCCTTTCTCTATTTTGAGGTTTCCTTTCTCTGTCGTAGGGGTACAGTCAAAGGGTTCATTGACAAAATGATCCTTCAAATGGTTACTATGAATATGAATGATTTGATATAGAATATTGCTCATTTTACTTGAAGTTTGGAATAGCTTGTGCAAGGGTGAAAGTAGTTTTGATCGTTTTGGTCGTGACTGTTCCTCTACATAGTCAGGAAATGTAACTATCTAATGATTATATGTAATGTTGAATGGATTAAATGATTTATTCTTGGTAGAAGTGAATGGAAGGAATAGTGTTGGTGTTAGGTTTCATTTATTATTGAATTCAATGGTTTCCAAGATGTGTTGAGGAGTTTGCTCCTTGTTTAATGTTAACTGTTCCTACACAATCCACTCATACAACAATGAAATGCTATGTGGAAGGGATGGTTGATAGGGTTCCTTGAGGGAAGGAGGATTTTGAAAGACTTGTTATCATTGTATTATGTATTTCCAATATCTTTGGATGTAGGGAAAATCGGGAGAATGAAGGATCACTCACTGATTGCATGATAACCCCACCAAGCATTCTTTCCTTTAATTTTCCACAATATCTCAAAGTATGATCATTATTCTTTACTTTCTTCTATATGCTATTCTTTCTATGGTTTTGTTATCTCAGAAATATATCAAAAACATTGCAGATGGGCATATAAAAGTAAATATTGTCCTTCAATTGTTCCACATTGAAGCATTTCCTCTTCAGAGTATTCTCTTCATTTGTACAATATCTATCAAAAATGGCTCCCATATTTCTTCAAGATCTATTTTAATCTTTATATTGCAATTTTGATTAGATTTGACCTATAGTTGATTTCATTAGTATTTTATAACATATACTCCTAATGTGAAATGTGGAGAGAAAGAAAGAGACACACTAGGTATGAATTACATGATATATCCATCATCACTTATCACTTAAATAATAAATTATGGATAGAGAACAACCCCCTAACCTCTGGATGTTTGTTTCATGTTGGCCTCTTATTATATGCAAAGGTAGGCCTATCTTAATTAGGCTAACAACCACAGTGTAGGGGCCATAAATTATGGAACCCAAAATAGTGCACACTTGTATTAAATTAGGTTCACTATACTACAAGGGAATGGAAACCATGCAATAGTGCCTCATGGGGATGGAAGAAACCCTTCACCAAGAAGATGGTTGTGTCTACAATATTTACTAGAGGCAAAGAACATAATTTGGTTCCAGTAATTACTCCTAGAAGATAATGGCACCCACAAAACACTTGGAAAAGATAGCACTCACTATATCTTTTATCAATCTTTTAAAGCTGGGACAATAAATCTCAAAGATTGATCAATGAATTCTTGAACACAAAGAACCATTGATAGATATGATTCATGTGTACAATAGCCAAAAACTAGTTGTTCCAATCATGGTGTCTAATAATTATGTTAGAAAAAACATCTACAAATCCCTTACACAACCATAATAGATTCAAACCATGAACTATAAGAACCTAACAATGGGACTAACAAAGATACAGCCTAAACAAATCTTGATCATATTCCACCCTATTGTAAGGCCCAAGAAGTAACTCTATCTTAAAGCTACACATTCCTCTAGATGAAGCTCAAAGGTCAGGTAGCTGAAGCATAGAAATACTTGAATGAGTATAGGAATAATTCGATGTACAATCATTTGCTAGCTTGGTTTGTGGGTTTTCCACATAATATTTTCCCTTTAACCACATTTATAGTTTGAGAAAATCAGAAAAAATTGTTTTAGATTTATATTATCCTTTTGAACTAGCACACTGCCATCAAAATGCATAATCATTGGTCATCTCAAGAAAATTCCTATTGATTAGTAGGATATCCTTATAAAAATTAGATGCATGGATTTCTTGTGAATTATTGACTGCTATGTATCCTGCAACAATGGAAGGAATAGTGTTGGTGTTAGGTTTCATTTATTATTGAATTCAATGGTTTCCAAGATGTCTTGAGGAGTTTTCTCCTTGTTTAATGTTAATTGTTCCTACACAATCCACTCATAAAACAGTGAAATGCTATGTGGAAGGGATGGTTGATAGTGTTCCTTGAGGGAAGGGGGATTGTGAAAGACTTTTTATCATTGTATTGTGTATTTCCAATATTTTTGGATGCAGGGCAGACCAAGAGAATGAAGGATCACTCACTGATTGCATGATAACCCAATTTTGAAGGGTCACTGGTTGAGGGGACAGTCAAGATCTGGATGATTGCACCATTGGAGGACCTTATTCTTTGTATTAATTGCTATTCAAATTGGATGCATGGATTTCTTGTAAATTATCAGCTACTATGTATCCTACAACTACATCCATAAATCTCCATATACTTCTCTAGGGTTGTAAGCCACTTAGGGATCAAAATAGAGAGACTAAATCAAAATCATTCTTTGTCCTATTTCCTTTTAACAAAGTCTCAACTATCAATGATATGATATACATTTGATTCCCTAAGCTATCAAATATACAAATGGTGCCTACCTAGAAGCTCACCAGGAGAATGAAGGATCACTCACTGATTGCATGATAACCCAGTTTTGAAGGGTCACTGGTTGAGTGAACAGTCAAGGTCTGGATGATTGGGCCATTGGAGGACCCTAGTTCTTTGTATTAATTGCTATTCAAATTGGATGCATGGATTTATTGTGAATTATCGGCTGCTATGTATCCTGCAACTCCATTCATAAATCTGCATATACTTCTCTAGGGTTGTAAACCACTTAGGGATCAAAACAAAGAAACTAAATAAAAATCGTTCTTTGTCCTATTTCTTTTTAACAAAGTATCAACTATCAATGATACAATACATTTGATGCCCTAAGCTATCAATACAAATGGCACCTAGCTAGATGCTCACGGGCTGTCCATTTGATAACCACAGTCAACATTTCAAAAAAATGGATATCCATGAGCACAAGCACCAATAACATCAAATAATGGAGTTAAAGCATAGGCTAGGGCATGACACCAATAGAATGTGGTCATTTCAGTGACAACAATTTACAATGGCATCATTAAACATATATGCCAGTAATATCAACAAATATGAATCCAAACATTTGAATACAGTGAATTGATATCCTTGAGCACAAGCACCAATAACATCAAATAATAGAGATAAAGCACTAGCTATGGCATGACACCAGTAGAATGCAGTCATTTTAGAGAGCATTCATGATCAAATAAAATGAAATGCATTCAAATATGATGCTAGAGGCTCGAAAGATGAAGAAATCACATACCTTCTCCCATGCTTAGCTTTCACTCCTTTTCTCCCACTCCCTCCATCCAATTGAAATAAAAATGATGAGGCCGTTTCACTTTTTTTTAAATCTATACCCCGGATTTGTTGGAATTCCAATGGTCAATTAAACATCCATCGGAATACCGACATCATCAGGGCCTATTACAAAAAAAAACACCAAATTCATAATAAAAAGTTACCCCTCGAAAACTTCTGTCGAAATTTGGCCCCAAATGTAGTAGTGGATGTTGGACTTTGCAAAGTAGGGAGAGAGTTTAGGAAATCTTGGACCAAAAATAGTAGGTTTTTTTTTTCAAAATCTTATGTTTTTCATGTAGTTATTTATAGTTTTACGTTAGTTTTTTTTAATTATAATTTTCAATTAGTTTATATAGTAAATTTTTTATTGTTATAATCATTTGTAATTTTCAATTAAATATTTAGGAAAATAGTCATTTTTTCGATATTGTCTACTTTATTTTTTTGTCAAAAACTATAAAAAGTTTTTAAAAAATAAAAAATTGAACAAAAGCATTAGAAAAACCAAAAAAATCAATGAAAAAAGTAAATGATTGATATAAAATAATGATTTGGAAAGAGAAGAAAAATAATGGTCAACCAAAATGATTGATATTCTTTTTTTTAAAAGGTTAGTTGTGGAAGTTATTAGCTCACCAAAATGTGATTAATTTTGATGGTTCTTGATGTTTATACACAATCTATACATAATGCTAATTAAGAGTGAATGAAAGTAGACCTAAAAAATAAATGATGGGTGTTCAATAGTTAAGAAATAAAATGAATTTTTTAAATTATTAATCTAGACCATTTTATTGAGTAATGGATGTGATTCCATAAAAGATAAAATTAGGGAACAAAATCAATAGTATGATACATTAGATCCAAGGTTCCTATTGTTGAAAATCATATCATTATGTGTGGCCTAGTCTTTAATAAGGCCACATTGTGTAACATGGTTTGTGAGACCCAGCCTAGCTTATTATTAATGTGACAATATGCAATGTGTTCCCTTAGGTCTTACTTTTTTGTTATTGTCAAAGCAATTCATGTTAAAAAATAAAGTAGGGCTTCCATAAATTAGAGAGATGACTCTTGATTTTTTTCAATTAATTTAAGTTCTAATTTCATATAACCTATTTCATACATATCTAACTAATGTCATCACATACATATGTAATTTAAAAGAAATATCTAACTTAATGTCATACATGTTAAAAGAAATTCATCTAACTTAATGTGATGAAGGGTGCCCCCCTTAATACCACAAACACATAACAGAAACAGAGCAATAACAATAATTTGCAAGAACAAAAAATGGGCTTCTTATTATCTCCACAAGTGTGGAATTACAAATTTTAGAATTATAATATACAAAGCCACATGGGCATTTTCCTTACAATATTTTGTAGGACAAACCTCAAATCATTACCCAGAACTACCCTAG